>CM053770.1:91852756-91987576 GCA_028658325.1 Potorous gilbertii
GTTTTGATTTGTTATATGATTTCTTCCACTTATGTTAGTGCGACTACATAGCATCACTATAGTGAAAATATGCTCAATAGGAAAGTATATGTAGAACCTATACAGAATTGTATGCTGTCATGGGGAGGGAGGGGGGTAGCGAGGGGAAGGTCTGGGGGGGAATAAAATCTTAATTTTAAGGAAGTGATTGTAGAACATTTATAAATAAATAAAATAAAAAATTTTTTAAAAATGTAACTTGTCAGAAGTAATAAAAATGAAAGAATAAATACTATCCAGTGATGTTCCTATTGGTAAAAAAAAAAAAAAAACAATCCCACAGATATTTATTAAGTGGCTAGTAAGTGCAAGCCACTATCCAAGAGGCTGGAGGTGAAAAGATGAAAAACGAAGAAAAAACACAGTTCCTGTCCTCAACAAGTTTACCTGCTATATTACAGGGTGAGAAGAGAGAGTAACGTTACAACTAACATTGGTATAATGTGCTATCATCTTTTGAATAAACAACACTGAATAAACACAAGGTAATGAGAGGCTAGAGAGAACCTAATAACTAGGGAACCAAGAAAGGCTTTCTCTCTGACTGAGCCTTGAAAGAGGCTGAGGCTTCTAACAGGCAGAACACAGAAGAAGATAGAGGATGGTCTGTGCAAGAGCACCAATTTTTCAGGAACGGGAATGAAGGCTACAATGAGAGAAGTAATATAAACTCTATCTGCCAAGAGAGAGTGATGTCAGATTGTAGAACAAGCTGCAGCCTTAGCCTAGATGCACTAGGGAGGGACTGGTGATTTTTGGGCAGGGAAGAGCCATGATCAGAGTTGTGAAGCAATAATGGGTCATTTTAAATGTCATTATGAGCACATCACTACCCAGTTCAGAAAGATTCAATATTTCACAGTTGTCCCTCACCTAAGTCTCCTGCTCTCTGTACTGGACAAGAAACTCCACTTTTGTCATTCCCAGAAGGCTTCTGTTTATCAGGAGAACTTTGGAAATACTGTTAACTAAATATCCCAAAGACGAAGACCAGCCACAGACTGTAATTTAGAGCCTCCAAGATAGTATGTCTACAAAAATATCCTTGGATTTTTGTCAAAGCACTTTTATAGAATTGTAAAGTGGATGTTTCTATCTTCCACAAAAGCAGTTTCATAACAAAAAAGTTGGGAAGGTGTTGTTATCTATCTTATAAGGCCCGGTAGAAGGGGGTGTAGAAAGAGAGGATTCACATGGTAACTGAAGAGATTCCTAAAATCTGAAATAATGAATAACATAATAAAAACATTCAGGGTCTTAAATAAAAACCAGAAATGTCAAACCAAACCGAATATGTTTCTGAAATCTGAAACAATGAATTAAAAAAGGAAATCTAGAAAGAAGACAAAGTAAGGAGGCAAGGCAGCTAGGTATTGCAGTGGATTAAGCACTGGGCTTAGAATCACAAACACACCTGAGTTGAAAACCAGTCTCAGGAACTTCCTGGCTGGGTGACCTTGGGCTATTTGACTTCTGTTTGTCCTGCCGAAGGAAATGGCAGAACACTGTAGTATCTTTGCCAAGAAATCCCATGGACATTTGTCCTTGTGGTCAAGTAGAGTCAGACACGACTAGAATGACTAAACAACAACTGAACAGTGAATCCATTGGTGTGCTCTTTTCACCACTGAAAATTTGAAAAGATAAAAACAAAACCCTCCAGTTGTCAAGAGACACAGAGAAACCCTCTTAACTATCACTGTCCCTAGGTGGTAAAATACAAGAATAGGAATGAAAGATAACACACTAGGTTTTCATTATAGGGGAGTTGCACCATCATTTTTTAATCTAAGAACGAGAGAACTAAGAAAAGTCGTTCACAGACAACGGGAAGGAATAAATACGCTTAGGCACAAAAGTGTGATAGGAAAAGGAATCATTACACTCACTCCTTACTATGTACTAGCCAAAATCTGAATGGGAGCCAAAAGCCTAATGTAAGACAGTGCGGGCCAATGCTAGCGGCCAGTCACCTCGAGAAGATATAAGAGTGACCTCCAAAAAGCACCTGAAAGCTAACGGCCAGAGGACAAGAGAAAAGTAGGATTGTGAAAAGGGAAAAGAAAGACAAACATGCTAAGAGAGGATAGCTGTTAAATACACACAATTAACCTTAACAAGAGAGACAATTAATGATAGATAATAAAGTACTTCTTGCACTTGAGAATAACAGGATTTCACCAAAATGTTAACCCTTCATGACCCGAAGATTTTTCTGAAACTCTCCAATCCTTTCTACTCGCTAGGAATCAATGACCTACAACCTCAAAAGGATCATGGATATGTTACAATTGTGTGTCAAATCTGGGGTTGAGAATGAGAGGTCAAGAATTTTTTGACTAAAAATCCTTAAAACTCCTTAATATGCTCAGATAAAGATTGATAGAAGGAATGAAGTACACTAACTATGCCAAAGTTATCTAGTTCCTATCTGTAATTGAATAAAACCTGTGCAAAAGAGAAAAGAATACAATCTAAAGTAAGTAAATCCAACTCTTTAAAAAATACAAAATGCAAACAATTTCAAAATTGGCTAAGTAAAGAGTATAGAAGGCTCAGCTACATATAACAAACAGAAACTCAATTTTTTTAAAAAAACAACAACTAAAACAAAATCTTAACTCCATGTCTGATTCATATACTACATGAAGAAAACAGGTACTATGTATTCTATTCCAGCTGAATAGAAGAGTATGTCTGATTCACATACTATATGAAGAAAACAGGTACTATGTATTCTATTCCAGCTGAATAGAAGAGTATGTGTATGTGCTCGTAAATCAGTTATAACCAAAAGAAAAGAATTGGTGGAATTTTTCCTAAATAATAGTAAAGAGAAAGAGAGAAAGGAGGGTGTGTTTTGGTCAGCTGGTTGTGTCTGACTCTTAATAACCTCATTTGGGGTCTTCTTAGTAAAGACATTAGAGTAGTTTGTCATTTCCTTCCCCAGCTCATTTTATAGATGAGGAAACTGAGATAAACAGGTTTGAAAAAGTAAAAAAAGGGAAAGAAATATTCCTTTGATCAATTAATATTGTGCCCAAAGAACATGAAAGAACATAAATAATGTGGAGTTTTATTAAAAAGAATAACTACTTAGGATTAGGGATTTTCTCAAAAGGTGGAATATTCCTTTTCCATTAATTTCCCCAAGGTTCCTTGAATTTTTTATTAAACAGTGAAGATATTCCAAGAATCACTTTCAGACACTGCAGCTTTAACTAACAATAAACAATATTACAAAGAACTGAAGGAAGCCTTTCAAAATCAACTCACTATGACATCATTCAAACCAATGCTTTAAATGTATAATGTAATTTACTGTCAAGCAACTTTTAAGTCCCAGTGGGTTTGAGGAAGTATCTGCTGTCTTAGTACTTACTTAAAGAGAGAGTTTTTTGGCCTTTGAGGTTTCTTTTTGGCAAAAAATGCTGCAAATTCCCGTCCTGTGCTGGCATAACTAAGCTGAGCTGATGGTTCAGAAGCTGTTCGAGTGTTCTTCATATCCAAATACTCTGTCAGCAGCATCTATACAAGCAGACAAAACAGTTTAATATATACAGTTCTAATAGGCTAACGACTCAAATCAGCAAATCCTTAACAACCCAATTACATCTCATTACAGCCAAAGCTGTACTAACCCAGACATTTGAAGGTTTTCCATAGCTGTTTGATAAACTAAAGACTGTTTTCATAACTGATCAATTTCCTGTTCCCCACACTTAAAGGTCAGGGGAAGAAGAAAAGGATACTGGAAGGGCAAGAGGCAGAAAGGTTTCTGCCCTCATCGCAGGAGGGCTGCTAGAATGCAAAGTCTGGGCAAATATTTATTAATTATCTGCCTTTATAAGGCCTTGTACTAAGTGCTGCAAACCAAAAACCAAAATCCCTGCCTTCAAGGACCTTATTCTACCAAGGAATGCAACAAATACATAGATAAGTAAATACAAGGAAGACAAGGTCATTTCAAGAAGAATAAACAAAGAAATAAGGAATCAGAAAGTTGCATGTATGAGGTAGGTCCAAAGTACACTAACGGATGTAAGGTATTCAGAGAGGCAGAACTGAGGAAGAAGGGCAATTCCGACCCTGGAGAAAGATCGTCTAGTAAAGGGAGAGGCCAATAAAGGAAAGGCCAATTTAAAAAGCTGGTCAATAGACCAGGTGAGAGGAAACAAAGAGATAAACTAGGTGTAATTGTTTGTTCTTTATTTTCAAAGAGGGCCAATGACATCGCTAGGTGATTATCTTGATAAGGCAGAGTTGCACAAAGTCATTAGACTGACTCTCTCTCCCAAAAAGGCAAAAGTAAAGACTACTCCAGATACAGGGAATGACTTTGGTATCTTGGATATCAGATCAGACTCTAAGTGCTTCAGCAGTGTGACCTCAGGCAGGTAACAATCCCCCAGGGACCTAGTTTCATTAATTGTAAAATGAGAGGCAGCTCTGTGGCTCAGTGGATAGCGTGTCAGGCCCGGAGTCAACTCATCTTCTTGAGTTCAGATCTGGCTTCAAACACTTACTAGCTATGTGGCCCTGGGCAAATCACTTAACCCTGTTTGCCTCAATCCTTAATCTGTAAAAAGAACTTAAGAAGGAAATGGCAAATCACTCCAGTATTTGCCAAGAAAGCCTCAAACAGGGTCATGACAAGTTGGACACAACTGAAATGACTGAACAACACAATGAGGGAGTGGACTAGATGACCTCTAAGGTCTCTTTCCAGCTATAGATCAATGATCATGACCCTTTGGCAGTTGATTGGATGTGGGTCCTGAAGAAGAAGAAAAGTCAAGGATGATGCCAAAATTTGAGAAATACAAGGCAATCATCTTGGGTTTAGCGGTTAATAGATCACTGATAAACTTGGACAGCGAAGTTTTACTAGAGGGGTAAGGTCAAGGGGTTGAAAAGTGAATTGAGAGGGGAGAAAATGGAGTAAAATGTGAAGTTTTTTGTTTGTTTTCTGCTATGTGCAAGGAAGCAGATTATATAGGATGATAAGCTTGGAGGGATTTCAGAATCAAGAAAGACTGTTTTAAGATCTAGGCAGTGTTTTTAACCAGGAAGAATTAGCCAGGAGAAAAGGAAAAAATGAAGGTAAGAGAAAGAGGGAGTCCTGACAAAGGTATGAGCTGATGGCATCAGGGCACAGCAAATTTCTTGCTTTTTTGAGACTATCCATCACAGCAGCAGAGAACCTATTCAGTCACTCAACTAAGCAGAATTTTTAGATACTCAATTCAGTATTTGTCCCACAGTTTAGGAAATAGTAGGGCTAAGATGTAAACTTACATCACCTGACTCCAAATTCAGAACTCTTCCCTCTCTTCATCCCATTAGCTATCTACTTCATTTGTAAGGGCAGGTATTTTTAAAGCACATCGGACTAACATCTGGAGCATGAAATGTACTTGAACTCATTAAATTTCCTTGTCCCAATTAACCAGAATACTTAGCAAAAAAAAACCCCTAAAATAACTACAATTTCCCAACAATTCAATTCTTTGAAAAAGAGGCCAGTATAGAGAGTTAATAAGTTCTTTAAAAACAAATAAACAAAATACCAATCTCCTAAGGATTTCTAAATGTTCAGATAAGAAAATGTATGCCAGTACTTTGCAGTCTTGAAAGTATTATATAAACTTCATGCTATTTACATATACATCTACGGTGCCATAAAATTAAAAGATTGATATTTCAAAAACAATTACAATACTTTCAGCTGTGGAAGAAAGTCCAATTAAGTCCAAAATACTTTACTTACTAAGGCAGGGAAATGTAAATACATTCACTTAACCTTATCTCCACATCTTCTTATAGACTGAAATTAACTGACATTGTTCCCATACCAAGGTTTAATCCATGAAAAACAGTTAAAGAATCTGCATATTTAGTGATCCTAATTTCCCCATTGTAAACAGAATCAAATTTACCAGCCTGAAATGAGGTAGATAGGTGGTACAGTCTATAGGAAGACATGAGTCAAATACCTCCTCAGACACCAACTGTATGACCTTGGGCAAGTATTTAACCTGTTTTCTTCACTTCCCTCAGCTTTAAAATGAGAAAATGACAGCACCCACCAAACAAGGTTGTTGTGAGGATCAAATAAAATAGTGCTTGTAAAGTGCTTAGTACAGCACCTAGTAGATAGTAGAAGCTCTACAAGTGCATATTCCCTTCTTCCCCTAAAATACATTAATATGTAATATATGAACACATTTTTTCAATATTTTTACTTAATTTATTGTTAATTTCTTGCTTTAAAAATTCTGTTTTACTGTAAAAGATACGGTCACTTTAAACTGCATAACTGCAGCAATACCTAGAGCCAAATCCTAAGGGCAACATGGTAAAAGACTGTTAGCTAAGTCAGGTCAGAGATCTTATGTAAATTTCCTTTTAAAAGACAGGGGAGAAAGAAAAGGAAGAATATTGTTCCATCTCTTGTCCATTTTAGTTATAAATCCTTTGATCCTACAATCTTTCCTAGACAGTAAAGTAGAAAAATATTTCTTTCTTGCTGGGAAAACAAGATATTAGCAGAGAACCTTTTGCATCTTCCTTGTATGACAAAATAACAGGAATAAGAGACATGATCATACAGAGGGTCACGGAGGCACTATGGTTTTGGTTTGGTTTTTATTCCTGTTAGCTTCCTTTTTAAGAGAACTAAGAAAAGAGACTGAGCTGGGAAAAAAGCTTTCAGTTAAGAGAAGAGTTGGAGGGTCCCTAGCTAAACAAAACACAAAGCCTAGAAAACTGAGAATAAATTAATTACTGAGCAAGACTTCTGGCACAGAGTGGAACAAGATTGTCACTTTATAATTATGTTTAAGAATAAACGATAACAGGGCAAGGAATAGTTAGGACATGGGCAAAAAGATATATTCACGTACCTTAAATAATTTAAATAATTTAAAACAAAATTAAAATCTCAAAAAAAAAACTCCACATATTTTATAGCTTAGAGACCATATGACTGTGTACTAGACTTGGCCAAAGGAAAACAGATTTGAAGCTATGAATGAAAAGCATTTCTTAAGCACTTATCTTAGGATAAGCACTGTGTTAGCTCCAAGACTACAGATACAAAAGTAACACTGTCCCTTCTCTCAAGGAGCTTATATTCTAGTGAAAGGAGACAACACACATAAGGGAGTGGTGGTCCCAGGGATGTTGGACGAGTCAGTTTTCCAGTAGCAATGGTAGTATGGATTTCATTGCTATTCCCACAGCTAGAAACTGAGCACGCAGGGTGACGGGTAAAGAGAGTATGAATACACATTGGCAAAGCAGAGGACAAGAAGTCACCCAGGATGGATGGTAGGATGAGATATTGTGAGAGAACCAATAACTAACTGGTTTTTCATTTCCCTCTGCAGCAAGTTTTTTGTTTGTTTGTTTGTTTGTTTGTCCCCTAAAAGGTAACACAACCACCCCTGGGACTTAATTGTACCAGGAGCTGAGCAGGTGGGAGTAAGGAGAGGTTCATCCAAGCTATGTTTCTCTTGATAATCTTCTCTGGCAATAATGATGTGAATCCTTAAAGGCACAAAAATGCCCAACACCTGGAAATAGAGTGCTTCACACTTTGTAGGTGTCCCAAGATCACACCTGCCTGGCAGATTATATGAATTTCCATTTGGAGACACAGGGAACTGCTTCTACGCAAGTTGAAGTGCTGGTATAGGCTACAGCAAAGTAAATTTCCTTTGGTGAATTGTTCAAGTCCCTGTGTTTGCCAATTTTGTCCTCACGTGGAACCTGAGCTACCCTGAAGCTACCCCGAGCACCATACCCCGCTACCAGGGGGAAACACATAAAGTATGGTTTCAGGCTAGCTGTACAGAGCAGCAAGATTGAGAAACAGAAGTGCTCTTAGAGGTTATCTTGTCCAATTCCCTCATTTTGGAAACTGAGGTCAAAAGAGGTTAAGTAATTTGCTTAAAGTCACAGCGTTTAGTAAAAAGCAGAGTTGAGATTTGAACCCAAATGCTCTGACTACAAACTTAATGTTCTCTGATCTTCATCTCAGTGGTGGCAGTAGACTGGAAGAGGGAGGGTAATAAGACCTTCTATCTAATAATGCTTTGTACCTTTTTTTTACAACCACAGACCTAGAACAAAAAGGTACTATGGAGGTATGATGGGTCAACCACTTTATTTTAAAGATAAAAAAAGAAAGGCTGAGAGACGCTGAATTGTTTTACCAAGATCACAGTGGCCAAGCTGGCTTCCAATGCAGCAGAGATTGCCATTTCTCTGCTATGTTACCTCCTACTCTAATGCCCCACTGTATTCTGGTTTCATGCCTTCCTCACAATCATCCACTGGCACAGGTAGGGCAGTTATCATTTCCACTTCAGAGATTAGGACTTTCCACCCAAGTCTCACTCCATTACTTTAAAGCAGAATGAAGATGACTCTAGGGTCTCAAAGGTTGGGCCAACAGAATAGCCCAGGCTTTTGGTAGTCCTACCTACAAATGAATAATTCACCTAAAGACTAGACTCATCTACCTCAATCATTGCTTTCACCAGTTACTCTTCTGCTCATAAATCTTCAGGAACCTACTAGACCATGTCCAAATGTATAGGTCTAATATTTAAGATACTCTACAATCTGATTCTAATCTGCCTTATTTTTAACTCTCTTAAATATTCAAATAGGAGTCTTCAGACAGCCTGAGCTAATCACCATCATCTGAATATGCTTTACAGGGTTCTACACCCAAGTCTTTCCACAAAACACTTTCTTGGTTGTAACTCTCTCCTCATCTTTTCCTCTGCTTCTATGAATGTTACTCATCTTTCAAGGACTAATAGACCTCAATTTCTCTGTAAAAATTTTTCCTGAGTACCCCATTCCGCAGTGACCTTTCCTTCAAACTGATGTGAATAGTCTTATTATCTATAAGACTCAAAGGACTCATCTCTCATGTACTATCTATTATTAGTTATCACGTAATGTTGTCTCGGAAATGAAACTATAAGTAAGTTTCTTAAAGGAAGGGGCTGCTAAAATAATGATAAAAATCAGTGAGTTAAGTAGTACTTTATGTTTGCAATGTGCTTCACAAATATCTCACTTTATCCTCACAACAATCCTAGGAAATTATTCTCCTATTACAAGGAAGAAACTGAGGCAGAGGAAGGTTAACTGATTTGTCCAAGGCAGTAACTGTCTAAGGCAGGATTTACACTGATGTCTTGCTGACTCCAGGTCTTAGTGCACTATCCACTGTGATCTAACTGCCTGCCTCATTAGATTAGGATTCTTTGTGTAACCCTCGGGGCGTTAGTTTAGCTGGTAAGTACTCAATAAATATAACATTTGATTAATTGAATAATAAGCCCTATGTGGCAAGGTGTTGCTGCTAATACAAAGCTACGTATCAACTGAAAATGACAGGTTTAACACCAATAATGAAGAGAGGTGCAGACTCCATACATAATAAGAGAGTAGTAGTCTTACCTATAAAGCCTTATATAGTGCTGACAACCAGGGTTTTTGTTTGAGTTAGTTTTTCTCGATTTGTCAATGGCTCAAAGCATTAGCTTTTTAACATACTTTTTAAATATGTAAAGGTATTGCTCTCATACCAAAAGTAATAACAGCAGGCCCCTAAAAATAAAGTTGTTTTTTTAAATCCCTAGAAAAATAATGAGACAATTCTACATTGTATTTCAGATTGGCCTGAAATTGGCTTGAATTAGGCTGAACGTTCCAAAAGGAGAACAATGAAGCAAATCATATTAGCTAGTTCATGGAAGCTAACCATTTAATGTCTTCATTACAAAGAATACTTTCTCATTACATGATGATTTATAGCTTACAATTAGTACATAAATACACCTCCTTGAACCTCAGTGAATTCCAGTTTCTATTTTTGTAAATAAGAATATTGAGGCACATTAAAGTTGCACCTTGTCCATAAAGAGATGAGCTGACACTATCTTTGCTGTCCACAGATCCACAAGGTGGATCTCTACCAAAAATGTAAAATAGTTCATACTGTGATCTCAGTTAGCTATCAGTCACTTTAAATCTTTTATATTCTTTAGTTCCTGGTTTCACGTATCAAGAATTCTCTCTGGTAGGTAAGCACTCAAACATAATAAAAGTCATATTTTATGAGGGATTCTAAAATAACCTAAAAGGCATTATTAGCAGGAGTGACAAAACCACACACAAAAAAGTCACAGCTGGAAAGTACTTGAAAATTTATATAACACTATTGTTCTCTTTAATATCTACTGTAATATTTTACTAGCAGTTGCTAAGATATCAGTCAAACCTCATGATGTGTAAATCAGGAACAAGATCTGAGATTTATAGCTCAATAGAAAGTCTACAATTTCCCCACATTGAACAAGTATTCCCTATTTAGAATTTAAAATGTTAGAACTCAATCACTCTGTTCTGATTCATTGAACATTTTTAAAACACCAAAGTATACAACATGGTACCAGGTACTGAGGGAGGTATAACGACAAATAAGATTTTTTGCTGTTGGTTCAATCATTTTAGTCATGTCCAACCCTTTGTGACCCCAATTGGTTTGCCATTTCCTTCTCCAGCTCACTTTACAAATGAGGAAACAGAGGCAAAAAGGGTTATGTGACTTGCCCAAGGTCATACAGCTAGTAAGTATCTGACACCAAATTTAAGCTCAGGTCTTCCTAACTCCAGACCTCAGTGCTATATCCACTGTGCACGTAACTACCTCTAAATAGCATATTTATCAGTCGATAGATCTGAAACATATGCCCCCAAAACCTCCCCAAAAGCTATTATGCTAAATGGAAGGTGATAAGCACATGAGAGGGACAAAGAATTTACCATGAAAATTCCTAAAAAGATTATTTATGACCATAAATATTAGAGAAAGCATTACAAGGAGTTAACTCAAAAGCTCAGTCTTAAACCACTCAAACAATGAGCATTTTCTAAAATAAAATGTTACTGATATCTTTCTGTCCTATGATGCCCCTAAATTTCCCTTTTTCCCCTTTTTTCCTCCTACAGAGTCTTCTTCTAAGAAAGTATAATTTATTTAAAGAAAAATGAGAAATGAATAAAACCTGTAAAACCAATAATAAATCAAAAAACCATCTGATCCAGTACCTCTGCAAAAGCATATGGAGGAAAGAACTTTCTCACTTTTTTCTTTTGGGGACAAGCTTGTTTTCTTGTAATTTTCAACATCCATCTTCATTTATTTTGTGGTAGTTATATAGTTGCAAGCATTTGTTTTCTTCACTCTACTTTGTATCCATTCTTCTAAGTCTTTCAATACTTCTCTATATTCATCATGTTTTATAGCATAGTAGCACTCCATTATACACACACACACACACACACACACACACACACATATAAAAACATTTGTTTTATCCATCTGTTGCTTTTCTTTTATGTCTGACTCTTTGTGACCCCGTTTTGGGGATTTTCTTGGCAAAGATACTGAAGTGATTTGCCTTTTCTTCTTTACCTCATTTTACAGATAAGAAAACTGAGGCAAATGGGATTAAGTGACTTGCCTGAAGTCATAGAGCTAGTAAGTATCTGAGGCCAGATTTGACCTCAGGTAGATCCGGTGTCTTCCTGACTCTAGGCCTGGCCACTCTGCCTCCCACTTGCCCCATAATTTATTTAGCCATTCCCTAATCTATGGACAGGTATTTTTTTCCAGTTCTTTTCAACCACAAAAAAAGTGTGCTACAAATATCTTGTATTTGGAGCATTTGTTTTTATCCATGACCGCTCAAGGGCATATGCTTAGGAGTGGAATCTCTGCATCAAAGAATGCAGACATAATAGCCACTTCACTTCCATAATTACAAAGTGATTTTCAAAATGTACTAATTCACAACTACAACAGTAAGATTGTAGGGTTGTTTTGATTTACATTTCTCTTATTACTGACTACTTACATTCTTTTATATGGTAATTAACAGTTTGCAATTCTTCTTTTGGGAATTCTTTGGACACTTCTCTTTTGGAAAAGTTTTTGGTCTGACAGAGTTAGGCTAGTTATCTACCTATCATGGATACCAAAACCTTTTTAAATAAATGTGATGCACAGATTTTTCCCCCCCAGTCAATGTTTCTTATCCTAGATGCTTTAATTTTGTTTGTGCAAATGTTTTTTGATTTCGCATTATCTATTTACGACTTGGTTAAGAATTCATCTCCCACACAAGGTTATGAAAGGAATATGAACTGCTATTCTTTTGATTTTTTTTTATGATATAAGTTTCAGTATTCAGGACATATATACATTTTGAACTTATTTGGAATAAGGCATAAGTTGTTGGTCTAAGACTAACTTCTGCCAGACTGCTTTTCAGTTTTCCTTAGGAGTTATTATATCAATTATGGAGCTAATTCCTAAGTAATTTATATCTTTGAGTTTATCAAACACTGGGTAATTCAGCTTCATTTCCCATTCTCCCCTGTCTAGTCTCTCTCAATGATTTACTTTTTTGTTTCTAACCAATACCAAATTGGTCTGAAAGAACCTTTATAATATAGTTTAAGGATCTAGGAGTGTTAGTTGCCCTTCATAAGTATCTTTTTAATACTTCCTTTGATATTTTATATCTTTTGTTCCTCTAAATCGGGAACTGGCCACTTATTTTGCAAGGATGACAAGCTAAAAACCGTTTTTAGTTCAAGGGTTGTATAAAAACATTGGTGGCCCATATTTGGTCAATGATTTGCTGACCTCTGCTCTAAATGAATTGTTAAAGTATCTCTGGTACTTTGATTGCTATAGCATTAAAACTCTAAAATAACTTGAAGAGTACTGTCATTTTTTTACATTGGTATGACCCCGTCATGATCATAAATATTCCACTAGTTATTTAAGTTATTCTTTAATTATCTAAGGGGGATGGGAAGCTTCAGAAATAAAGAATGGCATGAGCGAACACATTGAGGTGGGAAATCAAGAGTTTTATCTGTGAAACTCACATGAGTTGAGCTTAGAATTTGTGAAGGAAAATAGTGTTGAAGATAGTAAGGCTAAGAAGGTAGGTTGGTTGTTTTCATCTTTCTTTTTCAAAGAGGTCCAATGTCAGCAAGGAGTGATGTCTTGACTCTTTTATGAACTGAATTTAAGTGAGGCAGAGCTGCACAAAGATGTCAGCCTCATTCCTTCTTCCAAAATCACCAAAGTCCAGTAGCAAGATGAAAGACAAGACTACCAGCAATGGTCTGAGATGCAGTGGATGACCTTGGTGCCTCTGATGTCTGACCATGCTTTAAGTGTTCATAGAGCCTGCTTCAGCTGCCTTCATGGCTATTGGAACAAATTTCCTCATCTTCCCATTCTGCTAGAGAAACTTCACATCCTTGAGGTAAGCATCCCCCTACTCATCTATAGGTTTGAGGCTTGTCAATGATCCTCAACCTGGTTTAGTCTGTCTGCTGAAACAGCTTTGCTGACATGTGACTGCTCTACATGCGGTAGCTTTTTGGAGACACAGGTAAGAGTTGGGTGAAGGTGGACACCAAAAGCTGATGAGCAGCCCTGAACAGGGCTCAGCAAGTCCTCACATCAGAGGTGCTAATACTCCTTGAACACTCCATGCACAATATAGGTTACTATCAGAATAGAGAAAAGTCTGATACCAGATTAAGAAGTTTGAACTTTATACACTGCAAGTGTCACTTTATATTTGGAAATGCATCCATAAGTTTAAAAAACAAATAAAATGATATCCAGGAAGGGGTTCCCAACCTCTCTACTTGAACAGACAACCATTCACCCAAATATCTTTTCTCAATTCCTATGGTTACCTACATAACAAGTTCATGTTTATATGGCATCTTCTGTTTTGCAGAAAATGTGTAGAACCCCCTCATGTGGTCACTGTGCAAACAACCAGGTCCTAGTCCACAGACTAAGAAATTCAATGTTCCTACTTATTATTACTTCCACTCATTCAAACTTTGATAATGAGTCAGCACTACCCATAACCTCATTGCTGAACCTGAGCAGTAGCTTACTAACCATGACGGTAGGGTAATGAAGGAGATAAAATAGCTCCCTATTGAGTTTCAACATAGATTTGACAGCAACTTACCACCATACCCCAAACATCTTATCATGGCCTTGGGAACATTCATTTCAGAAAAGAAAATGAACATATTATTGGTTCCAAATAGATACCAATTAGTAATATCAGGTTTTTGTGCTGTGAGCTACATGTATATAATTTTAATAGCAAAAACAACTCCACCCCAAGAAAAGTAAACATGAGAAGAAAAAAAGAGGAGCAAGAAAGGAAAGCAGGGAAAGAGTTAAGAACTAATTTTCTGGAACTCTAAGCCCAACTTCCCTACAGTATAGAAACTAAGAAGTATTTTCACAAGGAAACAAAATAAAATAAACACAGTAATTTCAGTAATACAATAGCTCTGAACTCAATTACATTCATTATGTCAAAGTCAATTGTTCAATTAAAACAGTCATTAGTATGAATTTGTGAATAATCCCTTACTACAATATGCAGGATAAAACAGGCAGTCCCAAGATATGGGTTACATCAAAAATGGTCCCATATCAAAATTTTGATTGGTAAGAACTATAACACAAAGTTCATTTTTGCAGCAAAAAAGAATACTTTTCTTCAAGTAAAAAACCAGGATTCAAGTTCAGAATCAAATATTTGCTGGCTAAGTGCCTCAAGGAAAATCAATTATACTCACTGAGTCTCAGTTTCTCCATTTGTAAAATGGAGATAATGATACTTATGTTACTTAGTCCATGGGATCAAATGAGATAATGCACATGAAAGTGCTCTGCATATTATAAAGTACTATGTAAATGCTATATGTTGTAAAGTGCTATATAAAATAAGAACAATATGTATAAGGGTCATTTTTACTTCAACATTCACACTCAGGTATGAGAAGTTGAAAAAAACAGTTTCTAAAAAGACAAAAATTTATTTATAGTCCAAATACTTTTACCTTTTTGAAAAAAAAGTAGTATTGTTGACATCTCTATTACTAAATTATTTACAAGCTAATGATTTTAGTCTAGGGCAAACTGAATTCAAAGAAAAAACATCTGCTCTAAAATATTAGGAGACTACTTTTGAAAATAAAATATTGGCCTGATCATAAGAAGTATCCATAAAATTTTGACATCCTATTTTTGGAGTACTCCTAATAAAAATAAAGGACAGAACAAAAAAGGAGGTGGGTGGTATGAGTGAGAGCTAGAATATTCAATAATATAATTTCCCCCACTCCCCACTTCCCTTAACAGGAAGATTCTGCCATTGTCCTTCTACCCTCTCCTTTGACCAATGCAAATTGAGCTCATGCTAAGGAATACAATTTGTGGTCCACTTTATCTAGGAAACTCCTTTCTAATCAATTCATTTTCCCACCCCAGATTGCTGTCATACTTATCGTCTCTTACTTCTAAATGGCTTGTCATTGCTCTTGTGTTTTTCAGTTGTTTTTGGTCATAGCTGACTCTTCATGACGCTATTTGAGATTTTCTTGGCAAAGTTACTAGAGTGTTTTGCTGTTTCCTTCTCCAGCACAAGTGTCTAAAGCCAGATTTGAACTCAGGAAGATGAGTCTTCTTGATTCCAAGACCTATCTCTCTATCCACTGTCATCTAGTTGCCCTCCAGGTAATGAAAACTATATGGTAGCATTAAGATTAAAAAAGAACATTCCTGATTCTGTAGGAAGTCAGTTTCACTTTTATTGCCAGGTCCAAAATGAGGCAGTGACTAACACACATGAATTTCCCAGGAATGTCACATGTCAAAGCAAAAAGTCATTTTACTTTCTGCAGCTGTCTCATCATTAAAAAGGTTAAACAAGTTGCCTGTCTGGCTAACTCAAATATCCTTTATTAAATATAGAAACACAAGTCCCCAAACTGATATATCTTTTGAATCAATATTTCTTAGAACAAACTGTCCTCTTCTAATCCATTTCAATTCAACCAACATTTATTACATACCTACTATGAGGACGGCATTATGTAAAGTGCTGGGGGTAAGAAAGACAGGAATAAAACATTTTCTGACCTCAAGAAGCCTACATCCCACTCCAGTGATACAACATATAGAGAGGTAAATAAATACAAAATTATTGCAGAAGGAAGAGGATCCTAGAAAAGTATCGCTTAAGAAGGAAGAACTTGATCTGAACTTTTAAGGAAGCTAAGCTAAGGAGTCTAACAGGAGGAAATAAGAGAAAGTGGACTCCAGGCATGGGAGAAGTTTGTGCAGCAGTGTTGAGCAAGGAGATGGCATATTGAGTGATGGGAATAATAGGTCAGTTAGACTGAAACATCAAGTGCATAAAGGAGAACAACGTGAAGTAATTCTAGATAGGTAGTTGGTTCAGATTGTAAAAGCTTTAAATGACAGGCTGAGGAATTCATACTTCATCCTGCCAGCAACTGGGAGTAACTTGGTCAGATTTATAATTTAGGAATATCAATTTAATAGCTGCAATAGGAATGGACTGGGAAGGGAAAAGATTGAAAGCAAAAAAACTAAAAAATAGTCTTTTGTAAAAACAGTCATAGTAAGAGATCATTAGAGGTGATGAAGCAGTGGCTATGTGTGAGGTAAGAAGGGAACAGATGGGAGAGGTGTTGTGGAAGTAAACTTAGCAACTGATTTGATATAGGAGGTGAGAGAATGGAGAGAATCAAGGAAGATTTCCAGTTTGCAAATCAAGGTAACTGAAAGGATGATGGCACCCTCCACAGAAATAATGAAGGTTAAAAGAAAGATGTACATGGAAAAAAATATGAGGTCGTGTTTTGGACACGTTGCCTTTACAATACAAATGCACTGCCCAGGTGGAGAAGAAAGTCCATCAGTAAGAAATCTGATACCAGATACAGTTCAAGGGACAAATAAAAGCTAGATATACTGGTCTGGAGTCATTCATCTAGAAATGATCATTGAACTCATCGAACCTGATGTGGTATAAAGAGGAAAAGAGTCCAAGACAGAGATTTGGGGTGAGGTATGTATGTTTAATGGGTGAAAGACAGATGATGATACAACTTAGGGACTGATCAGACAGGATGGAGAGCAAGCAAGACACAGCAGTATCGCAGAAGCCAAGGAATAAGAAAATGTCTAGGAAGTTGCAATGGTTGCTTCCTGTCCACAGCTGGAGAGAACTGAAGTAACAAAGGACTGAGAAAAGGCCATTGAACTTAGCAGTTGAGATAAATAAGTTTCAGTAAAGGGATAGGATCAGAAACCAAATTGGAAGAGGTTAAGAAGTGAGTTAGAGGAGAGAAAAGTGAGGGCAATCAGTGTATGTATGCCTGAGAGTTTTAATGTGAAAAGAGAGGAATAAGAACAGTGCCTTAAGGGGATCACAGGGTCAAGTAAATGGGTACTTTTTAGGGATGGGAAAGACCTGGGAACAGTGTGAGTGACAAGGAAGAAGTTAGTGCATAATGAAATATGGAAAATTGACAATCACTCAGGAGATGAGTCAAGAACACAACTATGGAAGTTGATCTTAACAAGGAAAAGAACTATGTCTTCCTCCAAGAATGAAACAAAGGAGGAGGAAACGGGGTAGCATAGAGAGGTTTTGAACTGTGAAGCAAGACAGAACATATGGCCTCAATTTTCTCAGTAAAAGAGGAGGTGATGAGGCGAGAAGAAGAGTAATATAGAGATGAGAAAAGAAGGTTTAAAAGAGGCACTGTGGTTCATTTAATAGAAAACTCTTCAATAAAACTAAATGATTACAATGTAATTGTGGGGACTATATTAGAAAACACACATAGAGGTCTTAATCTGTTTCTTAATACACAAGACTTAATACTCCCATACTCAAGAATCACTTGTTGGCTATCTACTTCATGATTTTTTTACTAATTTTTTTTTATTTTTTTACCTTTCCTCAAACTTGAAGTTCTTCAGAGGAAGGAACCATGTCTGTTACTCATCCTAGCCTTCCAGATCGATCTCACATTATTCCTCATCATGTACCCCACCTAACTAGACTATTTCTTGTTCTCCACACATGATACTCTATCCCCACACCTCGAGCATGCTCTCTCTACTCTTTCATTTTGCAAAATCCCTAGATTGCTTCCAAACATAGCTGAGATGACTTTTCCCCGATCTGCTTAGGTATTAATGCTCTTTCTCCCAGCCTCAAATTTATTTTATATTTATCCTGCTTCTATTTTGTCCACAAGCTGGGCTCTCCCAGTGGAATGTAAATTCCTTGAGGGTACCCTATTTCATTTTTTGGTCACTGTCTTCTCGGTGTCCAGAACCCGATTTGGTACACAGTAGGTTCCTGCTGACCTGAACAAAATTCTCTTTATGGTTCCACAGTCAAATATTCTGCACATAATAGTTGCATAGGAAACATCAGTTAGCCATCCTCATCCATCCACAAAACAGGTGAGTCAGCAGCTAATGAACTAGAACAGGAGGATTTTCTTTTTGTTTGTTTTTAAGCAAGAGTATACTTAGTCTAAGTAAATGATACACAACTGGCCTGAAAGAATTAAAATTTCTCTCAAAGTACCTTGCCCCTACGAAGAAACTCCTTCAATGGACAAATGAGATGCTTTTATACTCCACTTGCTGTAGAGTTTCTAATACGCTGCTAAAAACTGTTAGGTTCCCGTCAAGTTTTAACCTAGACTAGACATGGCTTTCACCACCAATTTCAAACCCTTCTTCTCTTTGCTTGCGTCAAAGCAGTATATTTGAATCACATTTCTTTTCTATTTTCAAATGAACTTCTTTTAATGGTATTGCTAGAAATGCCCCAGTCTCTCTCCCCACTGCCATTTGTATTATTAATTTGACTCAGTGGGATAAATGAGGGCATGTTTGTAAACACAACTTTGGAGCATCCCAAATATAGAGAACATGTAACCCTTGCAGTTGAGAAATGCAGGGAGAAGTACCAGGCTCCATCGAATTGTTTGAATTCTTATTCTATCACTGAACAACAAGCACATACAATAAAGTGAACTGGAGAAACAGACAGCATGCTATTTAAATACCAACCATGTTAACTCAGAGATAATACAGTACAATTCATGTATTTCATGTTGTCTGCTAATTGTTTGAGACAACCTGCTCTGGTGGAGACAGAAACAGTAGCCTGGCCCCAATCTTCATTAAATGCCACTTCTTAATAACAGACTCCAAAAAGGTCTTAATTGCATTTACCAGGAGCTCCTGAACTTTAAAAGTTATTAATCAGATTTCTATGTAAATGGAATGACGATTAAAGGTTAAGTACAGGTTTCTGAAATTCTAGAAGTTGAGAATATATTGCCCTTCACAGAGAAAAAGAAAAAAAAAACTAGCAGCCTTGACAGGAACTAAACATCTTAATTAAACATGCAGAAGCACCATACTTATTTCTACGTGAAGTTCTATTTTCAAATGTCAAATTTAATCACATACTTGACTAAAAATGTGCAATACTTGTTCCACCAGGGCATAAGTACCTTGGTATTCTTTTTGGAGAAGGTATCTACAGGCCTTTAAAACAGTTTGTTCCTTTCCCCTGCAGACTTGGTCCCCACCTCTGCTAACGTGTTACACTGAGAGAGCCTGAAATGCTTTGTCTTCAGAAGTAATCTTAAAGACAGAGGATTTCAATCACAAGGAGAAACACAAGTTACTTCCCTCCATAAATGTGTTGCACCTGTGTGTCCTTGGAATGACATGTTGACAAATGAACATGACATAACTTCAAACTCCAAGAAGAATTTATGATCCTCTGAAAAAACATGCTTGAGCAACTGTAGTGTCAACCCAGCAGAAAGTAAAACTGTGTCCCCAGGGTGCACTACAAAAAACTGCCTGTGAGAGGCAGTGTGCTGAAGAGAGATGAATGGGAGATCTCAAACCCAAGAATAGAATTCTCATCCCAGCTATAAACCTCAATTTCTAGATTGTCCAGCTGAGTAATGCGGAGATACAGCAATTACTGTGATGGAGAAATAAAAGAAATAAGCGAAGAGTACTTTAAATGAAGAGTAAAATCTAGCAAGTCAAGTTAAATTATAAAATTTTAATGTAATGTAGATTTTTCTATCTACATATTAAATTGCAATCCTTCACTTTCCCCCTTCTGTACTCCTTCTGTAAATTACATATATTATCAAATTTTATTCTCACAACAATATTATGAGGTCAGTCGTGCAAGAATTAATATTATTGTCTTTTGCTCTCTGTTCTGATTCATTTTTCTATCACTGAATATAAAACTTTGAGAAATGTTCACTAAGTTCAACGAAAATTTCAATGGGTTCTCTAGAAGAAAAGGACAAATTTTTACTGCTATGGCTGCCATTAATAAACCAATGATAGAGTCTTAATGGAGAAGAGGTAAGAGCTTCTCACCTTTGGAGCACTCCTTAAGTAAAAAGACAAAGTCAATGGAACCAGCTAATTGCATGAAGATGATGAGAATGATGACAATGCTAATGACCACTAACTTTACAGTGTAAAACTTCACATAAATATATAACACTTGATCCTCTTTAGTAAGAAAAATAAACAAGGAAGGAGTTCATTGCTCAACAATTCACTGTGGCAAATGGAGCTGAATGCAGCTCGTTTCTCACTTGCAGGGTTTAAATTTCTTTTTCAAGGACCATCAGAATGGCATAATCTGATAGACCAGAGTATGTGGATCCTATACAAAGGGGATGTGTGTGTGTGTGTGTGTGTGTGTGTGTGAAAGTTTCAGAGTTTTGTGCCCAATGATATGAGATGACAAGAATGGAGATGTTTCCATTTAGGCACAGATTTGCGCTTCTTACACACTTCTTGCCTGATATTACTTTTAACTCATGGCATGGAATTATGAAACAGCTGGCTAGGTGTTGGGAAAACCATCTATAAAATAAAATTTCTCAAGGCAAAGGCTTTTATAAGGAATCTCAAAAAAGAAACCCATAATTTTGCACTCCATAGCACTATATTCTTGTCAATAACATTAAACAATCCAAAAGAACTGGAAGAATGGCAAAGAAAGAAGCAAGCTTCCAAACTATGGCCTCATTCCATCTATATAACATACTATAACCAACATGAACCCTCTACTCTAGCCAGACCTTACTGCCCTACAACTATGACAAACTGATTCCTATCAGTGTTCTTTGATGAATACAGTGCCCCTCACAATTCCTTTTCCACCTATTCATTCTTCAATCAATCAACAAGAATAAGCACCTACTATGTGCCAGGTGCTAAGAATAAAATATAAAAATGAAATAGTTCTTACTTCAAAGAGCTTATATTCTATCAAATGAGATCTTTCTCTCAAACACACACACACCACACCACACCACCCCCCACCTTGATATTTCACTGGTACAGAGAACTTCCACATAAGGAAATTCCCTCTATCAGTGAGGGCCAACACCTTCCCTAATTTAAAAGTCTCAGGAGGTTGCCTACAGTCCCGAGAGCTTCAATAACTTACTCAGGATCCTACAGCTTTTACATGTCAAAGGCAGGATTTAAACTCAACTTTTTCCTAGTTCAAGGCAAATTCTCTATCCACTCTAACATATATATGTACACACACACACAAAATAAATAAAAATGAATTTTGAAGAAAGCACCAACAGTAAAGGGGTTGTGGTAGAAGAGGAAGTATCAGCAAATGGTTAGTGGTGCTTAAGCACTTAATCTAATTCTAACCAAGCAGCTAAAATATGGTTTTAGCCATCTCCCTATAAATGTGAGGAGCCTAAGGTCATGGGTCATGTGTTCTGTTTCTTCTGTATTCCCCAAGTAGCTTAGCATGGTGTTAAAGATATCATATTTTCTACTAACGCTCTAATGATGTACACAATGTAAATTCAGTTCTTCGATGATCATCTGAAAGTTATTCATTTTTACAGCATTTATTTCCTAAAAATCATGCAATATTCTAAAGAACATGCAACAGTCATTAACAAATGGGATGAAAAGTTTATTGAGGCTCAGAGTCAATCCAGCTCAAACTCTGTCTAGCTGAGATTCTATCTGGCCTGCTTGTTAATATAAGTGTTACAAATGCTTAGGCCCCTTAAGAGACAACCCAATAAGGCAAATCTTTAATAAACTTTGTTTTACTATGGCTGGAAAATAAAAGGAAAAGTTTATTGAAAAGCTACCACTGGTAGGTAGTACAGAAGCTTTTACCCCGAATGCATTAATAAAAGGCAGCATTCATCAAACAAAAGGTTGACTACCTTAATGTTATGCTTCTAAGATTAATTTTCCTTTGAAAATCTCATTTAAGGAAATGAAAGAGAAAAAGGATTAATAAAATGGGTTTGCTAGACACATCACAAAACAAGCAGCCCAATGAACTCTTAGTCAATCATTCATCTCAAAGAAATGACCCATGCCTCAATCATTGCCTCTTAATAAAATGAGATCATAAAACAATTCCTGAAACCTACAGGGCAAATTTTTTATTCTGAAAAAAATTACAGTTTTCTGTAATAAAACTTCATTTCTTTATCTAACCACTGCTACTGATAAATGAAGGTTTCTCTAAAGAATACAAAATAAATTATCTGAGACCAATACAAAGTAATAAATAAGTTGCCAGCTAGTGAGCATCAGTGTTCCCTGCTATCAAACATTTACCCACAAGCTTCTGGACAGAATTTTATACCATATTCTGCTTCCTGGACAGCCAGTCAGATTTAAATTACTGAGTCCAAATGTGGAAAACAGTAAAGCATTACTGTCTACAAATAAATTCTCTAACATTACCATAATGTATTATCTATTATTTATAGAGCATTTTATATTCTCAGAAAATGTTGCACAATAATTTTGCTTAGTGATTTATGTTTGGCCTCTTTGTAAATTTAGTTCATATTTATGGCTTCTTCAGTTCTAACAAAGAAAAAAACATACTGTAAGCATGCCATGAAGTCACACACATTATTTATCCAGGTATACACACAGAGTAGTCTACCTGAGAGAAAGCAGATATACACAGTTCAAATATTTTATGGAAATGTGATTGCCATAAGGTATCCTGTACATAGAAAAAGTTACTTTTAAATAAAATAAGAAACTACACAACTGGAAACCAAACCATGGCACTTAATAGTAAGATATATGTTTCAAGCATCCATGACACACACTCTTGCTGAAATTAAACACAAGTTCTCAAATGTATGATATTTGTTATTGTAATTTTAAGCACATCTGTTAAGCCATCAAGTTCTATAAGGAAATCTATGATGCTAAGGATTCAAAAACTCCTGGTCAGAAAGAATTATTTTGCTCCAGGACTTAAGACACTAAAGAATCAGAGAATTCAGGTAATCGGACTAGAAATTCTTTTGAGTTTAGAAGAATTATCTGGGAAAGGGTCATCAGAGACAGGTTTTAATTACCCAAATAAGGGGGAGGGGAATTAACCCTTTAGGTTTGGAAACTTAACATTTTTGTGTAAATATATGTGTGTGTGTGTTTGTGCGTGTGTGTATGTGTTCAAAACTATTCCTTTCTGAATATAGCATATTGAACATGATGGCATGTCATTTGGACCCATAAAACTAGGTTTCAGCTAAGAGTTCTGCTACTTAGTAAAAATGACAGGTTGAACTAATGGTCATTGAGGTTACTTCTGCCTCTAAATATTATGATTCTATGAACTGCTCTGAAGATTCTGGTTCATCCTTATCATCATTAATGAAGAGAGTTTCAGATATTAACTATAAATGAAGACTTGAATGACTTAGATAATTTTACTCCTACACAAATAATGCAATTCCAATCCTTTCCTAATCTCCTACAGCTAAATTGTGGCAGTACCTGTTCTTGGAGCATGGCACATCATGTCCTGGTGTAGCAAGATAAAGAAAGCTGTTTAACCTCCTCTCTTAAAACATATGAGATAATATATTGTAGATGTGATAGCTCCATGCTTTCAGAGATGTAAAGGGAGCTGTTTACCCTTCATTCTTTCTTCTACACAACCACCTTCTGCATCTTCATCCATGACTTTGATTTCTGCTCTTAAGAGTGACTATTATTCGCTATGCTCATTGCCATATTTAACATCTCTTCTATATGAGAGGTGCAAATATTATTCTCTTCACTTATAGATAAACAAAGGCACAGTCAGAGGTTAATTTGCTCAAGTTTCAAAAGCCAAAAAAGAGTGAAATTATGATTGGAATTGTCTTTTGATTTGGAGTAGCAGGATGGCATGGAAGAAAGGGTGCTGAACGTAGAAGTAAGGGAGATCTCAGATGAAATCCTGCCTCAGACACATCCTAACAGTGGGGGCTTGGGTAGGTCACTGACCCTCTTAGTCTCAGCTTAATCATCTGTAAAATCAGGATAACATTAGCACCTTCCTCACAGTATTGCCGTGAAGACTGAATGAGGTCACGCAGACAAAGCATCACATAAATGTTATTGCTGTTACTACTTCCTATTATGCAGAGATAAAGAAAAGGGAAATGGAAAGAAGAAGAATATAATGGAATCTATCAGTCTATAAAAGATAACATATAATTATAATAATTACATTATAATTATGTTTTATATATTATATATAATTATATATTACATATAATTACGATGTCATTATATGTGATTATGTTATAAAAGATAATATATAATAACAATAACGATGGAATCTATCAGTCTATAAAAGATATGATAAAAATTCACTGGACAAGCATGACCATAAATAACACGACTACTTTACCTGTGAGGCAAGGTGGCAGTCTTGGAGGAAGGAAGAATTAGCTTCAAGCCCTACCTTCAACATATACTGGCTATGTGACCATGATTTAGAAACTGAACCTCAGACAATACTCTAAAAGTTGCAAAACAGTAGTCTGTCAGCACTGACAGACGGAATTCCCTGGAGCAAAAACAATAACGGATCCTTATAGGAATATGTTTCTCCATCTCAGAGAAAAAGGAACTGAGACAGGAAAAAGAACGCCCCAAGTCACAATGGTCACAAGCCAACAGAAGGTTTAGAATTAGATATAAGAACCCCAAAGCTTTTGCTTCTAAATCTAATGTGACAAATGGACCATTGTGGACTGGGATGATATAATAATCTTCCTTGGCCCCAGTCATGCCTGATGTCTCAACGCAACCACTGTCACTGCCAAAGAATTCTCTGAACTATAGATTTCCAAAGACTATGTCCTGAGAGGACTTCACTCCCTCAGTTTTGGAACTCCGACCTGGAACACTTGACTATCCTAATGGTGAATATGGAGAGATGGTTCACTATAGCTTGTCGATGTCAGTCATGTTTCAGAATCCATCCCAGATACTGTAGCTATTCCCATATCCTCCTCATGTCTCTACTTCAAATCCCTAACTAACCTCTTCCCATGAGAACTGTAATAAAACCAATCCTGCTGTTGCTATTTTATGAGACAACTCTCCTTGGTTCCACTAACCAGCTGCTAAGACTAAGAAAATCAAAAGACCCATCCCTAGCTACCGTTCTCCTTGGCATGTGCTCTTGCCCTATGAGCTTACAAACTCCTTTAGAGCAGGGACTCTCACTGCTACATTTTCATTCTCAGGGAAAAATTAGCACTGCCAGTGTAGTGCCATTACAACTACACTGTGCCATTGGCATTGCTATATATACTCAATAAACACTTTTCAATTCCTTTGTCCTTGGACACATCATATCCCAGGACTTCAATAATCATAACTGCACTTACTTAGTAGGTACTACATACTGGGCACTATGTCAAGCACTTTACAAGTAACTTATACTCACAATAAACCTGTCAGGTAGGTGCTCTTACTATCCCCACTTTAAAGTTAGAGAAACTGAGGCAAACAGAGGTTAAGCGATTTGACCAAGGTCACATAGCTAGTAAGTGTCTGCAGTAGGATTTAACACCAGGCCCAATACTCTATCCACTGAGCCACCTAGTTGCCAACAGATAAACAGATAGACCAATAAGCCAACAAACATAATAAATTATATATAATAATTACAAAAATTGCACAAGTTTTTAGATTATACATATCCTAAAATATTTACTATAAAATAAATGCAAATGAAATCTTCAGTAATGTTGGCCACAATTATTTAATGGCTTATATTAAGAAATGGAGACTTACATCTTGAGCTACCTGGTGTTAATGAAATAGAATATCAAAATATCTTTACAAAATAAGCACTAAAGAAACTGAGAACTTCAAGATGGATTTCATATGAACACAAAAAAAGAAATAAATCAAAAGTATACATGTATCCTTAATTCTATCTTTTACTGCTTTCTCCAGCAGATTCCCTCTACTATCATCCTCTCTCTACTCTTTAAGGACTCCCTATGTATTGGCTGCTTCTCTGCTCACTTCAAACATGCCCAAGATGGTAGGGCAGACTCTACCATTCCCTCAAGCTCTTTTCCTCTCTCTCCTCTTCATAGGACTAATGTTTACAGGTAGAGAGGTCCTCTCATTTTATAGATGAGGAACCTTTTTTTCCAATTCCTTGAAAATTCATCTCTGCATACTGCCTCTGCTCATTCTCTTTTCATCCCTTTGCAAGCTATCTTTTGATCTCATCACTCAATTGAAACGGCTCTCTCAAAAAGCATAAATGATCATTTAATCACCAGATCTGATATAGGAATCTCACAGTGGATAGAGTGCTGGGTGCAGAGTCAGGAACACTCATTTGAGTTCAAATCTGGCCTCAGACACTTATTAGTTGTACAATCCTGGGTAAGTCATTTAATCTTGTTTGTAAGATGAGCTAGAGAAGGAAATGGCAAATCACTCCAGTATCTTTGATGAGAAATTCCCAAATGGGGTCACAAAGAATACAACTACATAAAATAACAACAAACAACACACCCGGCTCAACCTGCATTTACAATCCATGGCTCCAATACATCACTGCATTATCTATGTCTGTACATATTCTGTCATCACCTACAACATAAACATATTATATACTGAACCATCCAAACCAGTCTTATTGTTCATCACATGAAAGCCCATTTATCATCTTTGTGCCTTTGCACTGAATGTCTCCCATAGTTGAAATAAAGCCTCTCATAACCTTTATCCCTCAGAAGACTTTCCTACCTTCAAAACTCAGCCCACATGTTCCTTTGAGCATTAAGCCTTTCCTGCTCCCTATACGTATAGCGCCTCCCATTATCTTCTTTATATTTTGCATGCACTCATATATACTCACCAAACCACTCCCCCCCATTCCCAATAGATTATTAAGCTCCCTGAGGCCAGAGATAATTTCACTTTTGTCTCTCTATTCCTAGTAGCTAGAACATTCTGCTTAATAAATATTTGTTGGTAGACTGGTTGAGTGAAAGGTGACTCTCAAGTGTTTGAGTATCAAAGGAAAAAAATCATAACTAACCAGTTCATAGAAAGGATATTAGATTTTTAAGTGAGCAAAGTTTAAAGAATTACGAATTACGGGATGCCCTAGGATGATGGATTAAAATCCATCGCATGCAAATGCCAAGAGAGTCTTGAGACATCATTAGGATAATGAAATAATTAACACACAGAGGATAATAACTCCTTTGGGGGAAGTAAGGAAATGATAACAAACAAGAAGCACCTAACGCAGTCTTCACAAATTACTACCCAGGTATCAAAAGACAAAGACAGAGCTAAACCGAGTATGACGAAAGTCAAAAGAAACAGTCTATCTTTGTTATAATCCAAGTGGACCAGTCCAAGGTACAGGTAGTTAATAGAGTAACGCTACACAAATGAGTTAAGCATGGGAAGGACTTTCATGAATTACCAAGGGGAAAAAGCCTGGGGTGGAGAAAAAAATTCTGCTTATAAATATGGTGGGGCATGGAATTAATGAAGATGCTAAACTAGCTCCAAACTGAACTAATTCTTTTTAATTTGTCTCTGACAAGAATAATGAAGACATTTGTATAATTAGGAGAGAATGAAGACTTTGCAAAAATAATGACTGACAAAAAGCAGATGGGAAACACTTGATAAAGCTGAACACCCATCAGGAAGGTTGGATGATGGGAAGCTGAGGTTCCTAAGGGAATTGGTTCACACACTTGCTGAGTCATTTACAATCACAGTAGAAATATTACTGAAAGGTGGGGAAACAAAAGATTTGAAGACGGGGGTTGGGGAGAATTGAATAGGAAAATACACTATCAATCTTAAAGTAGTTAAAAAGAGCAATTATGGAAATTTCTTTTCTGACAAGATTATGGCAACACAAGTAAGATCTCATTACAGGGAACTTCCTTATGTGCGTCTATTTTACCTCCTCAATTCCTGCATATTGTAAAATCCATGAGGGAATTAATGTATAGTACTTCTATATTCTCCAATACAACCAAGCATACAGCACAGAAAAGGAACTCAATACATGTTAATTAGAGAAGAATCTTGCAAAGAATATATAGACTCAAAATGGACTTTCATTTTTATATTACTGATCCACTGTATGATTTACATCATAATCATATTCCAACACCCCCTACAACCATCAGAGAACCCTTCCATTCATAAAATAAGAACAAAATTTAAACAACCATCAGACAGAGCAAGTGCAACTGACAGTATATGTATGTAACATTACCGACTAGGTGGTCTATATTATCTCCAGTGAAAGAGGTGTGTTTTATCTTCAGTTACTGCATTTAATGTGAATTTTATTGACTTTCAATGTTGCCTTCATTTACAATAATTTAGGTATATATTGTTTTCCTGATTCTGTTTTCTTTATTATGCATTATTTCATATGTCTTTCTGTATTTCTCTGAATTCCTCATATCTGACATTCCTTGTGCATAAGAATATTTCATTAAATTCAAGTACAAGAATTTCTTCAATCTTTCCTCAACCAATGGACATCCACTTCAATTCCAGATTTTTGCTACTATAAAAACAAAACCTAATAATAATTTTGGTGTATATATAAACTCAGGAGAAGACTCACTGAGCTTAAATGAAAGAAAAATTCAATCAAACAACAAAGCCCTAATTAAATGCAAGGCACAGAGGATACAAGTACAAAATATGAAACAATTCCTAAAAGTAAGGAGTTTACTTTCTAATGGGAGACACATGTATATATAAAAACATACACCAAATGTAAAAATTTGTAATTATGAATTTATAAAAATGAATACAAGGTAGCTTAGTAAGGAGAGCATTCACAGTTTGAGGGATCAGGAAAGATTTTAAGATCAGATAGCTTCTATATTGTTTTTACTGATCCCACTTAGAATTAATTTATTTTTTTTCCTGTAACTGTCTAAGTCAGTGCAGAAATTCATTTGGCCTGTAATGAGTTAAGTTTAGGAATCCATTTCTGTTAATCACTGTTCTATTCTTGCTTCATGATAATCTGTGGTCCTTGGGGGATGCAAGTGGACATCAGAAAGTTTGGCCCAGTATCTTTATACCATAAGTCATCCTTCAAGGATGTCTAGTTCACTATCCAAAGAAGTCTGGCTCACTCTCTCTAACTCTGCAGGTGAACTCAAACAATGTACCTTTCTTAGTCAGGGGAGGGAAGGAGGGAGTTTTGCTGCTAGCCTTGCATTACCAACTTTCAAAAAGTCATACTGTTCTCCACACCTCAGCCATATAACCAATCATGTTGTTTTCAACCCCAAAAATGTCACCAACCTTATAACCAATTGTATTATTTCCTCACCTACCCTATTGCTGTTCTTTGTTCTAATCTTATAAAAAAGAGCTAAATGCCCATCTCAGGGCATTTTTGGCTTAAACTGAGGCATCTATTAACCCATTCTATTTGCACGTAGCTCCCCTATTTTAAAAAAAATGTTCTCTTGTTTATAGAAAACATACCTCAGTCTACTTTTGTTATATTTCACTCATGATAATTTTATGCAGAAGGTGGTGCTCATAAGATATTTAAAGGAAAAAATGTACTCTATAAGTATGAAATAAGAAAATAGAGCATTCCAGGCATGATCAGTTAAAAGCAAAAAAAAAGAAAAAGAGAAATAAGAGAATGTCATGCATGAGAAAGAGCAAGAAGGCCAGTTTAGTTGAATCTCTATGTGGAAGCAGCAGTAATGTCCAATGAAGCAAGATAAACAGATGGAGGTCAAGTCATTCAGGGCTTCCAAAACTAAGCAAACAAGTTTGTATTTCATCCTAGAAGTAATAAAAACCTAAATGTGGCTGAATAGGCATTTTGACATAAGAAGTAGTGCACAGGAAGCACTAGAGTAGTGAGAGACTGGAGGCTGGGAGACTAGGAGGCTGTTTTATTCAGTGGGCCTGAACTAAAGGGGAAGCTGAATTGAACATGATGTCACAACTTAAATGCTGGGAATGGTAAGGAAAAACGAAGGGTGTCAAGGAGAAGGCAAGGGTGCAAATCCAAGAACTTTTCTAATTCCGAACAAACCATCACAGATTCTAAACATATAGCTTTCTCTCCTATTTTCTTATGCTTACACCTAAAATTTAAGTTTTTTGTTTTATGATGACAGTTTGCATTTTCAATACTATGCTAAACAATAATGGGGAAAGGAAGCATACTTGGTTGATTCCTGAAAAGAAAGCTTCTGGTATTTCTCCCCTGAAAATAATGCTAGCACCTTTGGTTTCAGAGATATAATTTCATCATATTAAGAAATAGCCTTTGCTTGCTTGTGTTTTTCAGGGATTTTATAACATAAATGGGGCAGTATTTTGTCAAAGGTTTCTTTTAGCTTCTACTGATACATTTGTGTTTTTTGGTTTGTCTCTAGAATTAATTATACAAGCTTTATTTCCTAATGCTGAAACATCTTTACAATCCTGGTTCGAGCAATCACTCAATAAGTATTTACTAAGTGTCTAAGTGCTAAACACTAAAGATACAAAGACACAAGTGAAACAGTGCTGGCCTTTGAGGAGCTTATATTCTAATGGCTTTGTGCTGAATATGAGATTTCAGGGAAGTCTTGAAAAAAACAGAGATTTCAAGAAGCAAAGGTGAAGAGGGAGGACATTCCAAATATTGGGCTGAAGGAGGGGGCATGAAAACAGGATGAGTGTGTGAGGAAAAGCAAGTATTTCCATGTGGCTGAAGTACAGAATGCAATAATATATACAATATAGAATATGTAGGAAAGGGGTAGGTTGCAAAGAGTTTTATATGCCAAACATAGTTTATGTTTGATTCTGGAAGTTATATGGAGCCACTGGAATTTATTAGTTGGTTGGTTGGCATGATGAGATCTCTACTTTATGCAGATGGGGGAAAAAAGAGAAGAAAATTTTAAAACAGCAATCCCAAGTAGGAGACTCTTGCAATAGTTCAGAAAATAGTTCTGAAAAGGTTAAGGAAGGGCCTAAACTGGGATGGAAGAGTTGTAGTTCTTGTGGCAGTAATACGTAAGTTGAAAAGAATCATATTCTAAGGGAAAGACAATGAGTCTTCTCTAAGATACATTGAATTTGAGATCAAAATGAAACATTTCGTTCAAAATGTTCAGCAGGCAAGTGGTAATATAGGACTAGAGCTCAGAAGAGACAATACAAACTGGATGTATAAATCTAGGATCATTTACACAGAGATGATAAATGAACCTAGGGGACCTGAAATCACCAAGTAAGAGAGAATCCAGAGAGAAAAGAAAAGACATTCCAGGACAGTCTTAAATTATACTCACAGATGACATGAATGAACAGATGACAATCCAGCAAAGAAGATTGAGGAGTAATAATATAGGTGAGAGATGAAGGAAAACAGAGCATCATTCCGTCCCCAACCCCTAAACAAAACCTCAAGGAAGAAAGAATGATCAATAGTGTTAAATGCTGTAGAAAGGCAAATGCATAAACAAGTTTAACATTTCCATACTTTCATGCCTAAATAATTCCATGATTTCTAATTTGTGTCAATATTTAGAAAATATCATATATATGATATGATTTAATATAATGTAGTGTAATATATCATATACTGTAATATATTTTGGTCTATTCCTCTTTTTCCCTGCTTCATCCCTTCCTAGTTTACATATAAGAGGCATATCTGTCCTCAAGAGCTTCCAAAATGTTTTATTTCAATGTTATTTATAATATCAGCATAAACTGTTCTGAAACACAAGGTAATAGTAATAGGTGAAGCCATCTGGATGAAGATTTTCTTTCCCCAAACACTGATTATTCATTTAAGGTTTGCTTGCTTTTCTCTTTCTAAGAGTTATTAAAGACCTTTATTTCTTGTTTTATTCATTTAACTACTTCTTACTTTTGTATGTAAACATCTATTTAACTGAAATTCTAAGCCTATATATTGGCATATAATTGCGACTTTATTCTATATTATGAAGGCAACTTATTTTTTTTTTATTTTGGTAAACTGATTTTCCTCTTTATTTTCAAACTTAGTAACTAATGATTTAAAAAGTTTTTGTGTTGTTTAAATGTTTTTTCTATCAGTTCAATAGTCTTTTTAGTTTCAATTTTATCTATTTCTCTTTATTCTTAAAGATTTTTGTATTTAATTGGTTATAATTAATTTATTGATTTTTCTGCTCTTAAAAGTTGCATGCTTAATTCATTGTTTCTATTCTGTTAATTTTTTGGAAGAAAATTTGCCTCTAAGAACCATTATGTGCATTACAAAAATTGTTACATCTTGTCTCACTAATTTAATTTCTATTATTTGTTCTTTTATCCACTTAACTTATGTTTGTATGCTTTGTTCAAGTTTCCATTAATTGCTCTTTTAACGTTTTACACGTTGAACGGAATGTGTTTAACATGTTTGAATTTTTACATTCATTCATGAATTCTCATACATGATTTTTTTATAAAAAATATTGACAAATATGTTTACTCTTATACTTGTCACTCACAACTTGCTAAACGACTAAAATCTAATTTAGTCATGTGTACAGCTTTGCATCCCCTCCTGGAATACTGCCTTATCATAGCAGAGGGGCTTGAATAGCTCAATGAAACTATGAACTATGCTAAGCAACTTTACCCAAATTGGACAGGCCACAGTGGAGAGTTCTGTTAAAGATGACCCACTGGAGAAGGAAATGGCAAACCACTCCAATATCTCTGTGAAGAAAACCCTATGTTATTAAGATGATATGGTATTACAATGATAAAAGATATGATAACAGAAGATGAGTCACTCAGGTGAAAAGATGTCCAACATGATACTAGAAAAGAACAGAGGACAAGTACAAGTAGCTCTAGTACTAATGAAGTCTCTGGGCCAAATATGAAAGGAAACTCAGCAGTGGATGCATCTGCTGTGGTGACAAAAGGAAAGGCCTACATTATAAAGATCAGTAGTATTCCATAGGAACCCAGACCATAAGATATATAAACTAAGAAAAAATGGCTGTGGTCAAACAGTGGGTGGAAAGATTAACTATATACCCATCTTGGGTGTCAGTGAACTTAATTCAGATCATTACAACACACAAAACACAGGGCCAGAGTCTTTCATAAGAAAGAAAGTACCCTCACAGTTAATAAAAGATTGAAAAAAGCATTACAAGGGAAAAATGACCTAATGATTGTTGTTCAGACGCAAGGCAGACCATTCAACATCACAATGACACAAATCTCTGCACCAGTAATGCTGAAGAGGACAACACGCATATGAAAATCTAGAAGATCTTCTAAAAATAGCACCAAAAAAATGTCATGTAGGAAACCAAAAGATAATTGGAGTAACAGGCAAGTTTGGCCTTGGAGTACTGAATAAAGCAAGACAGAGACTGAAAGAATGTTGTCAAGATAACTTCCTGATCATAGCAAACATTCTTTTTCAAGTACTCAAAAGGTGACTCTACCCCATGGATATTACTAGATGGTCAATATAAAATCAGATCAATTATATACTTTGCAGCCAAAGGTGGAGAACCTCTGTACAATCAGTTAAAACGATATATGGGGGGCTCACTGTGGCTCAGATTACAAGCTTCTTATTGCAAAATTCAAACACACTGATGAGAGTAGGGAAAACCATCAGATTGTATAGGCATGATCTAAATGACATCCCTTATGAATATGAAGTGTGATAAGTACATTCAAGGGATCAGATCTGATAGATAGAGTGCCTAGTGAACTACAGTCAGATGTTCACAATACTATACAGGAAGCAACAACAACAAGCATTCCAAAGAAAAGGTACAAGAAAGCAAAATGGCTGTCTGACAAGTAGCCGAAGAAAGAAGAAAAGGAAAAAGAAAAGAAGAAAGAGAAAGATATATCCAACTGAATGCAGAATTCCAGAGAACAACAAGGAAAGATATGGTTCTCTTAAATAAGCAATTCAGAGAATGGGAAAAACAAGATCTCTGCTAGAAAGTAAGAGATATCAAGAGAAGATTTCATCCAAAAAGTGGGCATGATGAAAAACAAACACGGTAGGGACATAAGAGAAGCAGAGAAGATTCAGAAGAAGTGGCAAGAATACAAAACTGCATATACAAGAAAAATCAAGAGCCAGACATCCAGGAGGATGAAGCCAAACGTACCTCAGGAAGCATGGCTAACAGTAAGGCTAACAAAGGTGAGGGAATCTCAGCTATTTAAATCCTCAAAGATGATGCTGTTAAAGCACTGTACTCAATATGCCAGTAAATTTGGAAAATTCAACAGTGGTCGCTGGATTGGAAAAGATCAGTTTACATAACTTATCCTAAAGAAGGGCAATGTCAGGGCAGAGCCAAGATGGCAGAGAAAGATGGACCTGTAAAAGTTCTCCCCCACTGCCTATAAAATAACTAAAAAATGAATCTAAATAAATTCTAGAGCAGTAGAAGGCACAAAACAACAGAGTGAAAGAGATTTCCAGTCCAAGGCATCCTGAAAGGCCGACAGGAAAGGTCTAACACGCTGGGCTTGGAGCAGAGTGGAGCTCAGCCTAGGCCACTCACAGCAGGGACAGGATCAGAACAGGCCTCAGAGTGCGGAATCTCAGGCAGCACCTGTGGTTCCCAGATTGCTCAACCCAGAAACTCCAAAGAAGCTTCAAAGGTTGGTGAGAAAGCTCTTTCACATGGGTAAGAAGGGAACATGGTCTGGCCCTGCCAGCAGCAGGTACTTCAACAGCAGTGTCCATTTTTGGAGCCCTCCACCTAAAGACTCTGGGGGAAATGAGCAGTAGATCTGGATCTCAGCCTTGAGTGGCAGCCCAGGGGTAAGGAGAAGTGGTGGCATGGTGGATCTGGAGGTGGTTGTGGAGAGGGAATTCTACTCGCAGATCTTGGGCAGAAAAGTTTTTGGTTGCTCCCAGACCAGTGTGCAGTGTGTCCCTTGATTGTGCCACCTTGGAGGAACTGAGAACTTAAAGGTCGCTAGAGTATACCTTCCTCTTGACAAATGACACAAAAGTCAAGTAACTGGCAGGGGAAATGCCCCAAAAAGGGGAAAGAAATAAGACCATAGAAGGTTATTTTCTTGGTGAAAAGATACTTTCTTGCATCCTTTTGGGTGAGGAAGAACAATGCATACCATTAGAGGAAGACCTAAAATCAAGGCTTCTGCATCCAAAACCTCCAAAATAAATATGCAATGGTCTCAGGCCATGGGAGAACTCAAAAATTATTTTGAAAATCAAGAGAGAGGGCTGGAGGAAAAACTGGAAAAAGAAGTAAGAGAGATGCAAGAAAATCATGAAAAGCAAGTCAACAGTTTGCTAAAGGAGACCCAAAAAATGCTGAAGAAAATAACACCCCTAAAAAAAGACTAACTCAAATGGCAAAAGAGGTCCAAAAAGCCAATGAGGAGAAGAATGCTTTAAGAAGTAGAATTAGCCAAATGGAAAAGGAGGTTCACAAAAGCTCACTGAAGAAAACAGTTCTTTAAAAATTAGAATGGAGCAGATGGAAGGTAATGACTTTATGAGAAACCAAGAAATTACAAAATAAAACCAAAAGAATGAAAGAACAGAAGACAATGTGAGATATCTCATTGGAAAAAAAAACTGACCTGGAAAACTGATCCAGGAGAGACAGTTTAAAAATTATGGGACTACCTGAAAGCCATGATCAAAAAAAGAGCCTAGACATCATCTTTCATGAAATTATCATGGAAAACTGAGCTGATATTCTAGAACCAGAGGGTAAAATAAATATTGGAAGAATCCACTGACTGATCACCTCCTGAAAGACATCTGAAAAGAAAAATTCCTAGGAATATTGTAGCCAAATTCCAGAATTCCCATGTTAAGGAGAAAATATTGCAAGCAGCTAGAAAGAAACAATTCTAGTATTGTGGAAATACAATCAAGGTAACACAAGATCTAGCAGCTTCTATATTAAGAGATCAAAGGACTTGCAATATGATATTCCAGAAGTCAAAAGAATTAGGATTAAAACCAAGAATCACCTACTCAGCAAAACTGAGTATAATACTTCCGGGGGAAAAAACCGGTCATTCAATGATATAGAGGACTTTCAAGCATTCTTGATGAAAAGACCAGAGCTGAATAGAAAATCTGACTTTCAAACACAAAAGTCAAGTGAAGCATGAAAAGGTAAACAGGAAAGAGAAATCCTAATGGGCTTATTAAAGTTGAACTGTTTACATTCCTACATGAAAAGATAATATTTTAACTCTTGAAACTTTTTTCAGAATTTGGGTAGTTGGAGGGATTATACACACACACACACACACACACACACACACAGGGCACAAGGTGAGTTTAATAGGAAGGGATGAAATCTAAAAAAAATTAAGAGAGGAATATATTGGGAGGAGAAAGGGAGAAATGGAATGGGGCAAATTATCTCATAAAAGAGTCAAAAAAGCTTTTTTCAATGGAGAGGAAAAGAAGGGAAGTAAGAGGGAAAAAGTGAGGCTTACTCTCATCACATGTGGCTTATAGAGGGAATAATATGCACACTCAATTTGGTATGAAAACCTATTTTACACTACCTGAAAGTAGGGGAGAAGGGGATAAGTGGAGTGGGGGGGGGGATGATAGAAGGGAGGGCAAATGAAAGGAGGGAGTAATTAGAAGTAAACACTTCTGGGAAGGGACAAGGTAGGAAGAGAGAATAGAATAAATGTGGTACAGGATAGGATGGAGGGAAATATAGCTAGTCTTATACAACGTGACTATTATGGAAGTCTTTTGTAAAGGTATATATATATATAGCCCATATTAAATTGCTTGCCTTCTTAGTGGAGATGGGTGGGGAAGGAGGGAGATAAGTTGGAACTCAAGGTTTCAGAAACGAATGTTGAGAATTGTTTTTGCACGCAATTGGAAAATAAGAAATACAGGTAATGGGGTATAGAAATCTATCTTGCCCAACAAGAAAAGAGAGAAGATGGGAATAAGGAAAGGAAGAAAAGGGAGGGGTGTGATAGAAAGGAGGTGCAGATTGGGGGAAGGGGTAATCAGAATGCACAGTGTATGGGGGTGGGGGGAGGGGGAGAGATGGGGAGAAAATTTGAAACTCAAAATTTGTGGAAATGAATGTTGAAAACAAAAAATAAATAAATAAATATTATAAAAAAAAAAGAAGGGCAATGTCAAAAAGTGATCAGATTACCAAAAAGTTGCACTCACTTCACACACCAGCAAGGTTATGCTTAAGAATCTGCAAGCAAGGATTCACTATGTGGACCAAGAATTAGAAGAAAACCAGGTTGGTTTTCAAAGAGACAGAGGAACTAGAGATCAAATTGCCAACATTCACTGGATTATGGAGGTAGCAAAGGAGTTCCAGAAAAAAAAAGCATTTCTCTTCATTGACTACACTAAAGCCTCTGACTAGGAGGATCTCACTAAAATGTGGTAAGTCCTCAAAGACATGAGAGTGCCAGATCACCTGACTTGTCTCCTGAGGAACCTGTATGCAGGCCAAGAAGCAACAGTTAGAACTGAACAGGGAACAACCGCTAGGTTTGATTGAAAAAGGAATACAACAAGGCTACATATTGTTACCTTATTTAACTTATACAGAGAGTACATCATGTGAAATGCCAGGTTAAACAAATCAAAAGTCAGAATTAAGGTTGCTGGAAGAAACAACAAATAATCTCAGATGTGCAGTTGATACCACTCTGATAGCACAAAGTGAAAAAGAATTTAAAAGTCTCTTAATGAGGGTGAAAGAGGGGAATATAAAAGCTGGCTTGAAACTTAAACTGAAAAAAAACCTTAAGATCTTGGCAACTGATCTCATCAGTTCCTGGCAAATACAAGGAGAAAAAATGAAAACAGTGTTAGATTTCATAATCTTGGGTGCAAAGATCAATGCAGACGATGACTGCAGCCATGAAATTAAAAGACATTTGCTCCTTGAAAGGAAAGTTGTGGCAAATTTGGCCTGCATATTAAAAAGCAAAGACAACACCTTGTTAACAGAGGTGCACATTGTCAAACTATAGCTTTTTCAGTAGCAATGTATGGCCCTGAGATTTTGACTATAAGGAAAGCTGAGCACTACAGAACTGATACTTTCAAAGTGCAGAGCTGGAAAAGACTTTTGAGAGTCCTTTGGACAACAGAGAGATCAAATCAGTCAATATCTAATGAAATAATTAACTCAACTAGGAGACACTAGAAGGTCAAATGCCAAAACTGTAGCTTAAATGTTTTGATCATATAATAAGAATTTGCAACTCACTTGGAAAAGGCTCTGTTGTTGGGAAAGACTGAAGACAGAAGAAAGGAATGGCAGATGATGAGATAGATAGATCATGTTATGGAAGCAAGGAACATGAGCTTAAGACAGATTTTGGGAAATAATGCAGACCAGAAGGATCTGGCATGTCCAGGGGGTGACAAAGAGCCAGACAAGGAAGAACAATTCAACAACAACAAAAACAGCTTTACATTTTTGAAAACTTCTGCTAGAATTTTCTACCTCTAAAAAAGTAATATTAAAGAGCACTGCAGAGGCAGAGGCAAAACAGGAGAGTAGAAGCAGGGACCTGCCTGAGCTCTCCGCTCAAATCCTCAAAACACCTGTTAAAAAAGTACAGAAATTCTAGAGCAGCAGAAGCCACAATATGACAGAGTGAAACAAATCCAGCCCAAGACAGTCTGGAAGGCTGACAGGAAGAGTGCACTGCACTGGTCCAGCCCACCGTGGGTCACATCAGCACAGAAGGTACTAGAGCAGGCCTCAGTGTGCAGAATCAATAGCAACTGTAGTGAACACACAAATGCCAAGACAGCTTCAAAGGTCAGTGGGAAAGTTCTCTCACCTGGGAGATAGAAGAGAGTGGTCTAGTCCCAGCCCCAGTCCCAGAATGGTGGCAGCCACTGCTGCAGCAGCAGCTGCTTCTGGAGCCCTTGGTCTACACATGGTGGGGAGATGGAGCAGCTGATCTTGGTCACAGTCCTGGGGAGGAGTGCAAGCATGGCAGAGCTGGTGGAGGCTGTGGACAGGAAATCCTACTCACAGTTCCAGGGCAGAAAAGAGTGCTTATGGTGACTCACAGATCAGAGTGCAGGTCAGGAGAAGAGTAAACACCTCTCTTTTGATCATACTACTTTGGAGGAACTGAGAATTTACAGGTCCCTAGATATATCTCTGAAAACAGCTGTACAAAATGCCTGAAACTTGGGGCAGCATACCCTCCACTTAACGAAGAGCTCAAAAGTTAAAAAAAAAAAATGACTGGGAAAGTGACCAAAAAGGGGGAAAAATAAGACTATAGAAGATTACTTTCTTGGTGAAAAGATTTTTTTTTTTTTAATGACAAGGAAGATCAAAGCATACAACTGAAAGATGATCAAAGCATACAACCAAAGGAAGATAGCAAGGTCAACATCCAAAGCCTCCAAGGAAAATATGAAATGGTCTCACACCATGGAAGACCTCAAAAAAGATTTTGAAAATCAAGTAAGAGAAGTAGAAGAAGAAATGAGAGTTATGCAAGAAAATCATGAAAAACAAGTCAACAGCTTGCTAAAGGAGAACCAAAACAATGGTGAAGAAAATAACACCTTTAAAAAAAAAAAATCCCTAATCCAAATGGCAAAAGAGATCCAAAAAGTCAATGAAGAGAAGAATGCCTTAAAAAGCAGAACTGGTCAAATGGAGAAGGCAGTCCAAAAGTTTACTGAAGAAAATAAGTCCTTCCAAATTAAAATGGAGCAAATGGAAGTTAGCAACTTTATAAGAAATCAAGAAATTATAAAACAAAATGAAAAGAATGAAAAAATAGAAGATGTTGTGAAAAATCTCACTGGAAAAGTAACTGACCTGGAAAATAGATACAGGAGAGAAAACTTAAAAATTACTGAACTACCTAAAAACCATGATAAAAAAAAAAAGCCTAAACATCAACTTGCAAGAAATTATCAAGGAAAACTGCCCTGATATTCTAGAATCAGAAGGTAAAATAAAAATGGAAAGAATCCACTGATCACTTCCTGAAAGAGATCCTAGGAGGAAAACTCCTAGGAAACTTCCAGAGTTTCCAAGTCAAGGAGAAAATATTGCAAGTAGCCAGAAAGAAACAATTCAAATATTGTGGAAACACAATCAGGATAACACAGGATTCAGTAGCTTCTAAACTAAGGGATCAGAAGTCTTGGAATGTGACATTCCAGAGATCAAAGGAGGTAGGATCAAAACCAAGAAACATCTACCCAGCAAAAATGAGTATAATACTTCAGCGGACAAAATGGACATTTAATGAAATAGAGCACTTCCAAGCATTCTTCTTGAAAAGACCAGAGTTGAACAGAAAATCTGACTTTCAAATACAAGAATCAAAAGAAACATGAAAAGGTAAACAAGAGAAGCAATAAGGAACTCATTAAAGTTGAAGTGTTTACATTCCTACATGGAAAGGTGATATTTGTAACTCAGGAGGCCTTTCTCGGTATTAAGACAATATATATACATATAAATGTATGTGTATATTATATATGTGTATGTATGTATATGTTATATGCATGTGAGTGTATATATATAGATATAGATATATGGAGAGACAGAGGGTACTAAATAATCTGAATATGAAGGGAGGTTAAAATTATTATTTTTTCTCCATTTAATTCTTTTTATCCTGAATCAGTAACCCTAATGCTACTCCAATTCCCTTCCATCCACTACCAGGCCAAAAGAAAAAAGCCAACAAATACATCAACGAATCTGTGTCTTCTCTGCTCTCCATCTGGGCACACAGATTGGATATGTATACCTATTATCTACTGTTTTCTTTTCATCTTATTCACTTGGGGTGGGATGTGGGGTAGAGAGAAATAAATGCTTATTAATTGGAAAATAATTAAGTTTAATTTAAACACAGAAAATTCTCCAGATAGGCAATACAAAAATTAAATGAAGGCATAAGGAGAGAAATTAAAGGTCTTCAGGAAGAAATAGTGAGATTATAGCCATGTTGATAGCATAGGGATAGCAGGCCGTCCTAGGGCCATTAAAGCATGTAGCCATGATGGTTTAGAAGTGCAAAGAATGTCTTACAAAGGATTATATTCAAGGAATATAGGCACTTTAGGAGACCGTTTCCAGGCAGGCTGCTTTATTCCTACTTAGGGTGGAAGAATAGTCCTCAGAATCTTTCAGCCTTTAAGAGTGAAATTGATTTTTTTCATCAGAAATTTCAATCTTTTTTCCTTTGCTACTTTTTCTCATTCATAACATTAACTCCTTTTCTAATTTTTTTGTTCATTTTTCCTCTTTTATCAGTATCTTTTCTGGTTCATCTGTGACATCCTCCAGTAATAAGTTCTATATTAATTCTTCTTTGCCATTCATTATTATTCCTTTACTATATATTTCCTTACTACCTTCTTATACTATATTTCTTTACTAGATTTAAAAAATGGTTCCTGTTCAGTAGTTCTAATGCATTGAGTAGGGGATAGGTTACCTACCCTCTCATGGAATAACAGGATCATAGATCACGAGATGAAAGAACCTTGGAGAACATATTTATACTGCCTTCTGACCAGAAGCTCCTTCCCTCCTGTTCCATAAAGCACTGGATCTGATCCAGTATTACTGGATTGTTCATCACCCATTTGTAGTTCTTCACTCTCTCTTATTTCAGTCACCAGGACTGGGAGAACAGATGATCAATCATGTAGCCTTCTTTGGTTTTATTCTGTAGGAACAACCTTGTGAGGAAATGTTTCCTTTTCTTTATCTTGTTTTTGTTAATTTATACAGCATATTTCTCCCTGTTCTAAGGTAGTGAGGGAAGCTGGGCTAAGTCTCCTCACCAGAAGTGTCTTTACTTTCTCATTTCATTATAGCAGAAACTTTATTATGATGGAAGAGGTTACATTAAATTGTGCTTGTCTTCTGTGAAATAATGTAATATGAAAAGCAAAATATTTGAACATCTGGTGGATAACGGAATCATAAACCATAAACAGAACAAAATCCCCCTGAAAGAAGAAAATTCATAAACACAAACACGATAGATTTGAGAAAAATTGAAAACTGAAAGAATAATGGCAGAATGTTAAAAATTTGCACTGCAAGTAGTGCAACATGTAGTTGAATTTCTTTTGGAAAAATTAATTCCAGTTCATTTGGCAAACAAATGAATTGAAAACTAACTGCCACATCATCTAAAACAAAAAGACATCATAAAAAAGATCACAGAAAATCAAAAAATAGCAAAAAATCATTTCATCACTTTGATTATAATAAATCATAGGTTTTTGTTGTCTGGTATCCAATTTATTAAGACAGAGCATAGGAAAATTATTTGAATTGTGTCATCTGCTAGAAAATTAGGAAACAGACTGAAAAACACAATATATGGATCTCAAATGAGTCCTCATATGGCGGGGGAGGGGAGGGATATGATATCACATTGCTTACAGGATGAAATAAATATTTTGGGGAAATGTCCCATAAACAAAAATGTTATCATGTAGAGGGGAATCTTTCAGGCAACTACCCCACAAAATAAATAAAAAGCACAAAATCTAGTCAGATTTCATATAAGCAGGTATAAATATTAACTATATGGAAAATCAAGTCAACAAAGATGGAGTCAATGATTTCAATGAAGATTTCAAAAGAAAAAATATCCAGGGACCTCAATTACAGATTAGGGATATGATTTTGGACAAATTCTGTTAGTGCCTTGAGTCTCAAATTGTTCATGTATAAAATAATTAGATGATTTCTATGTTCCTTTCCAGCTTTAAAATTCAATAGCTCCATGATTTTAAAGTTATTTTTGCAACGAGCTATTGAAAATGCTTGACGTTCTTGCTCTGTCTCCGCAACCATCAGTTGATCAGTCAATAACCTACTAAGTATCAAGCTATTATGCAACAGTACCTACTGTATGCCAGGCACTGTGCTAAGTATTAGGAATATAAAGAAAAGCAAATAACAATCCCTGCTTTCAAAAAGCTCACAATTATATAGAGGAGATAACATGAGACCAATTATGCTCAAATGAGCTATATCCAGGCTAAGTAGGAAATCAGCAAAGAGAAGGCACCAGAATTAAGAGAGACAGGGAAAGGTTTCCTATAGAAGCTGGGCTTTAAGCTGGGAATTGAAGGAAGTCAAGAGATTCAGAAGGTGGAAATAAGGAGAGCATACCAGGCATGAGGGAAACCCATTAAAAATGAACAAGCAATTTTTTAGAAGGGCATTAATCCAAGACTTTCAAGTTGTAAGAATGAGCTGTCAGAAACAACAGAAACAGAGAAACAAGCTTCCTGTGCTGCAACAAGGAAAATGCAAAATTATGGTTGTTGCCCTAGGAGAGCTTACAGTAATAACAAAAGCAGGAGAGGTAAATATATGCTAATAACCATCTTATTGAATAAGAAGGCTTACAATGGATACAATAAAGTAATATACGTGTACACATGAGGGAAAGAACACATCTGAGTGAAGGGATTGGGGAAAGTAGCACTGGAGTTGTCTGTGAGCATTTCAACAGGTGAGGAAGGAAGGGCGTGAGCAAAGCGTCAAAGATGCATAGTTGGAAGGTGCCTCAAAAGATCCCCTAGTACAATCCTGCTTATCTTACAGATAAGGAAACTGAGGCCAAGACAGGTTAGGTGACTTCACCAAAGTCAAACAGGTAATACGTATCAGAGCCAGGATTCAAACTTGGGTTATCTGACTCCAAATCCAGTGTTCTTTCTACAAAGGATAGGGGTCAAAGAAAGGAAGAAGGATAAGGAAGGAGTTATGAGAGGAGGGGCATTGCCATCCCTGTATGTGGCTGGGAAGTGCCGTGGTCACTTGTGTTTAGCTCTATCTTTGAGCCCTTCCAAAGGACTCTGTAAAATCCTTATAGAGACCCTCATTTGGATCTCAACCTGACTTTGATGACTAACGTTCACTAGTAACATGCTGTTTCTTCCTCACCTTCATCTCCTTTTTGTTTTCCTTTTCCTGAAAGCTAAAAATTCTCTGGTTCCTATAATTGGAGGTTCCGCCTTATGTTGTGAGCCCTCAGTACTGCCACAGCATTAAAATTATAGAAGTATGTCTACTGAGATAAGACTTAATAGCAGGTTCAGTTCTACCTAGATCCAGTCCTGAACTGGACTCAGAACTGCATATACTGGTTTCTATTTGAGGATGATTTCTTGCTTAGTTAGGAAATTAAAATAATCTAAAGAGAAAACCAAAACACTTAAAACTCTCTAGGTGATCAGCCGACCCTCATAATCATCCTCCAAAGACAGCACTGGTGTATCTTTTTGCCCAAAGCAGGGAGGCTACCAAGCTACCAACATATGGCACCAGCCCAGAGACAACTCTTTCAATGTATGTCTGACAATATCAGTGATCACAGTGTTCACTGGAACCTGAACCAAAATGCAGCTGACCATGAGACAAAATGCACAGCAGCCTAGTCTAGGCCTTTGTTGATGGCCTCAACAAGAACAAGTGGCAGAAGGCTGCCATTAAAGAACATATGGTTGTATGCAGGATACAGCTTGTCTCTATGGTTTAAGTCAGGGGGCCAACTCCAGAAGCAGATTCGCCTTTGATAAACATCTAGTCGCAAGCAAGGACTACTTTGAGAAATGATCACCTAGTCCCTAGATAAGTTAAAGCAAAGAAGTGGGGAAAAATGAACCTCTTAATGACTTTGAAAAGAGGAAGATCAGAGGTGAAGGTATATCCTCCAGTTCATCCAAGATTGTATCAATAACTCCCTACAAAAATGCCTTTATGAAAGGGATCCTGAGGAAGAGCAGGGAGAGGAGTTCCCACCTATTCCAAATTGAAGAATTTCTTTTCCAGAATGGAAGCTAGAGAAAGGATTTCCTAAATCTGTGTGTATCCAAAAAGGAAAGCTCTGGTTTCAACTAAAATCCGCACAGCAAATACTTGCTAATTATCTACTCTGGTCTAGACAGGGAAGATCCAAAGGTAATAAAGATATAGTGCTCTGTGCTCGATTATCTCTGAAGGTACTGCCAAAAGGGAAGATTTCTCATGGGCCATGAACAGTCTTGGACAAGGTATTAACAAGAAAACTTGATGCTCCCTTCCTCCACAGAGACAGAAGCTCATCTGTAGTAGGGATTAAGTAAAGGAGGAAATGGAAACACAGTCAACACATCCATAGGTGGAAGGAGGAAGAAATAGGTCATTGTCTGGAAAGAAGACACAGTAAGGGGAACATGATCTAGAATGAGAGGGCACTGGTAGACAGAAAGTGAGTGGAATAGAGGATTCTGGGAAATGAACTACAGAAACAAAAGGACTATATTAGGTGAAATAACAAATGGGAAAATTTTAAAGAGTGGCAGACTGGGTATAGTGAAGAAGGCCCCTTCTATAAAGTTACCAAGGAAGCCTTGCAACTGACCTGGAATCCTTTGGGTTGTGCTAAGAATACAAAGACAGGACTCCTGTTCTTTCCAGTGACAGAATATTTATATCCTCAACCAAGACAGCCCTGACAACAAGAGTCAGAGATGTGTCTAGAAGCTTGAGAGTCTCTGATGGAGAAGAAAAAGAAAATGCAAATTCAGAAACAATGACCAGCAGCTATACCATTCAGAAAGGGATTAGAACCTCAGACTATTAAGGTCCCGTATGAGACTACTCCTTTCAAAATTACAGTTTAGAATTCAAGGGCAGTATGTACACAACCCATTTCCAGACTAACAAGGTCTGAAGAAATCTGAGTAAACAACACAGACATGGAAAGACCCACATTTATCCCATATCACAGTCCTGCTCAAAGAGAACAGAAGAAATTTTTTTAGAAAATCACAGGATGGCAAGACAGGATCACTCTACTGTTAATAGCTACCAACAACAAATTCTTCAGTCTTTGGGGAATACAATAATTTAAGAAACCTCAATCACCCAAATGGGTAGGGGGAACAAGAGAAGGGCAATCTAAGCAATCAAAAATTAATTTAAGAGGAAAAACAAAAGGTTCTACATGTAGCTTAGTGTCAAAACATGAAAAAGATGAAAATCTTAAAATAGACTAGGAACTATAAGGAAGACAGAGGTCCTAATAAATTAGCAAAGCTAAAAAAGAAGTAACGGAAATCAAAAAGATTATATACAAATAAAAACAATCAGAAATTTTAAAACCCACTGGATTACAAAATATGTGAGGATAAAATGTGTACCATCATTAGGACATTTAAAACCCGATACACCTAGAAAAATACCATATGCCTTATATTATTTTTTAATGCTAAAACAGCAACACCTGACTTCTCTAGAGTCTCAACTATTTAGTGTATAACTAACAAGCACATAAGAAAAATATTTACAAGCTGTCAAATAACTGCCACAATGTCCATGCACTAGATCATGTATTTTGGCCATAGGAGAAAATTTCAAGTCCTCATTTAAAGACTATTTGCTCTTACTTTATAAATAATTTTACGAAAACTGATTCTCTCCTTACCTACCACAAATGAGAAGTATCAAATTGAGGTTACAGGGTTTCCATTAATAGTATGAAAAAACATAAAAAGTTAATTAGATGATTAAAATTTCATCAATATTGTTATGTAACATATGTATTATTCTATAGTGATAACATAACCCCAAAGAAGTTAGACATTTTGTTAACTCAGGAAAGGGAAGGCAATTATAAATAGTAATGAAAGTTGATTTCCTGACAATAAAGTAAAAATGAAAACCCTATTGAAAATCAAGACTAAAAAGGCAAAGAATCACTAATGGACTAGAAATGCAAATGAAAACCTTCAGGTTTCATCTCATTCTTGTCAAATTGGAAAAGATGATAGAGACTACAAACATGTTATGTTACATGGGCTCTGGGCCCCCTGTACACCATTTGGAGAGCTGAGAACTGGTGAGACCATTCTTGAAAATAATTTCTAATAATGTGAGAAAAATCTTTGACCCAGGGATCTTATTGCTAGGCACCTCCTGCCAAAAAGATAAAAAATAGAAAGGAGATCATGGAGGAAGGGAGGAAGGAAGGAAGGGAGGGAGGAATGAAGGAAGAAAGGAAGGAAGGAAGGAAGGGAGAATGATCAAACAAACTGAAGTATATGAATATTATAAGATGCTGCTATGACATTAAAAAGTAACGAACAGAATTTCAGAGAATCATGAGAAAACTTATAAGATGCAGACCACAGTAAACAAGAGAATAATATCTATAATGATGTGATTGAAAGCAACAGTAAAAGGCAACTGAATCAGGTTAGCTACGATGCTTATTCTTGGTACTGAAGAACAAACGATGGAGCACCTGTACAAAGATGAGGACTCCCACATACAAATGCTGCACATCCTCACAGTCGTGTTGTCAAATAGTTTGGCTGAACTACAGTGTGAGGGGAGTCACAAAGGAGGGTTCAATGGGGAACATACTAGGAATTGATTTTAAAATGGGGGGGCATCAAAGCTTTTTAAAATAAACAGTACAGTATAATAAAAAAGGTAAAGAAGTCTGGGGCCATTTGGTGTAAAACAAATAGCCATACATTAAAGTCACCTGAGAGCCATCAGGTATAATATGATCATTTACACTCATAATGATGACCCAAGGGATAAAGAAAAAGTTAAATTACATTTAGCGTATTTTAAAATAAAAATACGTGCAATCACTTTAATAAAAATTTCCATTAAAACAATAGGGTTCATGATAAAGATGGGAAGGTTACTGAAAATAACAATGTTAATTACTCATGTGGTATATAATAATTCCAGGTTCTTGGCTCTGCTCCAAATGCTAGATAATTAACTTCCATATTAGTGAGGTAGGAGTTATTATTTTGAGCAATGGGAAAGAAAGGGTAAGTAATTCGTCCAAGCTCACAAAGCTAATACATATAGTCAGTCCTCAAAAGAAGGATATGAATTCAGGCCCAGAGATTCTGAGCCAGTTGTTTGTTAAATGCCACCACAAATACCTTCTCTGAAAATTCATTTATGTGAACCACCAATGTCCACGCAATTCAGTATAAATCGGGCCTGGTCGTATTTCTTTTTTCAGAAAATGTACTATGTGTGGCTGGCAATTTGTTTTCAAACTGATTTAGAGAAGGAAAGGGCAGGACCTACAGAATCCAACCCCCTCATTTTAAAGATGAAAGTGACTTGACTCAGGAAGGCTAAAGGACATTTGCTGAAGTCACACAGCCACTAAATGAGAAGTTGGAATTCAAATCCAAATGGCTGATGCCAAATTCCATATTCTTTCTTTCCATTTGTGTTCATTTTCAAAATTCTTTCCATTGCACTACAGTAAGAAGACAATAGTTCGCTGGAACAAAGTTACATTAGAACAACAACAGCAATGTTCTGAGGACATCCTTTTGCCTTGAAAGGAAAGAACTCATGGGACTGCAGAGGGTCCTGCAGGCAGTGACAAGGGGTTCTGGGGGGTGGCTCCATCCGGGTTCTTGTACAGAGGCAGCAGGGTACACTTTGAGAAGAGTTAACAAGCCTGGCTTAAGGAGACATCTAGGTTACACTGAATTTTCCAGTTTTTCTAAATGTCTGCTTTTCTGCCCTTTTTCTCAGTCATCCCCCATGATGTAGGCAAGAAGACAGACAAGCACAGAGAAGCTCTGAAGTTTGGAGAATTCAAAACAGAAATAAATGTGGCTCAAGTGCCAGAGGGGGGAGCTCAGCACCAACAGAACTCTCCTGTGTATAAAGGGTGGTGATGAGCTTTGAAATCCTTCCAAGCTTCTATGCATTAAGCCTTTTCTCTTTTCAAATGATTTCGTGTTAAGGTAGAAGGGGTGAAGAAAGGAGCAGGGTCTATTTATCGGTCTGGTTGTTTTTCTCCACTCTCAGTGCTGACCAAGTTTTCCCTCCCCCCACCTTTTACTGAGCAACCCTAAGCCCCAGCAGAAACACAATCAAACAGACTTCAGGTTGATTCCACTCCAGGTGCAAACTTCCTCTCTTCCTTCCATCCATTTTCTTTGCAAATGAAACTCCACAAAAGAATTGTCACCTAATAACTGTGAAGGCAGAATTAGGCCAATAGAATCATGATCTTATTCCAAAAGACCCATGATGGAAAATGCCGTCCACATTCAGAGAAAGAACTATGAAGTCTGAACATAGACCAAAGCATAGTGTTTTCCTTTTTTGTTTTGCTTTTTCTTTCTCATGGCTCTTCCCTTTGGTTCTATTCTTTACAACCTGACTAATATAGAAATATGTTTAATATGATTGTACATGTATGGCCTATATCACATTGCCACCATCTTGGGGAAGGGAAAGAGGGGGAAAAAGTTTATAAATCATGACTTATCACTTGTAAAAGTGAATGTAGAAAACTAAAAGTAGAAACTTTTTTTAGAAAAAGAATCATAATCTTAAAGAGAGGTGTGTGTGAATTCCATGTTCCTTCATTTTTAAAGACAAAGAAATTGTGTTTTAATGGGCTCTTTCCATAACTAAGATTACCTCTTGAGTATTTAGAAGTAACAATACATATCTTCATAGTAAATGAGGAATTAGGTTGACAGATTTACTTTTGTATTTTCCCTTACATTGTACCTCTTTATCCTGCAGGTAGAGAATACCACTCATTCTGCCTAGCATGCAGACCCAAATGCACTGATGGGGGAAGGCCACAGTACCAACTGGAATCCCCCTCCTACCAGATAAACTCATCCGTGTTTTAACTGAACTTGTAATGTTACATGGTTCTATTAGGAATTCAGTTTTTTATTTAAGTCTTCAGCTCTCATATGGGTGTCAAAGTGAATACAGTATTGGCTTTTCCTCAAAAACCAGAGATATATACCCAGTGCTCATTTATTTAGGACAAACAAAACTACAGATGTACATATCCTTGGAATCAAAAGGATCAATCCAATAAATTAATTAATAAATTAACAAGCATTTATTAAGTGCATACTATATGCAAGGCACTGTGTTATACAATGGGACTTCAATAGTTTTCTAGTCATATCCAACTCTTCATGACACCATTTGGGGTTTTCTTGGCAAAGAGACTGGAGGAGTTAACCATTTCCTTCTCTAGCTCATTTTGCAGATGAAGAAACTGAGGTAAAAAGGGTCACACAGCTAGTAAGTGTTTGAGGCCACATTTAAACTCAGGAAGAGAGTCTTCCTGACTCCACACCTGACACTTTATCCACTGTGTCACCTAGTTGCCCAATGAGAGAATATATTAAAAAAAAAAAAAGATGTAGCTGCCTACAGGGAGCTTATACAAGATGCTCCCAAAGCATTAGTGTTTTTGAAGATTATGAAAGCTTATTAAAGCTTAAGTCTGCACACTGATGCTTTGGGGTCATCCTATATTCTAAGGAGGAGAGACAGTATATACATAAATCAGCAAACACAAGATAACTCTACCTTCATGTGACACATAATAGAACTAAGGCACAGAGAAGGCAAGCATTTTGCCCACTGTTCCAGGTCTAGTAATACATAAAGCTAGGACATGAACTTTAGACTTCTGAATCCCATGATCTTTCCCCCAAACTACACACTACCATTCAAAAATAGGTTCTCATGAATTTTCTTTTCTTATGTACTGCTGGAGTTACACACATGTGTGCGCATGCACACACACACATACACATGCACATACACCTTTATAATATTAAAATCTCTATGTGCAAAACAGGCAAACCATGGAACAGTGCTTGGCATATAGTAGGCACTTGTTAACTGATAGGACTACCAGAGATACACACTCAAACAATGGAATTCTGTAATAAGATCATAGTACTTTATAATAAACATACTATAAAGTTGAGAAACTCCATTTAACACGGTTCTAACACTAACTCACATATAAAATCCATCATTCCTATGGAATTGCTTCCTACAACATTGCTTTGCTTAATGTTATATTTTCATGGAACCATAAGACTACTTTCAGCAGCCCAACAGACATGCTACTTACCTGCCTCATAGGAATGCTGAAAGAAAATAAGATTTCATCAGGGATATAAGTGGAAGATGGTGAACAGATTGTGTTTTGCAATATAAGTATGGCACCATTGGGAGCTATACCAACTTCAATAAATGACTAAAGAGGAGTACGACTAAACTATGGCTGCAGAGTGCTGATTAGGGCACCCTAATTTAGTGGTTTGTGATTAGTGGTTTGAAAGAGATAGGCTACTTCCCGCATTGTCTAACTTGCATCAGCATCAGCATCAACATCAACCCGGCCTACTCTCTGAAATGCATATTATACAAGGTACTTCATACTACTGGATGTCCACTGGATTAGGGGCTGTAGATAAACAGGTATAACACATGTATTAAGAGAGAACATGGGATTTAATGACAAAATCTGTCATAACCTTCATAACTAAATGAAGAAAAAGTGTAAGGTACATAGGGATCCAGGATATGAGATAAGGTAACAGCAAGAAAAATTATTAAATATTAATCAAGGAAAATATGCTACACATGTAAATTATATGGAACAGAGGGGTTGGGTTCAAATTACAGGAGACACAGAAGGCCTGTTCAGTCTGTGTGCAGATAGGGAAAGATGAAGATCAAAGGGCTAGAAGCAGGGGATTTGTGTTGGTTCGTATATACTGTAACAGGTATGGGGGGAAAGCGTGCTCAGCCAACAGAATCTGACCAAAACAGTACAGTGTCTGAAAAGAAATTTTGAGTCTAACTGAAAAATTAACCAAACGTTATGTATTAGAGTATCCAAAAGCAGATTTTCTAAAACTTTCATTTTTTCAGATATTTACCATACACCTCGTATGTACAAAAGAGTTCTTTAAGAAATGCAGAAGGGAACACAAACAAAAGGAATGGAAGATATGGTCCCTTGGAGAGACAAGACATACAAACAGGTAACAGAGAAGTAACAATAGAAGGCAATATATGACTGTTACAATCAGTGGTAGAGAAATTCAAATGAGCAGATCAGTGAGTGCTAGAGGGATCAGGAAGGTTTTGTAGAAGGAGTCAAGCTGGGCTTTGAAGACAGAGTAAAGTTTGGCCTAGAGAAAGGACAATGGCATTTCAGTTTGGGGGTGGGGGGAAGAGGGACCCCAAGACAAAAGCTTGGAGTCCAAAATAATCATAGCATGTTTAGAGGGGGAAAAGTGAAGGAATTAGCCTGGCTGCATCACAGGATTCTGAAATGGCTAGGCTCTTAGGGTGAGACAGTACTGCCAAGTGTCTTTAATTCTAGACTCAGGAATTTGGATTTAATACTAAAGCCAGGGGGAAGGTATCAAAAGTTTCTGAACAAGGAGACAATGTGATGAAATCTTGGAAGAGAGTCTGTCTCAAAGCCTGGAAGACCCAGATTTAAGTCCTGCCTGCGACACCCAGGAATTATGTGATGTTAGGCAAGTCATTTAGCAGCCTCTCTCAGTGCTCTAGGAAACTGAGCCTATATATAAATATATAAGTGGGTGAGGTGCCACTAAACTGCTATTGGAGATGAACTTTCCTGACCTGAGAGCTCTCTGTGGTCACTAAATCACAGTGGTCAGAACCTCGATTAAGCAGGAAAGTGAAGACAGAGAGATTCCAAAGTGGAAGGGGAAAACTTGTGAAGTAACAAGTTCCCCATTATTGGAAATCTTCAGGGAAACTAGATAACTAATTGTTTAAAAATAAAAATAAATGATGTATGCTTCAGGTACAAATGAGCCCCAGGGTCTCTTTTGCCTCTGAGATTATTATTCTATGAAGAATCAATTAATTGTTGGTGCATGTTTGGATATAAGATAAAAATGAGTCAAAGATAATTGATACTTCCAAGCCTAGGGTGCCTGAGGAATGGCAAAGTCCCGAATAGAAACTGGAAAAAGCTGGGAAGCATTTCAAACACTTGTGTAACTATAGGAAAAGTTAATGAACCTATACGAATAACATAGAAATAGCTCAGCAGTGGCCGTGATCATTCATTCATGCAACAACTACTATTAGATGCAAACTGCCATGCTAAACACTGAGAATGACGTAAAAAAATTAAATGAGATATGATCCTTGTCTTACAATCTAAAAGGAAAGAAAGGCTAGAAAAAAAATCACCATAAAACAAATAAAATATCAACAGTGCCTGAGTTGAACAATATGCTCTGAAAGTGCTAAGGAGAAACATGTCTGACTGGGGGTATATGGGAAGATAAACAGCAAGTGTTTATCAAGTGCCTAGGATGAGCAAGACATTAGACTACAAGCTAAGGGACACAAAGATATGTGCTTCAAATACTCAGGCAAAATTTTGCAAGAGCCCACTACCTTGGGAAGTGCCTACCTGCCCACTCAGGATGTGAGGCATTGTCTCAGTCAAACTGAGACCTATTAAAGACCTTAGCTAAAGAGGCCAAGGTCTCCCATTGTGTCCAAGGCCATCTCCAGTAGTCCTGAACTGTATCTTGCTGCTGGACCCAGATATCTCCAGAACAAAGGATAAACAAGGACAACAATGGTGGAGGAGTACTGTCTTTTTCATCATCCAGCAGTAGAAAGCTAATTAATCTATTTAACTCGGTCATCTTGGGCAGTTCCTCTGGTCTGAACCAAAGTTTCAAGTGAAAAGTGGCAAGTATCTTCACCCAATGTCTTTACATCCCTCTTCCTTCAGTAGGTTTTAACTAAAGTAACTGAACCAACTGCTTCCCATAAAACCACACAAAGTAAAGGCTTTGTCAAAAGAAAGTGAAATGTATGCTTTTTGTATTCAAAAGCGTCAGATTTCTACCTAGCATCCATGGCTTCTGCACAGTGATTCTCAACTTCATTACAGGTCCAGTCTATAAACCTATCCTTCATGGCACACAACTCCACTTAACATGCAAATGTGGCTTCCAAGAACATTGTTGCAGATACCAAGTAATCTATGCTTACTTACGCCATGCTACATTTAATTTATACATACATTACTTTGAAATGGAGGGAAGGGAGGGGAGTCTGATACAGACTGGTTTCCTGCCATACCCAGGGGTGATTAGGAAAGAAAGGAAAACTAGTAGATAGCAAACCTGCATTAACTTGTCTCACTTTAAGATAATTAGTTGTGAATTTTTTAAGGCATTGTGACTCACAAGGGAACTTGCAAATTTATTGTCTTCTACTATCTAATAATCTTGGCAGCTATAAAAGTTATCTATTTATTGATGGGCGACAGCGATTTATCTTCCCTGGATAAAATGCAGTTATTTAAACTGTTTTTCTTGTTTTGTGAGTGCTGTCTTCAGCAGTAAACATGTAAATTACTTCAGAAGAACAAAAACACTCTTTAAAAGTCAGTAAAACCCCCTTGACACAGTGATAAAAACTGGCAGTAAACAATATACTGGGTGGTTTTGTGTCATCTCTAAACCATTTGGTTCAGAAAGAAGACTGGGTATAAAGTGGTTATTTTTTTTAATGCACAAAATAGAGATCACTTAATCTCAAGAGAAGTATAAGAAGCAAAAAGTTACATAAAGCAGAGATGTCAAATGCTCCACAGGAGGCCCACAAAATTCCTGAGTGTGCCTTAATCAATTCAAAAGGTAATTGGGACATTTTTTTTAAAAAATAAACTTAATAATACAATTAAACATAGATAATGCTAATATGTGGTTTTCTAGATCAACATGCAGCTTCAGGGATCCTGATATATAGATTAGTGATCCTGTTTCTATTTAAATCTGATAACACTGATGTAAAGTGTGCTGTTCAATCGTTTTTTCGGTCATACCTTACTTTTCCTGTCCCCATATGGGGTTTTCTTGACAAAGATATGGGAGTGATTTACCATTTCCTTCTCTAGCTCATTTTATAGATGAGGAAACTAAGGCAAACAGGGTTAAGTAACTTGCCCAGTGTCACACAGCTAGTAAGTGTCTGAGGCCGGACTATAACTCAGGAAGATGAGTCTTCCTGACTCCAGGCCCATCATTCTATCTATTGCACCACCCAGCTGCCCCCATATATAAGAATATTATAAAGTGTATTTGTCATTAAACAATAGCAAATTTAAATGGTTCTCAGTCTTCTGAATGTGGCAGTGGGGGAAGGGGGGGCAACAACTACCCACTAGCCAAGGAATCAGAAGACTGTGCTTTCTGCATTGCCAACTCTGTCACTAGATGAATGAAGAACCTTAGACAAGTCCCTTAATCTCTTCAGGTCCTAGTTTTCTCAAAAGAAGGATCACATTTAGAGCTGGGAGAAATCTCAGATGCCACCTCTTCCCCTCTAAAAGAGGAACAAATGAAGGCCAGGAAGGGTTAAGAGATGTGCTCATGAGTACCCAGGTGTGAAGCGGCAGAGCCAGGACTTTCTCTCAAGGAGTTGGAAAGAGATGATCTCTACTGTGGTTTTACCTCTGAAAACTCTCACTTGAACTCCAGAGGCCTACATCACTAAGGGCCTACGGGATATTTTAAACTAGATAGCATGTCTGCATCCCATGTTTCATATGTCCAAAACAGAACTCTGTTTGCCCCCCAGACTGTCTCTTTTTCAAAATTTCCTATGACTGTCAAGGGCCACCATCCCTCCAGTCACCTAGGTTCATAGCCTCAATGTAATCTGTAGTTTCCTCCCTTACCATAAATAGCCAATCAATTGCCAATCCTCCTCTTTTCTGTTTCCATAACAATACTCACATACATCCTTTCTCTCCAACATCACATTCCTTCAAGTCCTTTCCAACTCTTATCTGAACTATGATAACAGCCTCAACATGTATGATCTCAGAAGCTCAGCTCTCTCCACTCTGATCCATTGTCCACTTCACTGCCAAGCTTCCTAATGTTGAAGGTGACCAACCATGTCGCCTCCCCTCCCCATGACCTGCCCACTATATTCTATAAAATCCAGTGGGTTCTCCATTATCCTTAGACTCAAATGTAAACTCCTTTGGCTGACATTTGAAACTCCTTACATCTGGGATCTTCCCTAACTTTTCTGCCGTCTTACTCAGTACTCTCTGGTCCAGACATACCGGATTACTTGTAGGATCACAGATTTAGAGCTGAAAGAGACCTTAGAAGCCACTTTTGAGATAGATAAGAAACTGAGACCCAGGACAGGTAAATGACTTGCCCAGGGTCACATTGCTGGTGTCTGAGGTAAGATCTGAACCTAGGTCTTTCTGACTCCAAGTAGAATAATCCATGCTCTGTTCTGTTAGCTACTTCTCACACATGACACTCTACTTCCCATCACTATTCCCATCACATCAGCTATTATCCTCCTGGCCTGAAATGCTCTCCTCCACTCCACTTCCAGGAATCTCTGGCTTCTTCTGAGACTCAGCTCAAGCATCATCTTCTGCACTAGAACTCTCAACAGCTAGGGCTATCCCTTCCAAAGTTAACATGCACCTCCTCTGCACAAGCTTTGTACATAGCTGCATACAAGTATCTCCCTTGGAAGAATACAAGCTCTTCAAGGGAAGGGCCCATTTTTTCTCAATAAATATATTGAGGCCTAGCAAATACATACTGTCATCCAAGCTTGACTGCTTGAATTATGTTTCTCCTTTGCTTAAAGTGGCTGGAATATCACTCTATTATGGACTTTTGCTATGAAATTGAAGCCAAGCTCCATTTGGGGGAAAGAAAACAACTGGCAACATGATTTAATAAATCATGTAAGACTTTAGCACAAACTCAAATATTTGAAAGGGAAGCTAATTTTTACAAGTATTAAAACAACATTAAAAATGAATGAAAACATGGAAACAAAGTTAAAAGTTTTTACATTTGGCATAAAAGTATAAGATCCAAAACAAAAACAAGTCAGCTGAATGGAATAATAAATGCTGAGCCCAATGCCTGGCACGTAGTAGGCACTTATTTATTTAGTGAATATGACTGAGAAGCTGTAAAATATACTGACTGTGCTAATTCCACATAATTCTGTTACTAAAGTAGCTACTCTATGCAGCGAACCATCATCCTTCTCAAAATTCCAGAACAGGATAAGAATGTAAAAACCTAAGGACTGCCACAATCGGGAAGGGAGTGAGCATCTAGTGAGCACCCAATGTGCGTCAGGCACTGTGCTAAGCATTCTTACAAATATTATCTCATTTGATCCTCACAACAATCATGTAAGGTAGGTGCTCTTATTAGCTGAGGAAACTGAGAGAAACAGGGTAAGTGACTTGACCAGGACCACATAGCTAGTGAGTATCTGAGGCTAGATTTGAAATCAGGTCTTCCTGAATCCAGGCCCAGCTCTCTGCATACTCTGGCACCACCAGCTGCTCCTACACTGGATAAGTAATAAGCAAAGCTAGAAGTATAAATCAAGATTCCTGCTTCTCAGCTTAGTCCCTTTCCACTAAACTATAGGCATCTTTCTTAAGAATTCCCAACAGGTTGCCAGTATGAAATTTTAGGGTAACCCCATAGGGGTAACAGAGGTAATAGAGGACATATCCTCTATTAATGGGAGCCCCTTTCTAGAGTGTGCCATGAGAGAGCTGGTGCATGATTTTTTGTCTGCAGAAGATTGTGCTTTCCACACTGCCTTTGAGTCTAAGGGGCAACAAAGTATAGACTGGTTCTCTGCTACTTATGCTAATTATGGCCTAACAATTAACACCAAGAAAACACAGGTGCTCTATCAGTCAGCACCACAACATCCATATGTGGAACTATTCACTGCAGCAAATGGAAAAATTTTGAATGTTGCGGATAAGTACCTTGTCAGTATACTTTCTAATGATGTTCACATAGATGATGAGGTTGATGTACACACTGTCAGAGTAACTCGGTGTTTGGGAGGCTCCAAAGCAAAGTGTGGAAGAGAAAAGGTATTATTAGACTGACTACCAAACTGAAGGTCTACAGAGCCGTCGTGCGGACCTCATTGTTGTATGCCTGTCAAACATGGAGAGTCTACCAGCATTATGCCAGGAAACTGAATCGCTTCCATTTAACTGTCTTAGGAATATTTTGAAGATCACCTGGCAGGATAAGGTATCAGACACTAAGGTCCTTTTTCAAGCTAAACTGCCAATTATTCAAACTCTATTACAGAGAGTGCAACTACAATGGGCTGGTCATGTTGTTCAAATGCCAAACGTATGCTTGCCTAGAAGATTATTTTATAGAGAACTCACACAGAGAAAGTGCTCACATGGTGGTCAGAAAAAGTGATACAAAAGAGATCTCACAGTCTCTCTGAAGAACTTTGGAATAAACTGTGTGACATGAGAGATACTGGCAAAGGCTACTCAACGTGGCAAGCCTGCATCAAAGACGATGCTATGCTCTTCAAATGACGAAAAATTGCAGTAGCTCAAAAAAAAATGTAGATATGCAAATTTAGAGACATCTCCAATCCAAATGTACAAATGGACTATTTGTGCCCGACGTAGGCTTTAGCCTTCTGAGCTCCTATTGGTCTGATCAGCCACAGTCAGACACGCTGTATCTTGACTCTAACATAGTGATGTCATTTTGGTCCTGTTTGAGAACAAAAGACAACAACCAACCAACCAACCAACACAGTAAATCATTTGGAACCCAAAATCTATTTTATTATAATGTGAGGAATTCAGGTCATGGAAGATAGGCTGGTAGTCAAACTCTACCTATATAGGTGTATAGTAACAGTCAAGCTTCAAATGGCTTAACTCTTAAGTCTGCAGTGGCTGCTAATGTAGAAAGTATTTATTGTTCAGGTCAAATAGGTTTATTATCTCAATACTTTTCTTGGAAAACAAGATCCTTTCTGGCTGGCACAGTTAGGAAGAAACGTCCCCATGGGAATTACACATACTTCAGTGAGGGTACTCCTTCTACCCAATTTGTCATGGTGCGACTTCTCCTAGTCTAACTTAATCAACAGGCTTTCCATTTCTGCTTTTTAATTTATTTCCTCCAGTCCATCTTACTAGCAACCCTAATCCTTTTCACCCCAATCATGTCTCCCTAGGTCTTCCTGTCCTTTCCCTCTCTAATCTCAAGATAGAGAATTTTTGCTCTTCTATATTTCCTTTGACCAACAAGTATCCAAATTTGTTTATAGCATTCATAAAACAATTTTTCTATAAAAAAGGAGAAAATTAATAGTATTATTCATCAAATACACATTTGGTTCATGTCTACTACATAGAAAGAAGCTATTAAGCACCTATAATACAAATATGAAAAATAGCCCTGGCCTTACAATCCAATAAAGGAGATAAAACATATATAAAAATAAACATGATAAGCCATAAAATATTTTGTGGGAAGGATCAATTTCAACTGTGAAGGATCAAAGAAGACTGGTACTTTAAAAGGATGAAAAAGATTGTAATGGACAGAGCTGTAGAGTAAGGTTGTTATACACACAAGTCTGTGTGAATATATGGAGGGAGGTCAAAATCAAGAATTATAGTCCAGAAGATTGGTACATAGAGTGCATAAATGAGAATAGACTGAGATAAAAGTAAATCGGAACCAGAGAGTGAAGAAGCTTAAATGCCAGGTTAAGGAGTTTAAATTTTATCATATAGTCCCTAGGAAGACATCGAATGCTTTCTGAGCAAAAGAGAACTTCAGTGTGATTAGAGCAGAGGGGATATATACAAAATATCATGGAAATAGAATCAGCAGGACTTGGCAACTGACTGAAGCAAAAAAAGCGAAGAGTTAAAAATGGCAGTAAGGTTTCATGTCTGGTTGACTGCAAGGATACCGTTGCCATCAAACAAAACAGAAAACTGGCGTACGAGCAGCTTTGGGGAAAAGACAAGGAGTTCAATTTGGGACATGTTAAGTATTCCTATTACATGTTCAATAAACATTTCTGGAAGGTACAATTAATGTTCTTCAACTGTTAATTTGCTACTCAACGTAACAGGCAAACTCTAAAATTATGTTAAGAAAGTCTTCAAATAAATATAACAACTCAGTTTCATGATTTGTGAGTTTTGATACTGCCCACATTTGTATGTCACACTTTTGCAGCCATTTCAGTAGAGGAAAGATGCCAAAAAGGAATTATCATTATGTGCCAGAAAATGGCTTTTTGATAATCATTTCATTTCAAGTGATTAGGCTGTAGTATGTGCATATGTCTGTGTCTGTGTGTTTGTATGTATGGGTCTCTGTGTGTGCACATATGTACTTATGCACTATTAAAAAGACCAGTAACACTTGAGCTCCTAGTAGGCCAAAGTCAAAGAGAGGGGGAAAGCAAATGACTGGCTAAGTGGCTAGAGGTAAAGTCTCAAGACTTCTCTTTACTGGGCACTAATCAAAGACTAACTACAATAATGGAAAATATAGATTCTAGTGTCAAGGGCAATGGATAAGAGTTTCTGCTACCCATACAAAACAAAGTAAAACAAATTGGAAATTTTAAAATTAGGCCATTCTCATGCTGAAGCTTTAGTAATCCAAAGGCATACAAATCACTGTCAAGTGTGATCTGACAATTCTGAAAGTCACATTATAAACTCCCATTAGGCTGAGGCACTTTTAGCCTGATCCTATCAGTCATAAGTTGAGAAGTTAAATACCATATTTCAAACCCCTGAAAGCATCACAGACTGAAAGCAAATAATTTGCAACCAAAAGACAGTTATATTTCTTACCCTCTTTTATAAGTACACTGAATATTTCCCAGATATCAACTAATCGATTTTTCTTATCTCAAGCACAGTCATTAAAGTATGATCTACATCAGTATATCTCAAATGAAGGCCCAAAAGCTGCTTAATATATCTTTGCATCCCCAATACCTAGCACAGCACTGTGTACATTGTTGTTCAACCTTTTCAGTCATGTCCCACTCTGTGTGAGTCCATTTGGGATTTTCCTGGCACTGGAGTAGTTTGCCATTTTCTTCTCCAGCTCATTTTACAGATGAAAACACTGAGCCAAACAGGGTTACAAGGCTTGCCCAAGACCACACAGCTAGTGTCTGAGTTCACATTTGAACTCATGTCATGTCTGACTCCAATCTCTCTACTGCACCACCTAGCTGCCATGGTGTTCAGTCAGTGCTTAATAAAGGTTTGTTAAACTGAATGTAACAATTGAAAGAAGGATGAAAGGCAATGACAGAGGCTAGGATTCTTAAACTACTAGCCTCCTCAAAATGTCTCCAAAGTGGCAGTCACCGGGGAGTAAAGGTGGTAGTGGCAATCATCATACAGAAAAATAAAAAGAAAGATAAGGGTAACATGGTATCGCTGAGTGATGGCAGCTCCCACACTCCCATCACCAGTCTGCATTGCATTGTCAAACACTAGCATCGAAGTCTGAGAATCACAGGAATACACATTTTAGTACTCCATCTTCAAGCACAAGGTCAGTTCCATGTCCAGACGCAGACGGTACTCTGAGGCTCACAAATCATGAGTAACTGGAGTGACTAATTAATCACAATCCATGAGGTAAGATTTTTAAAATTCCAGGCTGAAAGGTTATATCTTGTCTATGAAAATTCATAAAAAAGTAAGCCTAATTAATTCTCCAGTCAGCATGCATATACTGAATATCAAATAATTTAAAATACTAGTTAAAGGCAGAGTATGCCATGCAGAGTTCAGCTTGTCTTAGAATGAACAGGAGACCTCAGTTCTAGGCCTGGCCTTGTCACTCTCTCCTCATATCACCTTGGTCAAATTTCCTTACCAGCATGGAGATTAGCGTTCTCATCTCAGTTGGCTGGACTCCTTAGGTGACTTCTATTTAAAATTTCTAATTTTATATAAATAATAATCTAAGTATCTAAAATTTCATGATTTTCTGATTAAATATAGACTGTTCACAGAATTACAGGGGACAGATGTCAAACCAACTTTAGCAATCATCTAATCCGGTCTCCTCATTGTATTACTTAGACACCAGGCACCACAGAGGTGAAGGGATCTGTCCAAGGTCACATTGGCAGCATAGTCAGGCTTTGAAACCCAAATCCTCTAACTCCAAATCTAGTGCTCTTTTGAGTCATATCGAGTGAACATCCTCAATGCCTAAAGTGATTGTGGGAAGTAAAGTAACACAGACAATTGCTACTCATCTCAGCCAAGCAGTTGAAAAGACAGAGACAGCACAACAGGGAATCACACTGTCAACATACACTATTCAATTATATGTCTTGCCCTAATCCAGTAACATCAAAAAAAGTATCCTGAGGTCCCCAAGGAACTGACATGGGATGTCTATGAAAAAGATGATCAGAAAACCAATTTCAGGTGGGTCAACACAAAAGGTCATTTAACATAACAAGGATATTTTTGCATGTCCTTTGAAAGTATGTCCTTGATGACAAGGCTGATGATTCTCATCTGTTCCTGGCTGCAAAAAACAACATGTGAATAATAGTCCTTAATTCAATACATATAAATAGTATTCTTAGGTTTGTCCTTGGCAAGGGAATGATACCACAACTGGTTAATGTTTCTCAAAAAATGTTAATGTTTCTGTAAGACAGAAGCAAAAGAATGTAAATGAATGTTTATAATTTTCTTCAAGAAAAAAAACTGGAAAATCAAACCATATTGTAAATAAACTTGCCCATAAACATTCAAACAGATACTATTAATATCCAACTCTTCCTAAGCAACAGTTATTTGCATGTAATTAATTTGTTTATTTCTAGTGTCTCAAACAATGTAATATGCTTATCAGCTCAGTGTCTAAATAATAAGTGTTTTATTCTTCCTTTTATATTTGTAAGAAAATATTTATCTTACTCTTTCTTTGACAGACTCAAAGCCATCTGTAGGAACACAAGAAGTTAGTTTCAGTAGTCTAATTAGTAGTACAATTCAGGAGATTATATATCATCTCCCATTCTCAATGAAGGATAGGATCGTCCATTTTTAAAAGTCAGCATGAAATTATCAAAGCTTGAAATACAATGACAAATCCACCAAACCGAAGGAGTGGAAGGGTCCAACTTCTGTTAAAGCACTGGATGCATTTACACTACACCTTATAGTTGGAAATTTTGTTTACTAAAGATGATGAAAATAATGTAAAAGGCATAAAGACCTGTTACATGAATTGGACTGTGTCCTCCAAGTGCCTTAGAAAGCCATTCATAGGAGGCTCAATTTCAGTCTGGAAGAATATTAGAGGGTATCTAGTCTAAAGATCTAATGGTAAAAAAGAGAAAAGTGAGGCTGAGAGACATTCAGCTACTTGTCTGAGTTTCAGAAGGGCAGAGAATCAGAAGCCAGACTATAAAGCATTATATAGTGTGGCCACTGAAGACATGGAGGCCTTAAGAATAAGATGATGCCCAAAATTTGGAAGTCAACAATCATTTACTGAGTGCTCACTATATCTAGACACTAGGAGAAAACATAGGGAGTACCACGATCTGATGTCAGGATCAAGTGGCTTTTCCTAAGGATGATAAGACCCAGGCATGTTTTGTTAGGCAGCAAGGAAGAAGCCAGGAGAAAGGGAGAGAGAAGAGAGAGGAGAGAGAAGGGAAAGAGGAAAAAGGTACAAGAGAGAGGAGGGAGGGAGTGAGAGAGAGAAAAAGAGAGAGAACCTGAAGAGATACAGTTCCAGAGAGGTGGGAATGGGAGGAGGGGACGGGATCAAAGGGACAAAGAAAAGGGTTTGGGGTTTTCAAGGAGAAAAAGCATCTCTTCCTTAGGGACAGGATCAAAGAGGAAGACTGTACTGAAGATGCAGAATAGACAGGGGTAAAGATAGGACTTTGAGTTTCTCGGTAAGGTCGAAAGGTAAATGTGATTTACTAATAAATGGCCTTTTAGGGTTGGCCCTAAGGGACTACGAAGAATGATGGTAAGAGCCAGTAAGGTCAGTTTTAAAGAACTAATAAAAAGATTTCTATTTAAATCTATTTACAACAAACTGAAACTTCAGCAACTGCAAGGAGATAACATAAATGTGAAGTGTATCCAGTTAACAAAAGGCAACTTTCTTCAGCAATAGGACAATAGGAGCAGCGAAGGTGAATGATGAGGAGTGTTCAGAATTAAGGATTAGCAGGACATAAATGGAAGTAGAAGAAGGTAGCAAGGGATATAAGAGTACAGTGCAACTGAATTAGTTAACTGTAGAGTCAAGACTGAAGTAGGAAAGTGAGGCCAGAATAGGGGTAACACATGAGAAGAGTAAGGAGAGAAGAAGAAACTGGAGGTTATGAATATGATGAATAGGTGCAAGAAGACATCTGCCAAGAAAGGGAAGTTTCAGAGTTTAGGATCAAGGGAGTAGCAGTTATGGATGGTATATAAATGACCTTAAGTATTTTCATACTTGGGTTGGAATGGAAAGGAAAACTAGGAGTTGAACTCATTGAGAAAGGAAAAGTGGGACATGGAGGGTGGTAGAAGAGTCTGAATGGGTTAATAGATAGATGGATTAAACTTCAGTGAAAGAATGGATATAATAATCAAGCTGTTTAAACACATCATCATTTATTATTTATTGATAATAACATGTTACATGCCATATCAAATAAATGGATAAAAGCTTAAATTCCAAATGCTGGTGTTAAATTTGCTTTTCTGTAAAACTTTGTTGAGACAGTGAAAGAAAATGCTTAAATTTGAATTGAGGTAACCGGTATACTTCAATTCTCTCCATGAACTCTCTTTTAGTATTACAATAAGCACAAGTTTCTTACAAAATAATCATTTGGCTAATCTTGAAGCAATTCCATTAATTCCATCAATTTCTCAAATTATGAATTAAAATTAGGCACAATAATACATTTTTCCTCCCTTTAAAAAGAAACATATCCCTTTACCAAAATTTTCAAGTAAGATGTAGCCTTCGTCCACTTATTTAAAATCCTTGATAGTTTTTTCTTTTTTTTTTTTTTAAACGATTAAAAAGAATGAGATCCTTGGCTTCTTTAATTGCTCCATAAATCCCCAAGGGATTTTCTGCCAAATGCCCATTTCAATCAGTTTTTTCTAAGTTGAATGTCATTCTGAACTGGGTCATTTTGAAATGCTGTAGAAACCAGTTAAACGTGGTTTTAAAATCAGTCCTATGCAATATAATTACAATTTCACTGGTTTCTGCCTTCCGTGACATTACACAAGATACCTTTTTCCCAGTGCCTATGAAACAAAGTAAAACGATTTAGCTTCACCCTACCTTTTTTAGTCTTAGTTACTTAATCTCTTTCACCTTAGTTTCCTCCTTTGTAAAATGGAGATAATAGCACCTATCTCCTAAAGACATTATGAGGATCAAATGAAATAACATATAATAAAGCAGTTTAAAAAGTTAAAGTGCTACATAAATATTATCTATTTTTGCTATTGTTGTTATATGTTCTAGATACACTTTGTATTATTTATAGTAATCTATTCTTATCCTCTTTATTTTCATTCTCATCTCTATGCTTCTGTTCACCATGTTCTCCCATGCCTAGAAAGAATCTCAACCCTCACCATGTTTGAAATCCACCCTCCTGCCTTCAAGGAAGAAGGGAGCTGCCACCTCCATCCAAAGGTTCTCTCTCTTCCTACTCCCCTCTACCTAAAAAAGATCTTTCCTTCCCCAATTACTCATACTTTGTCTAAACCTCCCACACTGGGCCTTATAACATTTATTTGCATACTATTTTATCCCCCATTGTTAAATTATAAGCTCCTTGGAGATATGAACTATTTTATTTTCTTTTGTAACCTTTGAAAAGGTTTATAAGCACAAAGTCTGTGAGACCAGCCTTCATTCAAAGTGACCAAATAATTTGATTTAGCAATTAAAAATTTGAGTTGTGGGGTTTTTTTTAATTGTAACTTTTTTTTTTTAAAAGAAAGAGGCCTACACAACAAGTTTTTTGCCTTCCTATTGTAAAAAGACATAATTGGCTGGAGGATGATTCCTGAAAAGTTTTGGTGGAGATCAAAATCAACTTCCGGTGACAAACATACTGAAACTAAGGCATAGAATTGAAAGCAACTTTTAAAGGACTATCAAATATAGAATTGCTAGAGGTTCATGTAATCATAGGTCATAGAATTAGATCATAAATTTAGATCCTCAAGAGAAATTTCAGGTAATCTTGTCAAAATCTCACAAGTTAGAATCAAGAAACTAAAGCCTAAGGTCATGCAGTTAAGAGGTAGAGAACCTAAGTTCTCATACTATAAGAAGTAATGAAAACAAAAAGGAATTAATAGCTAGCTAAAACAACTGAGATTATTGAAACTTCCTAACTTCTACAATTTGCAGGTCTCACTAAGACATTCTTCTCAGAACATTACACAGAAAAAATATCTTCCTAAGTGTTCTTAATAATAAATCTATTTCTATATTCTAGCATAGTATCTCATACATACTTTCTTACTTCAAAAGATTTATTATATCATGGATATCGTTACCATACCATTCCAATGGTATAGATCAGAACTTGTTTACACTTTTAATCTGTTCACTTTTGTCCACATTCAATAAATCTTCTGGAGAGTACATCCAACTTGCTTTTTTATCCCCTGCGGGGTGGGGTGGAGTGGTGGGTTATCTTCTAGATCTCTTGATATTTTGTTAGAGGGAACCCCCTGAAGACCTTTTATTAAGGGTCTTGCCTCATCAGTCCATTTCATTTTTGGATAGTCTCATTGTTAAGAAGTTTTTCTCTACACCAAACTGAAACTTCAGCAAGGCTAAACAAATCTAATCTCTGTGATACTGTGAACTATGTAATAACTTTTTATTTAATTGAATTTTCCCATAGATGCCCCCATAATATTAATAATGTTTTCTTGTAAGTTATGATAAATTCTCTAATGTGAATAATCCTTTATAGCAAATCTGCTCAAGGGAAGCAGCAGCCTCAAAGTGAGGGAATTCCTGCTTTAGTCAGGAGTTGGAACAAACCACCTTTAAGGTTCCTTCAAGGTCCAGGAACTAATTTTACTCATCCCTGTAAGATGTACCATTAAATAACAAAAGGATTCATAGTTTGCTCTGTTCTTTTTTACTATCACCGAGGTGTGATTACTCCTACTCTAATCTACAGGAAAAAATTACCTAAATTCCCCAAGCATCATGCCTCTTTCCCCCTTCCCCCACTTTTCAGTTTTCTTCTGTAGGTCATTTTTTTTCCCATTAGATTGTAAGCTCCTTGAGGGCAGAGACTACCTTTGTTTTTATTTGTATCCCCAGTGGGAAGCACATAATTTGGCACACAGTAGGTGATTAATATTTGCTGACAGAATGACTGACATTATAAGCAAATTAAGGAAGGAAGAAATTACCTGTGAGATCTAAAAGTAGGAGAAAAACTTGTGACCAAACAAGAGATAGTAAAGGTTTGCTGGAAGTAAAATGGATAACTTGAATTACACAAAATTTAAAAATTTTCTCACAAATAAAACCAGTGTGGCTAAAATTAGAAGAAAGGTAGGAAAGGAGGGAAAATATTTTCAGCAAGTTTCTCTGGAAAATATCTCATTTATAACATATAAACTGAACTTGTTAAATTTTATATTCCCCATTTGATAAATCTTCAAAGGATATGAATAGGCAATTTTCATAAGAAAAAAAATCCTAGTCATCAACAGTCATATTAAAAAATGCTCAAAATCATCAATAATTAGAGAAATGAAAATTAAAACAATCCTAAGACTCCACTTCACACCCATTAAATTGGTGATGATGATGACAATGACAAAAGAGGAAAATGACAAATGTTGGAGGGGATGTGGTGAAATAGGTACATTAATGCACTATGCATATGGCTATGAATTAGTCCAAACATTCTGGAAAGCAACTTAGAACTATGCCCCTAAAGTTATTAAACTGGCACCTTTTGATTCAGTAATGCTGCCATGAGACTGGTACCACAATGTGATCAAAGAAAGAAGGGATTCATATGCACAAACATAATTTTGGCAGCTTTTTTTGTGTGGTGGCAAAAAACTGGAAAATGAGGAAAACTCTATCAATTGGAGAACAGCTGAACAAGTTATGGTATATGAATGTGATAGAAATTTGACTGTTAAGAAATGATGAAGGGCATCATTTCAGAAAAACCTAGGAAGAGCCGTTTGAACTAATGCAAGGTAAAGTGAACAAAACCAGAACAATTTATAAAATAACTGCAATATTGTAAAGATAATCAACTTTAAAAGACTGAGTAACTCTGAACACCACAATGACCAAACACAATTCCAAAAGACTAATGGAAGGATCACAGACAGCTAAAAAACTCTTCTCTTTTTTCTAAAGCTTTCTTTTTGTTATTGCTAAAATGACAGACATTTATTGAGCATTGAAAGTTTTCAAATACAGTATCTCATTTGGGCTTGGGCCTCACAACAACTCCATAAGGAAGGTGTCATCCCAATTTAATGAAGAAAAAAAACCCAAAAAGTTAAGCGTCCTGCCCTTTGCACAGTCTGGTTTTAAAGATGGGATTTAAATCAGGGTCATCCTGATTCCATATATGCCACTCAACACATAAAATTATGAGTGGCAACCAGTCACGTCAGTTCCTCCAAATCATTTACAGTTTAGTCCCTTTAACCATTCCAAAAACTGCCGGAAATGCTAGTGTTGGTCATTTCATAATTTCTCAAATGACAGCCAACCAATAACGATTTATTAAGTATCTATTATGTGCCACATACAGCATCCACTAAACTGAAGCAAATGTTTATCTCTAAGACATCTATCCCACTGAGACCTTTATCTGGGTATTCCTGCCAGACCTGGGACCTGACACATGTCTTCATCTACAACGTATTACATAACATCTCAATATACTTCTGCTTCAAATTGCTTCTTCAGATTCACTTTTTCCAGGAAACCTTGCCTGAATCATCTATCAACCCAGGGAAAGCAGACTTATTCTTTGCTGAACTCTGTACAGCTCTTCAACTTTCTTATAAAATGATCCCATGAATAAAATTTTACCTTAAAGATAGCAAACTTACCCAAGAGGGTTTTAACAGTTTTCTTTACCAGTGAATCGATACATAACTGGGTCTAATCTAATCCGAACATCCAGGCTTTATTCACTAGACCATGCGGCAGCTTATCAAACTCTCCCTCTTAAAATACTCTTTTTGAAAAATACAGGTAAGGAATTCTTTTTAAAGAATATTGTGACCTCAATACCATGATGTCTCAGCAGAAGAACACTAAGGTAATTTCTGAGTCTGATTACCTAGCTGTCCAAAGACTAAAATAAAAGCAAAGTAAGCAGAAAGACCTAACTTGCCAAATGCACAATTCAAGCTACTTTTCAATTCCTTTCACATTCAGATGAGGAAAGAGTAACCGACAATAATAGCAAATTTCAGGGCACTAAATATACCAGTTGTTTTTTTTTTTTTAAGAGAAAGAGAGCTGCTTGTGGAGTCCTGAGGGAAAACAGGACAGAACAGAGTTTGCGTGTGTTAAGCATCAAGTCAAGAAAAAAATCCTGGTACAGACACTTGCCTCAATAGATTGCTCCTTGCCATTGGATTCAAAAATATGTTGGTAGAATTCTGTTCATGCAGCAAGTAAATCCAGAGAATTGCTGCAGTTTCTTAATTACTAATGAGAAAGAAGAAAGGGAGCTGTTGATGAAGATAAATAAAGAAAATAGAACAAGATTATTCATTCTTAAATTTCCTGTATTCAAAAGCAAGAGTTCATTCTAGGCAGATTCTAAACAAAGGAAGGAAAGCCATTTGAAAGGCTAGATGTTTCGAATGTTGAGTAAAGAACTCAAATATGCAACAGTTCAGTCACATACTGCTTGAACAAAATGGATACTTGATTTTTGTTTCAAGAAAGTAAATTAAAGAAATCCATTCTGACTTGTGAAAAACACACATTTGTGGCCTGAGAGTACAAATGTGTTTTTTTCTAACAATTTTAACAGTATCCATGTTTTTTTAAAATTTATTTTTACTTTTAATATTACCTATGTTTTTTAATGTATCATTCTCTCTAACCATTCCTTGCTCAAAGACCAATCCACTATAGAAAATAATATTTTTAAAAGAAGGAAGAACAGTTCAGCAAAACTAAACAGTATCTTGTTAAAAAAAAATTTGATGTTAAATACAGTATTCACATCAATAGTCCCCAATCTCTGCAAAAAAAAAAAAGGCAAGAGGAGGGACCTTTTGCTGCTTCACAGCATTCATTTCCAATGGTTTTCCATTGTTTTTCCATTTACTTTGTTGTAATCATTGTATACATTGTTTTTTACAGCTGTGTTTATTTCATTTTGCATCAGATCATGCATAGCTTTCCATGCTTCTCTATATTCTTCACATCATATATACAATAATATTCCATTATGTTTAGGTATGATTTGCTTAGCCATTTTCCAGCTGAAGAGCATCTATTTTGTTTCTACTTCATTACAATTAAAACAAGATGCTATATAAATATTTAGGTTTATATAGGGTCTTTATTTGTGTAATTGATCTCCTTTTAATATAAGCCAATAGTAAAATTTCTAAGTAAATGGTACAGATAGTTTAGTCACTTAATTTGCATAATTCCAATTTCTTATCCATAACTGGCAGATCAATTCACAACTCCACCAACAATATTTCTCTAGTGAGCCTGTCTCTCCACAGTCTCTCCTACAGTGATTATTCCTGTCTTATATCTTTTAAGATCTGCTCGATAAAATTATCTATTATATAAAACTCTTCAACAGAATGATTGATAGGGACCTTATTTCTAGTCTGCTACTTCCTTCTTATTCTAGTTGCATTATATTTTTATGCAAAAGCTTTTCAATTTGATGTAACCAAAATTATCTATTTTATTTTTTATAATCACCTCTAGTTCCTAAATTGGTAAGAATTTTCCCCCAGTCATATCTCTGAAAGGTACATGATCTGGTTCTTTTCTCATTTTTTATAGTGAAATTTTGAATAATCAGGTCATGTATCCACTTTTAAGTTTATTATGGCATGTAATACAATGTATTATTCTATACTTGATTTCTGTCACACTTCCATACAAATTTCCCAGAAATTATGGTTAAGGAACTCAAAATCTTATGAAAGTGAATGTTGGAAAGGGGGAAACAAAGGTAGGAAGGAAAAAATAAAAAGGAATAGAGAGAAGGGGAGAAAGAAGGGGAAAGAAAGAAGAGAGGAAGAAATGGAGAGAAGAAAAGAGAAAAGGTTTAAACTGTCCAATTTCTTCACCAGTATTTTAAAATCCAGGTAAATTAATATTTCTGTCTTTACCAGTAGCTCTAGTCGTTACTTGGTTGTTGTTCAGTCATTCAGTCATGCATGACTCTTTGTGACCCCATGCACTATAGCAGACTTCTTCCAATCTCCTAACCTTTAACCGCCACTATCAGCCAGTCTGTCCAAATTCATGTTCCTTGCTTCCATGACATTATCTATCCAACTCATTCTCTCCCATCCCCCACTCCTTTGCCTTCAATCTTTCTTGACATCACATTCTTTTCCAGTGAGTCCTACCTTCTCATTACACAGCCAAAATAAACAATCTTCAGCTTTAGTATTTGATCTTCCAATGGATAGTCTGAATTAATTTCTTTAAGTATTGACTAAGTTGATCTCATTGCTGTCTGAGGGACTCACAAAAGTCTCCTCTAGCTCCACACTTTGAAAGTGTCCATTCTGTGGTGTTCAGCTTTCCTTATGGTCCAACTCTCACATGTCGTCCCAGCCATACACTGTTAATGAAAAAGTCATAGCTTTTCAACAAGTGATGTCTTTGCTTTTGAGTATGCAGGCCAGATTTGCCACAGCTTTCTTTTCAAGGAGCAAATGTCTTTTAATTTCATAGCTGCAGTAACCAACTGCATTGATCGTTGCACCCAAGAATACAAAACCGGACACTGCTTCCATTTCTCGTTCCATTTGCCAGGAAGTGATGGGATCAGTGGCCAAGATTTTAGGGGGTTTTTATGCTAAATTTCAAGCCAGGTTTTACACTCTCCTCTTGCACCCTTATAAAAAGGCTTTTAATTCTTTCTCACTTTCTGCCATCAGCTATATATCTAAGATTGTTACTATTTTCCCCAGCAACTTTAATTCTAGTTTTTGATTTGTTTAGCCTGGCATTTCACGTGATGTACTCTGCATATAAGTCAAATAAGGCGACAATATGCAGACTTGTTGTATTCCTTTTCCTATCAAACCCCTCAGTTGTTCCCTGTTCAGTTCTAATTGTTGCTTTTTGGCCTTGCATACAGGTTCCTCAGAAGACAAGTAGGATGACCTGATACTCTCATCTCTTTGAGGACTTGCCACATTTTGCTGAGATCCACACAGAGTCAAAGGCTTTAGTGTAGTCAATGAAGCAGAAGGAGATGCTTCTTTTTTCTGGAATTCCCTTGCTACCTCCATAATCTAGTGAATGCTGGCAATTTGATCCTCTGGTTCCTCTGTCTCTTTGAAAACCAGCCTGGTCTTCTTCCAATTCTTGGTTCACAGTGAAGTCTACACAGATTCTTAAGCATAACCTTGCTAATGTGTGAAATGAGTGCAATTGTTTGGTAATCTGATCTTCCTTTTACACTGCCCTTCTTATGTAAACTGATCTTTTCCAATAGAGTGGCCACTGCTAAATTTTCCAAATTTACTGGCATACTGAGTACAATGCTTTAACACATCATCTTTGAGGATTTTAAATAGCTGGAATTCCATCACCTCCATTAGCTTTATTGCTAGCCATGCTTCCTGAGGCCCACTTGGCTTCATCCTCCAGGATGTCTGGTTCTCTATCAGTAATCACACCATTATGGTTATTGGTGATGTTAAAATTGTTCTTTGTATTCCTGCCACCGCTTTTTAACCTCATACTTCTGTGAAGTCCCTACCATCTTTGTCTTTTACTATGCCCATTTTTTTTCATGAAACATTCCCTTGATATCTCTAATTTTTATGAAAAGATATCTCATCTACCTTATTATGTTATTATCTTCTATTTCTTTGAGTAACTCATTTAAGAAAATCTTCTCTCTCTTTGTTATTCTCTGGAATTCTGAATTCAGGGGGGCATATCTCTCCCTTTCTCCTTTACATTTTGCTTTCCTTCCTTCCTCAATTATCTGTAAAAACTGATCAGAGAGCCATTTTGTTTTCTTGCTTTTTTTCTTTGGAGTTTTTTTTAATTGCTACCTCTTTTTATTTTTTTACTGAAAACTTCTGTTGATAGTTCTTAAAGCACTCTATCAAATCTAATCCCTTGGATCTATTCATCAGTTTTACTTTATATTCACACGGGATGTTATTTAAGTCATATCTATACAGTTTTTCTACTTTCTTCAACTTAAGTTTAAATAGTGTGATAAGAAGCTCCTGATCTGAGCTCCAGATCTTGTCTTAAACGACTGCTGAGAGCTTTACTACCTTGGTTTGAAAAAGTATGCTATCAATCTGATTTCAAGAATGACCAATTGCTGATGTCCGTGTGTAGTCATTTTAGACCCTTCTAATTTCCCCCAGGCCAGCCTCCACCCTGACTAAACTTGACTTCCTTGGTGTCCGTGATCAAACACTTCATTACTGCCCTATCCATATCCTAGTCTTGTAGGATACCTTGTAAATACCTAATCCTATACCACTCTCACCTTCTGCTTTCTCAGATCATATGCTCAGGTCACAAGTACTACTGAAGAAAATCACAGAATAACACAGACTTGGCTCACTACAAAAACGCGGAGAGTAAATTTCAGCCGGGCACTCCCCACCGCTTGGCTGTCTTTGTCTCTTTCTTTAACCCTAATATAACCTCACTGTCTCCACAGCATCCGGGTCAAGAGCTACTAACACAAAACTCTAGCGTAACTTCCTTCAGTTTGGCAAATTTCTCTGCCTCTTATTTCAGAATTAAAAATCAATACCACTAAACAGAAACTTAAGCATTTTCCTTCTTCTTCGCCTCATCTTATCTCTAGTGGCCAGTAAGATTATGAATTCTCCATTATGTTAAAAAATTCTAAAGTAATGCTCCCCTGTATTCCCCTAAAACAAAGTTTATTAAGCATACAACTAGGCCAGAGCTCTGGTATAATGTTTAACATGTTAAGCATGTTACAGAATGTGTAGCAACCTCAAACCTCACCCAGAATCTGAAAAGAAGGAAAAAATACTACAGTATTTCAAAGAAAAACATAAATTATGGTATAATCATCCAAACAGGACAGAGTTTCAGGCAGAAAGACACAATCTCAAGTAGTTAATGTCAAAATTTCAATGTAATTCAATCCCATGTATTTAGATTTGTCTGGGTAAGCTGTAAATAATTAGTACAGACATTTTTGAATTTTTCCACTGCATGGGGAGGGGATTTAGAGAGGTTTTATGTAGTAGAGAGATAGACCATTCTGCAAAAAGGCAACAGGACATTTCCAGCACCCTATTTCAATTTGAAAAGCCCTGATGGAAGGGCTGAACAGAGTGACTTGTGCCTGTTAGGTCATGCAGCAAAACAATCTGGATAAATAAGTTTATACTGTGGCAACACTTCAATTTGTGCAAAAATGATGCTAGTATCCCTCTACTAGTATGAACAGCCTAATATTATTTCTATCTAAATTATACTGTGTGTGTATATACCAATATATGTACATATATACATGTGTGCATATGTGTATGTGTGATATCCAAGATAGTAATAGAGTCCATTGACAAGGGCAAAGTAGCATGATACAATACTAAGAATGCTAGGCATATAGGCAGGTGACATCTGTCTTAATTCTGGGCTTGATCTTGTTGTCTGTGTAACCACAGGGCCAGTCATTTAACCACTCAGAACTTGTTTCCCCATAGGAAAAATGAGGTTAATATATGTGCTGCCTATGTTATAGGGTTGTTATGAGGAAAACATGCTATGTCCTACACATTAAAACATTATATAAATGTGAGTTATTGTCATAGGAATACAACCTATTTTGTGGACAGGCTAAAATCTGAAGGGTTGCCACCAAATCACAGAGTAGGGGCAAGTCCTACTTTCAAAAGGAATTTTATTATGAACTTTTCCTGCCTAAACATTCCATACAACAAGACCTTAAAGTAATCCAGCCATCGGACTGCTAACTACTATCATCACCACTGAGGTCCAGAGTTATTGCTGACAACCAAAAGCCAGTTTCCCTCTCACTGGCATCAGTGGCTAGATACAAGAGATAACACGGAATCTTAAGTAAAGAAGAAGGAATACAAATAAGCAGATGGTACACAAGAGAAGCAGGCGATGGAGGAACCAAGAAAGACATCAAATAGAAATAACAGGGATAAAGGGGCACCAAAAGGGAACCCACCTATAGCAACATTTCCCTTAGGTTAACACAAAGACTAAAGTCCTCATAATACCATAAGAACCACAAAAACCATGTATTTTAAATACAGGGCTTTAGGATCACTCACTAGTAAACTCCTTTGGCTTTAAGCACTAAGCAAAGTGACAAGGGATTTGGTTTTGAAATCACCAAATGACCAGTTAAAGCACAACTTTCACTGGAGCTTATAAATTCAAGGAAAATTCAATGAGCTGTGCAAACGAGAAAATCAGTGAATTGAACAGAAAGAATCACTTGGAAATAAGGCTTCAGTAGATGGAGCTCTCCCCTCTGAATTGGTGCTGAACCACAGATCTTATGAGTCTATATTTTTGAAAAAACAGTCTTTAGATGAGTTGCAACACAGAGTTTCTAAACATCTGCACTGATTAAAATGCCAATCACCCTTTTCCTAAAAGCAATGGCATTAACTCCAATGTACACGCCACATTGCAACAGGGAATAACGGTATTATTAAACAGGGAATAAGTATCAACAATGCCTATGGCACTTCTAGAGAGTAAGATGTAGTCCTTGCCTAGTAGTTTGCAATCAGGATTACTACTGCTATGAATTAGCTTTGACAATAATTCCCTGCTTTGGGATCTCACTTTCAAAAGTGGAAGGGATGACTCTGAATTCATTCTTTGTAAAATTCAATCTTTGGAATTTAATGGTAGTTGCTAATGAGTTTTCTATTGAAAAAGTTTCATTAAGTCAGTAAATATGACTGATTTCTACTGCCTTCTATGGTTCATCATACCCATACATGATAACCAGAATCCCATGAATGTATATTCATGCCTAGATACTATTTTAATAGGCTAACTCAAAAAGGATTTAATTTTATACCTTAGGATTTTTTTATTGACATTCAATTGTTCAGCTGCCAAATCAGCACTGGTTGTCTCCTCAGGCAAAGGCTAAAAAATCTATTCCTGGATATCTAGAAATAAATAGATGCCACACCAAAGTCAAAAGGTCATTATAAAAACTTAGATGGAAAGATGAGGGGATTCATAAGTGAAAGGAAGGGATGGAAACATAAAAATATTTAGATCTCATGAGAATTAAGCAATACATCCTACCTTTGGAAACTGGTCCATTGCAAAGCTCCATTTCTTATCCTAAAAATTCCTCTAACATACAAAAGATTGGCTAAATAGTTTAAGAATCTTGCTGGAAAAAGTGCTTGATGTGCAAAAACTAACACATTGTTCTGTCACCTTTGAAATCCAGTGAAAAGCTAGACTAACATGGACACAATAGCTAAACAAAGACACTTAAGAAGGAATTCCCATAAATAATCATGTTTATGTAAAGATCCACTTTAAGACTGAGAGTTCAACACCTTCATTTCACATGTCATATGTAAGGATATATATAAATTGCATTATTAAGAAATAAAAATATTCAAGACATTCAAAAACATTTGTTTTGAACATTTACTGCCTGTGTTATAAAAGGCAATAATACAGACATGTAGCCAGCTGGCTCACAGTCAAGAATTTCAGTCTGAATAGCTGAGCCTAGGTTCCACATATGCTAGGATGTTCCACTTGACCCTGTGATACATCTTTCACTAAAGTCAGCATGCTGGTAGAAACTAAGTATAGACCAACATCTCACATTGTATATCAAGATAAGGTCAAAATGCGTACATAATTTAAACATAAAGGGTAATACCATAAGCAAATTAAGAGAGCATGGAATAGGTTATCTGTTAGATATATGGACAAGGAAAGAATTTAGGACCAAAGAAGATACAGAAAGGATTACAAAATGTAAAACAGATTACTTTGATTATGTAAAATTAAAAATGTTTTGCACAAACAAAAACCAATGTAGCCAAAATTTTAAGGAAAGCAGAAAACAGGGGGTAAATTTTGCAACAATATTTCAGATAAAAGCCTCATTTCTCAAATATATAGGGAAGTGAGTCAAATTTATAAAAATTCAAGTCATTCCTCGATGGATAAATGGTTAAATAATATGAACAGGGAGCTTTCAAAGAAATCAGAAGTATCTATAGTCATATGAAAAAATGCTCTAAATCACTACTGATCAGAGAAATGCAAATTAAAACCACTCTGGGGTACCAGCTCATATCCTATTGCAGTGGCTAATATGACAAAAAAGGAAAATGTTAGATGTTAGAGAAGATGTGGGAAAACTGAGACACTAATGCACTATTGGTGGAGTTGTGAACTGATCCAACCATTCTGGACAGCAATTTGTAACTATTCCCAAAGGGCTATAAAACTGTGCATACCCTTTGATCCAGCAATACTACTGCTAGGTCTACATCCCGAAGACATTAAAAAAAAAAAAAGAAGGAAATGGACCTATTTGTACAAAAATATTTATAGCACCCCTTTTTGTGATGGCTAAGAACTACAAATCAAAGGGAAGCCTATCAATTAGGAAATGGTTGAACAAGCTGGGGTATATGATTGCAATGGAATGTTGTCACACTGTAAGAAAGGACAAGCAGGATGATTTCAGAAAAACCTGCAAAGACTTACGTGAACTGATGCACAGTGAAGTGAATAGAATTAAGAGAACCTTGTATATAGTAATAGCAATACTGTTTAATGAAGAACTGGGAATGACTTAGCTACTCTCAGCAATACAATGATCCAAGAAAATAATGACGGACTAATGATGAAGCATGCTGTCTTGAATGAATACAGACTGGAGCACGCTATTTTTCACTCTTTCTTTTTTTTCTTTTATTTGAGCCTTTTTATACAAAATGACTAATATGGAAATGTTTTACGTAATTGCACATGTATAACCTATATCTGACTGCTTACCATCTCAGTGAGGGGGGAGAGGATGGAGGGAGGAAAGAAGGGAGGGATAGAACTTGGAACTAAAAATTTTCAAAAAAAACATTTTAACAAAAATTTTTAAATAAAGTCAGCATACTTTCCTGACCTTGAAGCTAAGTTCCTTATAATCTGTCCATGATCTATACCTACAGATGCTTCTGTTAGGGGTATTTGATGTTGGGATTTTTGTACAAGTGTCTTTCTTGAGAAATCAACATATTTTTAGAAAGAGTGTAAAAACTACCAAATTGTTCTATTTCTAATGCCCAAGCCCCCAAAACATTACATCTGTGGATATATAACCGAAGAGAGCACTTAGTAAGCATTCAACACAAAAAAGAAAACGTGCTAAATGCACTGGGAGGTACTAAGAAAAGCAATGGAATGGAAAGTGTACTTAATGTGAGTAAATGACTAAGAATATATTTATTTTTAATGAAGAGATTTCAAGATGTTATTTCTAATCTAATTACAAACCACTGAAGACAGCACAGCAGTAAACACGATCCAAGGAGGTAATGTCATCCATATAAAGAACAAGTCACGAATCTAGAATCAGATTTGTTTTAAATCAGAAAACTTCAGAGTTGGAAGAGATCTTGAAGGTCATCTGTCCCAACCCATGCCTAATTAAAGAAGGAATGCCCTCTACAACATTCCTGGTGAGTGATCATCATCATCTGACTGAAAAACTGCAGACAGGAAAATGATTACCTCTTGTGCTATCCTATTCTACTTCTGGAAAGCTCTAGTCGTTAGGAAACATTTCCTCAGACAGTTTTTAATTTTTAGAATATTAATTTCAAGTTGAAGAATGATGTCATTGATCTACCATCAGCAGGGAGGACATGTACTTTGACCCATTTTTGGAGACAGCGGCAGAAGAGCTTAGCTATTCTTTAGTCTAGACACAGGAGCTGTCCTTCTTTATGACTCATAGTATGCAAAGTTTGTGACAGTCAAACATAGTGAAGTCATGGAAGGTTTCAAATCTTCAATAGAAGATGATCTAAGAATGTTGTTTAATTCCTTTAAAACTGAGAATCTTTAGGTTTTATTCTGATGATTTCTCATGGTATAAAGATAACTGAGTTTTCAGAGGTTATGTAAAAGATTATCAAGTAGTCACTGATGGAACCAAAATCGGTCTGCGAAAGAGCCTGGCAAAGGATTTGACGTCTATCAAAGGACTTGTCACCATTGATAGTTATGTAATGAAATTTTTTTTAGTCACAACAACTCACAAACATAACCCATAAAACTGGAGAGAGGCTGTGATCTGCCTTGATAAATAGAATCTCTTATAGTGATGAAATAACCACAGAACTTTTGAATTACTGAAATGTAAATTTACATCAGCTGACATAGATATATTTTCATATAGCTTCAACTTCCTTTTTTGTTGCCCCATAAAAAATTAGAAATAATCATAACCCTATGGCTGGAATGAATGAAAATGAGAACAAATAATGTATATATGTACATATGTGCACATATGCACAGAAACACAGACAACACACAGAAACTCCCAACATGCACACACCTCCAACTTAAAGTTCTTCATACATTTGGTTAAATGACCTTGAATAAATATCTTCAATTCCTTCTACTGCAATTCCAGCCCAGGGCATATTTCCCTATGCAGTATTTTCTTCCTTCCCTCCCACCAGTTCCGAAAGAGATGCCAGAACTGATATTCTGTGAGTTTTAAGCATTATAAATAAGACTCTGACCTACCTTGAAACATATACCTAGTCTATTAACACAACTATTTCAAATGAACTGTTCCCAGGCCATTTTAAAAATTAATTTAAAATGTATACTTGCTGGGCATTTACTCAGTAGAATATCCTCTCTGGATGATAGGGACAAGGCAGAGGAAGCAAAGGAGAAGACAGAGAAAAGCAAAATAGAAAACAAAAGTTCTAATATCAAATATTTCTTATATAACATGGAAATCAGGGCACAGTATCTTCTTCTTGACTCAGATTCTGTGACTGGAAAAGAGTTATCAAGACTTATTTTTCTGAAAGCAGCACCATAAGGATAAACTAATTAAGAAGCATAAACTGTCTAAAAATGTCAAGCTTTCAAAATGCAGCTTCCAAGAAGACTCTCCACAAAGTCCAGTGGTTTCAAGTATTTTGGTCCAAATTCCCTGGTCAAGTCAATTACAAGCAGAACCATGTATTTTAAACATTTCTCATAGCCAAAGAGAAAGTTCTTTAGAACACTAACTCCCAAGGGTAATTAAAATATACAGCAAGAAAGAATGCCTTGAGTGGTCATAGTTATGTTCCAGATTGCCAAATGTCTGACTAAGGCTGTTAAAATATTCCACAGGAAAAAAAAAGGCTATATCAGGGACAACATGAAGAGAACTGAAAGCAATAAATGCTACTCTCAGTGATCTCAAGAAAAATAATAATGAAAATACTCAAGAAAACAAAAGCAAAAAAAAAAAACAAAAAAAAAAGAATTCTCTGACCATTTCTGAAAACATTTTGTAGCTCAGAAATGAAATAAAATAAAATAGCCTCCAGCATCACCTGCCTCTCCCAGTAGACAGTACTCTATATGACTCCAGAAGATTGGGAGAACGGGGATGGGAAAATCCTTGGTATTTCCAAGGAAAGCTGTAGTGTATGATGCAGACAATCATATGCGTAATTCTGCTTTCACTAGTACAACAGACAGGTTCCAAAGAAAAAAACTGCCACATTGAATTAGGACAGAGCATCAACTAAAGTTAGCACAAGAGAATGGAATTTTGACAGAACCCAGAAGAGAATGTGGCTAGAAAGCTGATGTTTTTAAGAGACCATCAAAATGGTGGCCAATGAAGAAAAGGCAATTCCAAATCAGAGTAAAGTGAGATCATCCTGTTATTGTATTTTAGCTAAATATTTATAAATCAGAGAGTTTATTTTACAATCCCTTATGAGCAATGGCGAGAGTCAAGCTTATGAGTAAGAACAACAATGACTGATCTATTTACTAACCTACTGGGAGGTTTATCGGATTTTGATTACACTTCTCTTTTTGTGCAGCCCTTCCCGATAGCTAGAGCAAAGGAAATAGCCTGTACTCATTACCTGAACTAGATCAGAAAGGTCTTTCAGTGCAATGAATTAAGTGGTGAGTTTTAAAAAGGTAAAGAAAAAAAGGATAAGTACTACCTGATCAATTGTGACCACATTAAAAAAAAAAATTAGCCCCACCTAAAAAAAGATGTGAACACTGAATGGAAGCCTGATCAGAGAACAGAGAAGTTCAGAAAACAGAAGTACTCTCTCTTGTGAACTTGGGGCTGTTGTGTACTGGATTTACTTTAATTTTTCAGGTGACAGAAACACTGTCCATGCCATTTGCATTTGCTTGTTTTCACTAAACCAAGAGATGAAGCTATCTATTTATATTATTTGGTGGATCACCATAATTTGTGATGCTATCCAAAGGAAAATAATTATTCAACCTTAAAGTGACATATAAAAGAAAGCTAATAATTGAAGATGAATCAGTTAGAAAGGTGGGTTGGGAACTGCAGAATGGATGAATGTGCTTGATTCAGCACATCAAACTAGCAGACAGAATGGTGTATTGGAGAGCGGACACAGACTTGGATCCCCGTTCTGTTACTTTACCCTACTAGTGAAAAAAAAACCCTCTACCAATACAAACTGGCTACTGTTCTGAACCATATTAGTCTTACAGCCAGGGAGAGAACTGAAATATTAATTGACTTGCCCCAGGTAACACCACATTGTGTCAGAGGCAGGACATGAACTCATGTGTTCCTAAATCCAAGACAAGCTCTCCAATACTCTCATCTGCTTCACCGCTCATAAATAAACCCTACCAAATATGCTTTTGTGATCTGGAGTATGAAGATAGGAAATGAGACTGCAGGTACAAAACACGGCTCCAAGATCCAGTGGCAATAGCAAGGAAAAGAGAGGCAAATCTCTGAACCTAGAAAGTAAAGAAGTCTCAGGGGCCAGGAAAGCCCAGCACAATGCCACAGGTGAGGTCAGATTTAGAAAATAATAAAGGTGAAAGATCTGGGGTCAGAGGCAAAGGTTGCCTGGATCAAGTTCACAGAAGAAAAAAACTGGTAAGGCTCAATGAGATCCAAATTCCTAGACTGTGTTGGGTCTTTCATTAACATCCTAAATGATGTCACCAAATAGCAGAAAAGTCTTTCAGAGTTTCAAGAAGTAAAATGAACAGAACCAGGAGAACACTGTATACAGTACAATGCAGTATGAAGAACTGTGAATGACTTATTCTCAGTACTACAATGATCCAAGACAATTCCCAAAGGACTAATGATGAAGCATACTATCTGCCTCCAGAAAAAGAACCAATATTTACTGAATATAGACTGAAGCATGATATTTTTCAATTTCTTTCATTCTTTTATTTTTGAGTCTTCTACAAAATGACTACTATGGAAATATTTTACATGATTGCACATGTATATATTACATCTGATTGTTGACCATCTTAAGGAATGAGGAATGGGGAGGGAGCGAGAGAATTTTGAACTCGAAATTTTTTTTAAAATGTTAAAAGATTGTTTTAACAAGTAATTGGGGAAAAATAAAGATATATGTATTTTTTTAGTGTCTCAAGAAGATTATCACGTATCATGTATTCAATGAGTAGAATTCAAAATGGACCCTAAAATCATACACAATATACCTTTTTCTAAGAGGAAACAGTCTCTTTCAAGTCAAATGTGTTTTCATTTATAAAGGACAAGAGTCATTTTTTTCTTTTAGCATGCACCACAATGACTGAATTGATTTGGCATATTTTTCCCACCACTATCATTCTCCCTAATGTCATTCTAAGTCACTCAAGGTCAGGAGCCTCCCACTTCCTTGGCATCACTTACGGAGAACCTAGCACAATGCTCTAGCCTGATCTACCAACAGGAATGAACAGAGTTGTCCGGCAGGGTAAATGATGTAATGGTTGAGCCAAGAGTCTCTTTTATATAACCTCTGACACAGGCTCCAGCCTCCTGTTTTGGGCCAATCATCCTATAATATGAGGCACTTCACTTCATCTTGTTGGCCTAAAGAATGTACTCTCTCCTCATCTCAGCTTCTCTGAATCTCTGACTTCTTCCTTCAAGGCTCCACTTGTGTCATTTCCTATGGAAAGCCATCTTTTAATTGTTGCTGATCACTTACTCCTCCTCATTTTATGAGAGAGAGAGAGATGCATATATCTGCATGTATACATACCACATCTGTTTAAATGTTTTATCTCCTAACAGAATGTAAGGTCTTTGAGGGCAGGGAATGTTTTTCACTTTGTCTTTGTATCCCCTGTGCTTTGCACATTTTTCTTTTTAACTGGACCTATAATTTCTTAAGAAAAAAAAAGAGTTAATAGGAAGGACCTACCTCCAGCAGTGCACAGTAGCACCTTCTCTACAACGTGAAGAGTTGCAGGAACACTGAGAGATTCAGTGACTTGCCTGGGGTTACACTCCAGTAAGGTGTCAGAGATGAAATTTAAGTCTTCCTGACTCCAAAGGCAACTCTCCATTATGTCATGCTATATCTCACCAAGTACGCAGTAGATGCTTAATAAAGTATGCCTATTGGACTATTCCAATTGAAAGCATGAATCCTACCCTAACTGTAACACCTTACCAGTCTAGCATACTTAAGGAATGAGATGCTTGGTGTAAATGATTTTTCTCCTAATAACTGAAATTAAGCTCAAATGCCATTTTTTAAACCAAAGCTGACAAAAATCCTTCTGAAATATTCTATATACCCTATATATCTTCTTACAAATAAGTTCTTTCTCTGTCACTAACTAGTTGTAAGGCCATGAGCATTCAGTGTTTCACTTGTAAAATGAGAGAGACTGAATTAGACAACATTCTAAGGTCACTTTCAATGCTATCATCATTTTCTGATGGAAGAAGTTTCACTTTCCTCAATGAATTACAAATATTGATTACTGTGTTATGCTATAATACCTCAGGGTCAGCTATAGTGATGTTTGCTCCTATATTAAATGGTCTCAAAATAGCATTTAAGTTCATGAATTTAAATGTTCTGGTTTTCCTAAATCTACCTTGCTGTCAAATTGTCAGCTGTCATATCTTGCTGCTGTCATTGTCACTACTCTTTATAGGCCAGTCCCCCCATTCATATTACTAATTTTCTGTGAGCTGGGAAAACAGATAATCATGCTTAATAGAATTATGTGCAAAACATGAGTAAATAGGACCTGAGAATGGATGTGGAAAACATATTCCCCATAAAAGATAATAAGCTGTGACACATATAGCCAATTTTAAGGTGGAAATCCATGTTTATAAATGGCAATCCCCATGTATTTTTAAACTCTGCCTGTTATAGAAGTCATTATGAAAAAGTTGAGAGCTTCTAGAAAATCAGTGGGTTTATATATGAAAGAGTAGGAAACATTTTAGGAATAGCATAGTGAAACTGACCCTGGGGGCAGAATACTAGGCAGGCTTACTTGTTAAAAATATCTTCTCTCATACTTCATAAATTTTTTTGACTCACTGCCTGAAATTCCAGCAATTTAAGACTCATTGAGTTAATAAGCATCCTCTTTTAAAAATGCAAATAACTCTGGGAATGCTAAGAGACTATAAGTCATTTACACAATATGAATTATTTCAATCAGACTGCTTTCTTAATTTAGCACCACAAAAGAATGGGAATTTTAGTTGAGATGCAAAGGTGGTAGAAAATTTTAGAGCTAAAACTGTTTTGTGAGGTGGGGGTAGCTTAGTGGGAGGCTTAGGATATGTGGACACTTGGCATGTGGGCAAAAAGGTACCAGGAGGAGTAACCTATGTGCAACCTATTCATTTAGAACATTTTTCCAAACAATAATTTTGTGCTTAGAAAGTAGTAAGAATCATTCTTTCTGCTCCTCACTTTATACCACATGGCTGCCTCCATCAGGGGCTCTGAATGCAAATTAGTCAGAGAAGAAGTACACTTCAGTTATCTTACTGGTTAAATAGACTTTGGAGAGTTAACTACTATTAGAACAGGTAGGAGGAAATGAAGGTGATGTAAAAATAAAAGATGTTAGTTTTTAAAGGAATAAATAAATTTTGAGGGAAGTCTTATACATGGAGTCAAGTCTAGCATTATGGACACAGGAGACACTTCCCAGATGTAGGTCAAACTGAATTGAAGACATGGACGTTTGACGCTGACTTGAGGTGTGGCACAAATTCCTTTCTGAGACTCAATTTCCTCATATTTAAAATTAAGAAGATGTTCAGGTCCTTTCCAGCTCTTAACATTTTTATGATTGTAATTTTAGCTACTAAGTAGCCATTGGTTGCTTATATTCTATTATTCAGCAATATTCTGGATTGTGAGATCTCCTTATAAGTGACTTCTGCATAACTGAGAAGTTACTCTTTCTTCTCCCAAACGTAAGAAGAAACAAAACAAATTTCAGGATGCTTACCAACATCCGGTCCCTGCACCATAAGCATGAGCACGCATATGCATGTGCACGTGCACATACACACACTTGCATCCAATTCTGATACTAATTCACTGTGTAATGGAGATAAAAATCAAATATTGGAGCACTAACTAGTAATCAATCAACAAGCACATTGTGGTAAGTGCTGGGGATTTTTTAAAAAACGCAACAACAGTCTTGGCCCTCAAGAACCTTACATTCTAAGTGAGAAGATATAAATAACTGGTCATACAAAATACAGACTAAATGGCAGCTCACCTTATGGGAAGGCAGGACCACTTCCCCCAACAAGGAGGTCTTTGAGTTAGGTCTTGAAGGAAGTTAAGGAGTCCAAGAGGGAAGAAGTGAGGAGAGAGAGCATTTCAGGAATGAGAGATGGCCAATGTCTAGGGAAGTAGACCAGACATATGTGGAAAGAAACAGCCACTGGCCCACACAATTACATGGTAATATTTATGGAGAGGAGTAATGAGGAAGAAGACAGGCAGGGGCCAGCTTATGAAGAATTTTAAATGCCAAGAGAAGCTTCTATTTGATCATAATAGAGCCAAATCTGTACTTAAGGAAAGTCACTTTGGCAGTTATGTGAAGGATATATTAAAGTGGTAAGACTTTAGAAAGGCAGGAATCGAACTCAGGTTCTCCTGAGTCTAAGAACAGTATCTGATCCACCACTGAACACTGCCTCTAACATCCCTCCTAACTCTAAAGCAATGAACCTATCTTGGTTTTCTCTCCCTTTTAAAATGACTTTCTATTGACTTGTCTGTATCTATATTGCATGACTATAGTAGAATGTAATCTTGATGAGAACTGTTGAATTTCTGTCTTTCTATCCCCAGCAACTAGTAGGGTGGTTTGCACAGGCTAGGTGCTTAATAAATGTCTTTTAGACTTAATTATTAAAAGTCTGGCACAATAAAGTGTTATATGGATACTCTGAAATAACTGAAAATATGAAAATGAAATTCTGGACACGTATAGCTTCTCATCTACATTACCATGAGAAAAAAGTCAATTCTGACATTCTTGTTTTAAACAGTTTTTCCAAAAGTACTCGTCTCTATTAGATATTCATTTAGTAAAGCAATAGATGACTGCTATTTCTCTCACACTTTCCCAGTAATCCAGCTTCCCAAAGAGCTTGGCAAAGTCTCTTTAATTACAGACCAGGCTGGAACAACTATTTCATTAGTTAATTTTCTTTCCACCCCCTTCTGTCAGGTGAAAATGTGTGGCCACAATTCTCAATGCAGATGAAGTTAATGTGTTTTGGGTAGTGACTTGCTTTAAAAGGGGTAATTAATATGCTAGTTCTAATATAAACACAGCAGCTATTAAAAATAATAAATTCAGGAATGTATTAAGGATTGAAGAAGCTTAAATCATGTCATAGACGGACACAGAAAAATGGAAAAGCGGCTTTTAAAATAATATCTGATGTCAACTATTCTAAAATCATGAGGAAGAGTTTCCCTATTTAAATGCTTTCCCGTAAGTTCAGTATACCTTACTGTGGGCTAAAAGGGTTGTCCACCAGAACATGAGGTCTTTTCCTTCTGGTATGTTGGTTTGTTTTTACCACAGCAACTCATGAAGACAACTTACTCTAAACCTAAAGTATGCAGGTTTGAAATCCTCAAAGGCAGGGAGACCAATTAAGTAATCTCTGACCTGCTGAAATAACCATGAACCTCTTTAAGCCCTAAAAGCTCAACAGACTGGAGGCTACAATGGAAGCAGAAGTCAGGCATCAAGGGAAATTGCTAAATGCAACTGACTGTTCTTTTGAAAAGATCACTACTTTCAAGAACCATTCCAGAATGATATGAAAAAATATGTAATAACTTCAGGTGAGGAAAAAGTCTCTAAGAAGCTCCCATGACTGCTAGAGATTTCTCTAGCACTGATCAAAACTTTTTTTTTTAAACACTGACCTATTTGGAAGAAATGTGTTTTTTTTATTTTCTTTTTTATTGTGAAATTAGTCATAAGCAAACACAAACATTTCAAGATACAAATAAAAGAAATGGTTATATAACAAACTGTAAATTTCTGTTACATACCTTTTTTGAAAAAGAAATATACATATTAAGCTTAGTGATAGTAACAAAATTTAAAATTTGTGCTCCTTCTGCATTTTCAGGCACTTTTCAAGGCACCAGAATTATTCCATTGTTCTCAACCAGAAAACTCAGAAACCCAACATTCCTAGGTCTCATCTTTTCAGTGTCCTCTGCTCCTCTGCCTGTTTTCATACATATCCTCTTAGTTCTTCCTCTGTTTTATTTTCCTCTTTTCCTTTCCTTAGTTTCCTGTTCTCTTCTGTCCCAACCATTCACCATTCACCTGACCATTCACATGGCTTCCATCTATCACCTACATGTTCCATGTATCTCTACATTCATCTTTATACTTTTCTATATACCAGTTCTTTCATTCTCCCATTAATCAAACCACCATGTAGCCCCTATTAATCATGCAGCACAGAGTGGGTAGAAGGGTTTTGCTTTCATCATTTTCTAGAACAGCAAAAGATCTAAGGCAAATCCTGAAAGAGATTTGGTCACTACTGTCAAGAAGTGAGAAAAGGTAGAGAGGAGCAGAGGATTTGCAGTGATTTATGGAACATGGTGTAATGGAGGGAGCACTTGACTAGGGGACAGAAGGCTCCTAGCTGTGGTATGCTGGCCCAATCAGTTAACCTCTCTCAGTCTCAGTTTCCTCATTTATAAAATAGGGATAATTATGCCTGCTCTAGCTACCTAGCTATAGGATAGTTGTGAAGAATAAATGAAATAGCAGGTATGAAACTGCTTTATAAGCTGCAAAGTGTCATATGAAATGTAAAGATATAATGTTATTGATATTGAAATGAAATGACAAAATATACTAAGGGGAGAAATAAGAACTTTAAGTCAGGCAGATTCTCAGTCAATGACAGTTATGTTTGTCTGATATAGAAAGTAGGAAGCACCTCCAGATAAGACACAAGTGAATTACTCTTAAATAGACAGAATGGTCCAAGTCTCATTTCTTTGTATCATTACACTTCTGGGCCATAATATGTAAGCAGTAAATATTTGCTTATTATGTGAATACAATACCTCCACCAATCTACATTTATTTTGATGGTTTCCTACAGTAAGAATTATATAGGATGTCCAAGAACAGAATCTCCATTCTAGTAAACCAAGGCCTTCAATAACTTATTCCACAGACTTAAGTTACAAATACTTAGATGTCTCTCATCAGGTCATAAATGAACTATTAGAATAATAGCTATTATGATTTCCTCCTGCCTCTGTTCTCTTTCCCCCAACTAGTCACTACTGCAATGTGACTCTTCTTAAAACTTCTGTGTTTATGTCTTATGTCATCATCCACTGCATCCTGAAAAGTAGCAAAATCTTCAAGAGTTCTCGAATATCTGAAGAATAAAGTCTATATTCCCATATCTGGAATTCAAAGTCCTCCGCTATCTTATCATGACCCAGTTCCTGAACTTTCTCTCCCATTGTTCCTCAACAGAAACCATCCACCTTCATTTCACCCAAACTATTCTATTAAGAGGACTACTGAGCATACCCAACAATTTCCCAGAAGAGGTTATCCCACTGTCCCAGTCTAGGATATCCTATTCCTTCTTTCCAACTGTCGACTGATACCATTTCTTCAAAGTTCAACTAAGGTCTTATCTACTCCACAAAACCTCCTTTCATTACTCTAGTTCAAGGTGATCTTCTTGTCTCAGTACTGATATTACTTACTGTCTTTACTGCCCATACGGCTGTTAGTTAATAGCAAAAAGCGGTTAGACATAGATGTAGATATGTAAATATATATTTATTAGTCTATCCTAACAAGATGAAACTAAGATAATGAATGGTTTTAATGTATGAAAATAACATTTTGTTTCTTTACATTCATAATGCCTATGTGCTGTTTTCCTCACTGGAATGTGTTCTGCTTCATTTTTTTTAATTTGGTGGTCTCGTATCCCTAGTATGTATAATGCCTTTCACACTACAACAATAAGTGTTTTATTGTAGATCACTCAAATTTCAATTGCAGGAGACCTCAGAAATATTCTACTTTTCCAAACACATACAAGAATGCTGTTGTTCATTCATTTCAGTCATGGCTGACTCCTTGTAACCACATTTGGGCTTTTCTTGGCAAAGATATTGGAATTTGCCATTTACTTCTCCAGCTCATTTTACAGATGAGGAAACTGAGACAAAAAGGGTTAAGTGACTTGCCCAGGGTCACACAGCTAGTAAGTGTCTGAGGCCAGATTTGAATTTAGGAAGATGAGTTTTTGACTACAGTTCCAACATTCTATCCACTACACCACCTAGCTGTCCCTTAAATACAAATCTCTTCTTTAAAATATACAAGTAGTTATCCAGTCTTTACTCAGAGGCCTCCAATGACAGGACATCAACCAACTCTGAAGCTAACCCATTCTAATTCTGGACAGCTCTAATCATCAGGTAGTTTTTCATGATTTCAAGCCTAAGTTTATGTAATAATGAAATGTGATCTGAGCTGGGTTTTGAAGGAAGAGGAATATCAACACAACAGACATTTAATAAAAAAACTGAATTAAACAACTAGAAACATAAGAGATTTGCTCATTTCAGGATCAAGGGACAACCTGCCCTGCTGCATAGAGAAAGAACAGTTCATAAAGAGAACAGGCAATAGCTAGTAGTCTGCTGTGAATGAAATCTAAAGTGTATGAAAAATATTGATAAATAAGTTAGAAAGGGAGAAGTGGACCTAAATCCCAAGCCAAAGACCTTGTACTCTCTCCTATAGGCAAGAGGAAGCCCCTGAAGGTTTCTGATCAGGAGAAAGAGATGGTCAAACCTGTATATCAGAATATGACTCTTGTGTAAGGATGGCTTAGAGAGGAAAGACTGAAGTAAGGAAGAAAATTATTATAATATTCATGTGAGAAATGATGAAGAGTTGAACTAAGGAGAAAGCAGTAAATTAGAGAGGGCAAGACAGAAGCAGAACATTCTTTAGGGGCTTGGAAACTGCATGCAGGGGATGAGGGAGGAAGGATTCAAAGAGAACTCTGAGATTCAAGCCTGGATGACTGAGGAGATTTAGCATTTACTGTAGCTAGAGTAAAAAATAACATAATAGCCATCTTAACTACTGGTATGACAGTCATTTTAAAGAGCTCCAGGCTCTTGGTTATCTGCAAGGCTGCAAGAATATTGATCCTTGCTGTTTTCAGTACCAAAGTGATCAGTCGTTTTCATCCTCCCCTCCAGGTTTAGCATGGTTGGATAACAGTTAACAGGAGAAATGGCAACATCATAATGACAGAATTCACAGGAATGTCATGAAAAGAGCTACTTATCATGAGGAAAGCACTTTGGAAATATGATACACAAATTCTAAATGACAACGATAATAACAGTGGAGTTATCCGTACTTTACTTTATAAATGTAATTAAAAAATAATAAGCACTTGAATACTGCTTTACATTCTCTAATCAGTTTTGAGATACTAATTAAGTCACAGGGCATTTCCTATAATTTAAGTAAACATTTCCATTTTGAGGAAACAGACACAAGAAAAGATAAATGACTTACTTAAGGTCACATGCAAGGGCTGAAGGTCTGCTTCTACAGAGTGTGTGTGTGTGTGTGTGTGTGTGCGCGCGCGCACGTACCGTTTCGCATTCACTTGTGCGCCATTTGATATCTGAAAAGAGGGAAAGAATTTTTGAGCAAATTCTACAATGGAAATGGAATTAAAATAAGGTTATGATCCACTCCCTTCCTTTACCACAAAGTAAAAATGCAAGACAAGTGAATACAAGTGATAGAAACTTCTGAGAATGGGAGTAGATGAAAGAAAAAAGCTTTAAGTGGATGAATAGAAATGAATTAAATAAACAAGGTACCAAGATACTGGCTCCAAAGCACCAAAATTGAGGAAGCAATGCAGTACAAGGAGAGAAGTGATGGAACTGGAATCAGAGAGCACAGCCTGGAATCCTTTCTGGCTTCTTAGTACTTGTAGAATCTTGGGAAAGACAGGTCAATTCTCTGTGCTTCAGTTTTTTCATCTATAAAATGAAGGAGTTGGGACAGATGCTTTCATAAGTCCATTCCAACTCTAAATCCAAAAAGTGTATGGAATAACTTGAGTACCCTGACAAAATCCTACTTCAGATTATAACTAGAAAAAGTCTTAAGAATTTTCTCTCCTTGTGACAAAATCCATTAAAACTTTGGCATCATTAACATGGGTATAAACATAGATCGTGTTTTTTGAAGTGATGGAGGTAACTGGAGCCTCCTCTTTTGTGGCAGGGTTAAATAGGTAGAATTCTGGAGCCAGAAGGGACCTTACGGTTCATTTATCCCAATTCCCTAATTTTACATATGATTTTATAGATGAGGAAACTGAGGTTAGTTGAGGGTTCTCTGATTTCCTTAATGTCACTTAATTAGTCAGTCCGGATCAGGAAAGATTTTATGTAGGAAGGTTTGTAAGCAATATTTTGAAGAAAAGAAAGTCTATGGTTGAAGATAGAACAGGGATGTCAAGTCGAGCTAGAAGGATGGTTATGAGTAGAGCTTTAAGAATAACAGAGGGAAAGTTTCAGTGACAGCATTTAGTGAATTTACTTTTCTGGAACAGAAAAAAAAAATCTAATAAGCAGTTGGAGGAGGGAGAGGAGGAAGAAGAAAAGGAGGAAGAGGAGTAATTCACAGGATGCTTGTTTTTGTGAAGGCCTATAACTAGACAAACATAAAAGTAGCTGAGTTCACAAATGAGGGGCCCTAATTAAGGTTTCAAATAATATGTAGATACCAAGACCAATTTTTAAGATTGAAACAGATTATCTATTATGTGAGAAATGGATTTAGGCATAAAGGACAGGACTGAAGAAGTCTGAAGGTAGGGAATAAAGGCAATGGCAATGGAAAAATGGAAAATAGAAGAAATATTATAGAGGAAGAAAACCTCTGATTGCACATGGAACTCTAGGGAGAACATTCTATTTGGGGAAATCTACTCACCATTTCTTCTGTTTCTCAGTCTTTGTTCATAGTTGTTATTAAAGGATAGCAAATCTTCTCTCATAGGAAATCAAAGTAGGAGGCAAAAATTGTACCATAAGCAGGCTAGGTCTGGCAGCACTAGATGGTATAACCTCCCGCCACTTCCAAATTACTTCAGTTCTTTATGCTAGTTTTCTTACTGGCAAAATGCTAATGTTATAAAATGGGTATTTTATTTACCTCATACAGAACTTGTGAGTACAAGTATGATAAAACAGACATCCAACAATTAGGCACTTAAAGCAAAGCTCTACAGTAGTGTTTTGTTTGGAGAGATACAAAGTGAAGACACAGGTCTTTGTTTCCATTAGCTTAAAGTCTGGTAGGGAAAAATAAGCATTAGGGAGTGCTTGGAACTTATTGGTAAAAAAGTGCCTAAGATATCAAGCTTATTAAAAAGTCAAGAGTTAATAACAAAAGACAGACCTAGGACTAATACTGGAACAATCAAGTTTTTGAAATCTTCCTCTGCACTTATTACTTAGTTCGTCATTTAACTCCTCAGTTGCCTGGATATAATTTATTTAATTGTAAAAGCCCATGAAGACCTATCATTGAAAATCAGTGAAAATAATAATTCTTCTCCTTATCATTCTAGTCTCACCTACTAACTTCAAAGTGGAATTTTGGAGAAACAATGATCTAGTGTGGCTACTTCATGACAAGGGTCTCCATTTCACACATGAAGAAAGTAGCAGAAAAAAGGGAAAGTCAGTGTCAGAGACATGGTTTGCTGATTTTTAACCCTTTCTATTTTTGAATGATTGGACCATGAAGATCTTAGCTCAATGTATACATTCTTTGCTGATGCTCAGGCATTTAATCTTAGGAGCATGAGAATTTGAGCCTAAAGGGGCCTTAGAGATGATCTAATTCAATCCTGTCTCATAAAATGAGGTGACTTGCCCAAGATCACAAAGCTAGTTACAGAATATCACTGGGATTTGACCTCAGGTTCTCTGAATCAAAATCCAGTGTTTTTACTAATACCACATCTCACCACCAATGCCATCTATTAAACCAATAGTTTGCTTCTAAAGTCCTAAAGTTAGTATTTGACTTCTCAGTCAAAGAGAAATGCTCCCTAACTCAACTGTAAATCTAAGTATTGGGGCTAGCTGGATTAAATACTTGGATTGTTTCCTTGACATCACATCTTCAGACCTCAGAAATTGCACTCAGAGACTTCTTCCTAGAAGATACACAGTCCAAAAAGGCTAATGCCAAAAAGTGTTTGTATGTTTTAGTGTTAGTCTTTTCTTACTGTGCATTGTGAAGGTACATATGTGTTAAAAAGAAAAAAAGTGGGGGAAAAAAGCATCTGTCTGAGTAATCACTAAACAGAAAGTTTTTCTGTTTTCCAGAAGGTGTCAGCAGCTCTTTAACAGTAATGAGGTTTATACAGCACAAACCCCAAATGATTCGCTGTCAGATTAGACCCCACCAAGCGTGGGCATGAGAAGCATATGGCCTTTTCCCAATCTAAAGATCTTTTTTATATATTCTTGGATAATGCATCTCTCTGCCTCCAGAGCTAGTCACAACGGGACAACGTGTGAAGAAGCTCAGCACATCAACAACTGCCACAAGTCTGCGGTTCTCTGAACTCACTTCCAGAAATGTTGCAAGCTGCTCAGAAGTAACCTGATCCTTGCAGGGAATTTTTAAAAGTCCAAGTTAAGAATGCCAGACATAACTAATAAGGACTTTCAGACTCTTGGGCAGACTTCACACATTTATGTTTGAGTTATTTTTTTTTTTAAGAAAAGAACAATACTCATGAAGGCAAATCCTTTCACATTTCCCCTCCGCTTGTGCTGATTCATAATCCTACAAGATGAGCACTACCATCTCGTTTATAACCATCTCATTTATAACACTTCTCAACACACTTATCTTTAGGTTGAAAAAGTTATAATAGCTTGTATTTAAATAACTCTTCAACTGAAAGCATCCTTGTCCCCATTTTAGAGGTAGGGAAGCTAGCCTGTAACTCTGGTCCACAGACAGGGAGGGGCAGAGCTGGGGCCAAGCTTCATGTTCTGGACTCCAAATTCCACCATACCTCACTTCTGCTGCTTCTTTATATGGTAAATATGGACTTCAATGCTTCATATGAGCACTATACCTCACTGTCCCACTAAAAAGACACAGTTTAATTCTGCCCTAGAAAGAAAAAAGAGACAACTTCTGCTTCTCTTTTAACTCTTCTCAGAGGGGAAATCCAGAAGGCAGAAGTGTCTGACCAGTGACTACAAAATAAATACTTGGTAACCATGGCAAAAATGATGCTAATTAGGAGAGATCAGCTAGGTATCTTTAAAATTATGCTCCCAGAAGTCATTTGCTACCATAAAGTGACACAACTACAGGAATTTAAATTTCACATAATTTTGGTCCCTTCTGTTTTTTTCTTTAAAAACAGGACTTTCAAAGGACACCATCAAGCACTTTTTGATACAGCTTTTTTTTACACTCAATTATTTGTAAAATTCTCATGAAGCTTGAAATTAAAATTTCTTTCCCTTACCAATTTAGCCCTTTTCCATTTGGCAAACATCTTTTTTCTTCCTGCATCTCTAATGGAGCTGAAAATTAATATGACTTTTTTATTTAATTCTTTGGTTATGCAAAAGAATCATCAATGATTTTAGCAAAGTTCTGGATAGTAGCACTGGAGTTATGATAATAGTCTTACATTTCTGTAGCACCTTTCCTCCCAGAGGACCACAAAAACATATTACAAACTACTTTTAGAGAAACACCTCAGATGCCACTGAAGCATAGCCACCCCTCAGGTGAAATGCACTCCCTGATTAAATAGCCTCACTACTCAAGAGTTATAGACTGGAAACTCAAAAGATATTGAAGGAAGAATTGAGAGGAGGAGAGAGTAATTGACTACAGAAGTAAGAGCGGCTGACAGGTGAAAATATGATGAGGAATATTTAGCCAAGGATGACGCATACCAGAATGAAAGACAGGGGGATGAGAAATCTCCTGCTCTGGAAGGTTTTCAAGAAAATGATAGACCAACTGTATGAATAGATATTTTAAAAATTTATCCACATTTAAAACTGTCATTACCTTTCCCACATTTGCCAAGGAAACAGGGTAACAATGTGGTCAGTAACAATGAGTGACAGGACAGTAATATTGTTTATTAACAGTTTTGCTTGTCCATAGCATTTTAGGCCACATACTGGCAAGTCTGCATTATTTTTAATGATTAATGAACATTCTTCAGTTTAGCACGATTTAAGATGTCTTTCAAAAGATAGAAAGCTGCCTCAGTTATCCTCCTAGAATCTTACCTATGTTATATGACAGAAATTTCTAATGAGGAAAAGCTAACTTCAACACCCAAAAAAAAACACCAGTTTTACATGGCATCTGAAAGCCCATCATGCTAATCAATATATAATCAACATATATCCAACACTTGCAAAGAGACTGCTAACCACTCTAAGGAAGCAGAAGGAAAGGGGAAGGTGACACACTAATACCCTGCTATTGGAATTGTGTGAAATTGAACCATTCCAGAAAAAAAATTGGAATCATATGAGAAAAGTGATCAAATTATTGGTACCCTTTGACCTAGTATGAGGCACATATGCAAATGAAATACCATATATATTAAAATATTCATAACAATACTTCTGTGTTAACAAAGAACTGGAAACAGAGTAAGTAGACATCAACTGGGGATTAAGTAAATAAATTAGGCACAAGAATATAATGAGATGTTATTGTACATTAAGAAACAGTGAATATGCAGAATTCAAAGAAACATCGGAAGGTAAGTGAATGCCAAGGGAAGAAAACAGAAACAGGAGAACAATATATATATAATGACTACAATAATGTAAAAGAAAACAACACTCAACGGCAGCCAAAATCAAATTAATTGCAATGACCAATCTTGGTCCCAGAGCAGAGATGATTAAATACACATCCCTCTTATTGGAAACAAGGTGGAAGGTCTTCGGGGGTGGAAGTGCTATAGAGACTGTCAAATATAATCATGCTGTCAGTCAGTTTTGTTTCACTGTTTTCCTTTCATTTTTGAGAGCAGGGATATTCTGAACTGACTGTAACTTTAAACATAACAAAAGACATTAACGAAATACATTTCTTAAAAGTGTAAATAAATAAAAAGCCAGGATTCCTGCCCAGAGTAAAATAGTTGGAGGCATCAGGTAACACACTAAAAAAAAACTATCAATGTAAAGATATATGTGATATATCAAATAATCTCTATAAGCTAGGTAATCTAAGAATGGAAAAAAGAGAGGTTGCTTTACATGAGAGAAGTTCTTAACATTTGTTTGTGCCATGGATCTCTCTGGCAGTCTGGTGAAGTCTTTGTATGCCTTCTCAGAATGTTTTTAAATGAAAATACAAATGAAACCCTTTATACTGAAATACAGTTATTAAAATATTTTTTAAAAGTTCAGGGATGCCAAGTTATAAATTCTTATATTAAAGTTTTACTGAAGCAAAGGGTTCATGTAGAAAAATTAGAGGCTAATAAGGGTGAAGAGATGCTATGGGGTCATGTCGAGCCATAAAGAACTTTTCCTGGGATCTATGAAAGTGTCATAAGACTTGCCTGTATTTTCTGAGGCATGAAGTAGCAGAGTCGGGATTCAAACCCAAGTCCCTGATTTTTGACTCTTTCCCTTACACTGGATGGTCTCTAGTATCAGGCCAAGGAATCTGGATTTTACTCTACAGATTATAAAGAAGCATTGAAGGTTTCTGACAAGGGAAACAACAGGCAACATTTAGGGAACATATGCTCCCTTAGCAATAGAAGGAGACACTGAGATAAGAGTATGGCACATATCCCTTCAACATCACCACCATTCGGAGAGCTAAAATTCTTAAAGTAGATTTTAATTGAAACCTATTTACACCACTAACTTTACTGAGGGCACAGTCTGAGACACTGGTGACTGGGTCTGGTATACATTCTACTCAAAGATTTTAGGGAGGGAATGGGTGGGGTATCAGGAAAAATCCCACTTACTAGAGGATTTAACCAAGGTGTTCACTCACTTTTGCAGCTGTTCAATTCCAAAGGCCACACACCCACCGGATGTAAAGCCTCAATTCCTTAAGGATTCAGTTGCCTTTAAAATTTAGTTCTGACCTCATATGGACCAATCTTCCCACACTCCAGTAAAGTCTTATACTATTTATTACATTTCTATTATGGAAAAGAACTCTTCCTCCCACCTCATCCTACCCCCTGCAAAAAAAAAAAAAAACAAGGATAGCGTCCCAGTCAACACTGCAATTTAGTCACTGTCAATCTCAGCAGTATTAGAAATGGGCCACGTTTACAAAATCAAGAAACATAATTCCTTTTTTGATCACAGTAGGTGATCAATTCAGCATCACAGGTGCAAAGTCTGAGGAAGAAGAAATGAAAAAGACCTAATGGGCCATTCACTCAGTAACTCTCCTGGTATTACATTCAATCCAATATGGGTTCAAATGTCCGAAGAAATGCAATGCCAATTCCCCTGGAGAGTATCCTACAGCCAAACAGTTCTCACTATCAGAAATTTCCCCTGGTATTATCTACATTCTGCATTTGATTCCTTTCTGCTATACCTCGTCTATGCCCTTTTTGGGAAATGACTAACTAATTCCTCCTCTTTCCCTTATATTTGCATTTTTTTAAATACTATAAACTCAATCAGTTCCAAATTTTAAATTTGGAGCTGAAATTTCCATAAAAAGCATATTACCTATATTAATCAATTTTCCCATGAAATTTCAAAGTGAAATATTTCCTTTTTTTCTGTTCTTTGGTAAACATAACACAGGTGAATAGTCTGACATTCAAGAATTTGTTGTAGTCTACTGGATCTAAGGATGGTTCAGGACAAACCTAAATAAGTATAAATAACCTCGGGGTCCTTGAAGAAATTCTTTTAGCCCCTGTTATCTATAAGGCTTAAATGAATCTATTTATTATCACCTGTGAAAATGCCAAGGTTACTCCACTGAAGTGTGGAGATTAAACTACTGAAAATTATGAGAAGGGCTGTAACTCACTTCCAGTGACTAGTTTAACTATGCTGTTACTTCAATAGCAGTTTACTGCCCCAGCCAGTAAAGGTTATCACTTTCTTCCCCCTGAAAGAAACAGAGTTGTAAAGGATGTCAGAGGTCACCTAGTTTAGCCCTTACCTGAATAGGAAAACACAATAATATGCATGAAAAGTTATCAACAAGCCCCAACTTAAAGACTCAAATGATGGAGAACTCACTGCCTTCCCAGGCAGCCCATTTCAATGTTGGACAGACAGCTTGAATTGTTAGGAAGTCTTTTTCTTATATAGACTCAGAAATCTACCACTCTTACCACTTTGTGCATACCATTCACTCAATTTTTTTAAAACACACAAAAAAACTTTTCTCAGCTTAATTCTCGAATTGTTTTGGCTGCTCTTCTTGGGATTCCCACTCCCTTGTCTGTATGATTTCGGTACTAGCATGTCCAAAACTGAAGAAAATGAACCATATGCCATAACCAGAACTCTATATAAAGAGACTATCACTTTTCAGCTTTCTGACGTTATTCCATTTTGTGCACTGACAAAAATAGCGCTAGCCTTTTTCAATGCCATATCACGTTGCTAACATACTAATCTGCTGTCAATTATCACCCTGGCTTGTCCCCAGTGAGGCCAGATATCCCTCACAAGAGCTTCCTTCATTTGCTGCAGTTCACTTAGCAGCAAGTTCCTTACTATTAAGAACTAATTATTTTAAGTGCAATATTTTTTTAATCAATATTAAAAACACTTCAAAAGCTTTACTCAGTTAATCCATCCTGTAGTTTTCTGTTAAGTACCAGATGCAACTATAATAATATTTACCTCTGTGACCTAAGTCATTAGCATTATCCACAAGTACATATGAGGTCTAGAACAGGAAAAGTCATCCACCACCAGTTATCTGCTGTGTGAGACAGCATATATAGGGAAGTGGTGACTAAAGAGGAATATTTTGGTTTAAATAGTTGCAGAGGTAGTTAGTGCAGCCATGAGGAACTAGAACACCCTTTGCAGGGGCAATAACAGACTTGATTCAAGGGAAAAGGGAGGAAGGGTTACTTGGAGGTACCATGGCACTTTGTGAGATGGCCTGAGACTAAAATGAAACAGGACTGGAGCTGATCCTCATGACTGAGGCCACCACGAATTAGTGGAACACAGGCCCAAGGCAGGCATTCCAACAGGAAAGGGTTCAATCATCCAGGGCTTAGTTTTGGGTCTCAGTGGCATGGCAGCTTGAGAGAGGAGTAAAGGCTCTCAAATATACATTCTATCAAGCTTTTACCCTGGCTCCGTTATAACTCCACCCACTACCCATCTAAGTTTCACTGCCCAGGAACTAACCATAAATCCAACAGCAATTTCCTTTCACACTAATTCCTCCTGCTAACTTCCACATTTATGTCCTCATCACCCTGGCTCAGTCATCATTGATTCTTATGTCTTCTCCATCTCCTATCATTCATCAAATTCTATTTCTTTTTCCTTTGAAATACCTAGGTGTTCAAGAAAACTAAGAAGGAAAATCACTGATGTAGTACAAACCAGGAGACATTACCAACCAGATTAAATACTTATAACACACACACACACAGAGGTTGAATTACAGCCTTCAAATGGTCAAAAGAGACCCTGCATCTGAATTCTGAACCTTCAAAGCTTCTTGCCACCACTTAACCATGGCACCTCAACCATTCTTGGCCAAAAGCACCACTGTGAGAGAAACGATCACTGTTTCTTTCATTAGCAGAATCCATTCAACTAATGGAGATTTTATAGGACAAACTGAAAAGAATAGTATAATAGATAATTTTTCATTGCCTTTTACCTCAGAAGGTTTGAGGTTAAGGTCATAAAAACATTAAAATCTGGATATTAGTTTCTCCTCAATTTTAAAATTAAGCTTTGCATACTCAAATCATGGCATAATTTCAATTCCTTTAAATAAATACTAGAATTACTTCAGTCACTACTATAATGCAAACCATCAATGGAGAACAACTAGGAAGAAGACTGACTCATTTCCTCTGAAGTACCATAGCAGCAAGAAATGAAAGTAATTTGTACTCTTTGCAGATATGGCTACATAAAAAAGGTACATGGATCATATCCATACTGTTTTACTAAAAAAAAAACCCAACACAATGATGAAGATATATAAATACACAATAATTTCAGAATTTATAACATTTAGAGCATACAGCACAAACCTTAGGGGTCCGTTAGCCTAATGGCCTCATTTTACATTAGGAAACTGAAGCCCAGAAAAGAAATGTCATTCATCACCATCAGCCTCATCACCACCAACGACCACCACTACCACCACCATCACCATCACCACCACCACCATCATCATCATCATCATCTCATCATCACCACTGCCACCATTAACACCACCATTATCACCACCGTCAACATCACCATTATCGCCACCATCATCACTACCCTCAGAGTAAATAGAAAAATTAATTTGGAGTCACAAACACCCAGTTTCAATCCTTACTCCAAAGCTGATTAGTTACATGACAATGGTCACTTCCCCTCCATGAGCTTCAGTTTCATTTGTAAAAAGTAGTACCTCTACTTCACAGACTTGTGAGGCTCAAACGAGCTCATGTATATAAAGCTCTTTGTAAACCCCAAAGTACCATGTAAATGTCAGTTATTGCTGTATCTGTAGCTGTTGCTAACACTGTTGTGTGCTTTTAAATTCTAGAAATAAAGAGTCAAGGTGGTCCCCAACCTTAAGGGATTTACAATCCATCTAAGGACAAAAAACACAAGACAAACCAAAGATGCATCCCAACACATGGCCGTATGTCAAGCGTCAAGGGAATGAAAAAGAGAACAGGTGCCACAGCAGCTCAGCAGAGGGAACGATGTCACATTTAGATTAATTTGTGAAGTAACAGACAAATTGTGAATAAGATGAATAAAACAAAATTATGAAGGAGGAATACAAGGACTTTCAATCACAGAATCAACCAAAATACACTTAAGGTGAACCTTGATGGCCATGGTTTTACCAATAAAATCAAATTTATTATGCATAAAAATCTTAAAAACACACAATGTAAAATAGTTAATTTCACACATATCCACTGAGGAATATTCTCTGACTCCAAACCATCATATACAAGATGAATTTCCCAGTTCTGCAAGGCTCCCTTAATGATATCACCCTAGTCATACAAAATCTACCAGAGTCATCTGGTTCAGTTTTTTAAAAAGAAAAGTAATACTAATGAGCCAATTCACCCACAGCCATCAAGCACAGTACACACTCTAATGTACACAGGTCATACACAGTGGAGGAGGGGAGGAAGAAGACTCCGCAGGGAAGGGAGAAAAGTTGTGTCACTAGCATCTCCAGGAGGATTTGAATGCTTGAGTCAATCCTTTTACAAAAATGACTACCAAAAAATGAATGTACCACTGAGAAGCTGTGGGGTGAAATAATACCCAGCTGTTGAGTACAATCACACAACCAGAATAAACAAGGAAGACAAGAAATAATGTTACATTTTTCTTGCCATGATGTCTTACAGAAGATGGAGAAGGACTCTGGAAAAGAGCACCCTAAAAAACCAGCCCTGTTAACGTTTTACCACACTGAAAAATGATCAACAGAAACAGCTCATTTGGAACCCTGTGAGCTGTCATGAGCCCAAGGTTGTTCATCCGACTTTCAAAAACTGCTTCAAAAGAGTTATGTATGATGCACACTTAGTTCCTAAATTCAAATTCATTTTACTTTGTTAAAAGAATCCTGTAAAATCCCTTGAAATAAATGGCAGCATGACAGAGAAGTATTAAAAGTAGGGTTAGGAATGTGTTCTACACAATTAAAGGAGGAAGCCTTCATAACCTAAATTCTATATGCAATTTTTTGGCTTCATCCAAATAGGAAGCTAGTTGTACCAGTCTGAGTCACTTCTCAGTTAAATGACTTTTCCAAGGTCACACAACTATAAATATGAAAAGTACGGTTTGAACTCGAACTTTCCTGACTCTAAGGCCAGTAAGCCTTTCCACTGCCTCTCAAAGGTGAAATATGGAATTTAAATTTCCTGGCTCAGTTTCCCTATCATGGTAACAATGTGACAAATGACAAAAAGAGAAAGATTTATAACAGTTCCCATAAACTCAGTACCTAACAATATTAGAAGGAAAAAAGGGAGTTTATTTCTCTAAATTCTCTAAAATTCTCTAAAATTTTCTTTTAATTGCCATTGCTTTACTCTGACCTGTTAATCTAACAGTTTAATCTAAACTGTTAACACTTCCTGAGCTGGCTATTATATTTCAATACTATTCAAACAATTAAGCATAGGAAGGCAAGAGTAAAATGCTGACCTTGATTTTGTAATGAAGACTCAACAACAGTTTCATGTCAGTGAAGCTCTAGTTTAGTTACTAAAAGGAAACTCAAAGGCGTCAGTCACGACTATTTTCATAACTAGAACCAAAGGCTGTTTTGAATCAAATGAGCTAAAATAGTTTCCCACATAAACAACATGGACTATGCATAATGTTAATTAAGGCAACACTAGGAAATAAAATTACCTATTATCCCAGGCAGCATTTTTACCTGTCTTTTCATCCACAGTGCCTGACACATAACAAGCACTTAATAAATGATAAGTAAAAAATGAACAAGAGAAGGCAGCATTTAGCTGAAACTAGCCTCTAGGTCCTGTATTCAAGTTCTACCCCAACACATACTGGTTGTGTGACCCAGGTAAATCACTTGACCTCTCAGTACCACAAGTAATTCTGTAATTCAATAACCAAATTCAATAAGGATGCATTATGTATTACATACCAGGTCAGGTACTGAGAACAGAAAGACAAAAATGAAACAGCTGTTGCCCTCCAGAAGCTTACATTCTGATGGAGGAAACATGTACATAGAGCTAAAAACCAAAAAAATAAATAAAGTAATTTCTGAGGAGAGAACCCTAGAAACTGGGGGGGATAAGGACAGGCTTATAGTAGGAATTGGCACTTGAACCCCACCTTTTAGAAAAAGGGAAAAGGAGAGAGGATATGTCTATTCCAGAAATGCGGAACATTTTGTCCAAAAGCACTGAAACAGGAGATAAAATGCACCAGGAAAATCCAACGGGACACTTTGACTGGAATGCAGAAAGCATGGCAGACTGTCATGTGCAGTAAGGCTGGAAAGGGAGGCTAGAGTTGGATTGAAGAGAGCTTTAAAAAGAAAACTGGGGAATTTTTGTATTTTATTCTATAGAAGGGAGAGAGAGGCAGAGGGAGAGAAGGGAGAGAGGAGAAGATGGGGAGAGAGACACACAAAGAGAAAGAGAGACAAATAGAGAGAGATAGAGAGACAAACAGAGAGGGAGAGAAGGGAAAAGAGAGAGAGACAGAGAGCACACATGCCACTGAAGCTTCCTGGACATGGGAGTTTCATTGTCAGGGCTGTACTTCATAAATATCAGTTTAGTAACTGTGTAGACAATGGACTGGAAGCAAGGAAATTAACTGGGAAGCTCTTAAAATTATCAAGATGAGGACTCACAATAAGGCAGGTGTAATATGAGTGGATACAAGGGAAAGGATTTGAGCTGGATAGTGGAGGGTAGAATGAACAATCTTGGCAAGTGATTGGAGGTGAGGAAAAAAAGTCTAAGACTTTAAATTGCAGAATACTGAAGATTTGCATTTAACATGAGTTTTCTCATTAGCAGCTCCTTACACTGATGATGTTACAGGTCCAAACCATGCACACACATGCACAGATGCACACCCATAATGACCCATAAAACACCCACATATTGTCATAAAATGTTCACACAGGAGTCAACAAACAGCCATGCTGTTGATGGGTAAACTCTCCTAGCTACAATACTTTTCTTCTACTCTGTCTCCTGCCTGTGTTTTTGAAAAGATGGGGTGACACTCCCTCCTAATCTTTCTCCCATTACTATAAACCTCTATCATTTACTATGTATCAAAGACCTCCTATACTCCTTGGCCCAAAGCTAGGATCACAGTTTCAGAGAGTAAACTATATAGAAAATGCTTATCTACTATTATCTGTATGATGCTGGGAAGTCACTTAACCTCTCTGGGTCTCAATTTCTCCATCTGTAAAATGAGCTGATGAAATTGGCTGGTCTCTAAAGGTCCTTGTGGGCTCTAAATCTAGGACCAAAAGATCAAACATATTTCCTGAGGGAAGCATTCTTTGTTTTATAAATGAAAACCCCTTAAAATCTCATTGAACTCTCCAGTTCAATTCAAAAAGCATTTAATTGAGCATCTTCCTAGCAAAGACATGTACAAGGTGCTGGGGTATCAAGACAAAAATGAAGCAACAGTCCTGGCCTTCGACTTCTGTCCCAAGCCCTAGCTGAAAAGTAAGAGTAAGCAGGGCTATCAAAAGTAAAGCAGTAAGGAAAGGCAACAACCACAAAAGGTGGTTGCAAAACCTATCACTGGGCCTCTCTGTGCCTGTAACATTTCAGAATCGGAGTGGAAAGTGATTTTACAGATAAGGCATCTGAAGCCTCAAAGAGCTCTATTGGCCTAAGGTCACACAGTGAGTGAGCAGAAAAGGTAGGATTCAAACCCCTTGCTCTACAGAGATCATTTTACTGCAACCTAGCTACCTTTTCTGGAAACAGTTAAAACCAGGGCAGTCAGAGTAGCTTTCTCAGGGTGGCCAGGGTCTGCAAAGTGCTTCCTCCAGTCCCTACTAGCAGCTCTGGGGTGACTGGGAGTATTCCTGTGGTTCCTGAATCGGCTCAGCATGGTTAAGTTTCATTCACATCAAATCAAACATTCTAGCACCAAAAACAAAACCACATAGACTGTACCTGCACATGTTATAGGGAGATAGAGCTAAAAGAACCACCATACCACTTCTTAGTTTTATCATTTGGTGGCCAAGTGATGGGGACAGGGGACTTAGCTGACAATATGTCTAGTCTGTAAACTAATTTGGGGGAAGACGTTTTAATTTTAAGCTTCACAAGCTGTCTTATATCCTTCAGTATATATAATCACCAGGTTCTCTATCTGAGCAAAACATCACCCTGTGATAAAGTTATAAATGTAGCAGCAGAAAAGAAAATCATGAAATCCATAATGTCTTTCTAGAGAATTAAGATCTCCAAAATAACAGAGGCTGTCTATAGGGCCAATAACATGAAAAACTGAGCTCATTCAGCCTTCCTTTCATATGCTATGTGGTCTAGAACACCATGGAAAGTTAACTTCCAAAAGTATGGTTCTCTATTAAGCAGAATATACAAAGACCTCTGGATAACCCAGTTCTAGACTTAAACACAGGACAAAAACTGCAATTGTCTTCTGGAAAATGCCTTGCAGGCCACACATCAGGGTCATCTGTTTTTGCTATTTTTCTTAACTTGTCAGCACCTTTCAGGCTCCCTGTCCAGGAGGTTATTTTATCCCCATTAAACATTCATGCAGCAACATACCTCCAATGCTTCACCATGCTTTTTATATTGTCTCTCCAGTGAATCAACTAAGGAAACTGAGATATTAAAAGGAAAATATGCGCCATTCTTGATTCCTCTCACACCTCTTGTTCAATCTGTGGCCAAATTCTTTCAACATATAGCACATATGCTGCCTTATTCCTATGACACTGGTACAGATCTTTACCCTCCCATACCTGGACTATAGTTAAGAGCCTGCTGATCGGTCTCTCTGCCTCAAGTCTCTCCCATCTCCAGTCCATCCTCCACTGTATGTCAAATTGATCTTCCTAAAGTATAGGTTTGACTACGTCACACACCAGCATCCCCATTCAACAAACTTCAGTGGCTCCCTATCATCTCCAGGAACAAACTGGACTTAAAAGATCATCATAAGCTTACTTGTTCCCACTCGAATCTTCTAACACCTGATAATCCAAATTCTGCTCTGTGATCCACGCTCCTTGCTGCTTTTCACAAGGTACCCTATCTCTTGACTCCAAACATTCTGGCTTGTCACTTCCCATGTCTACAATGATCTCCCTCTCCATCTCTGCATCTGGGCTTCTTTCAGGTCCCATGTATCTTTCCACAAGAAGCCTTTCCTGACTCCCCCTCCCACTATGCTTGCTAGTGTCTGTCTTCTGCTGATTACAACCAAGTCTCAACAAAAGCAAATAATGAATCTCCTGAAGTAGCTGCATGTATTCAAATTCACACCTTTTGAAGTTAAATTGTATAAAATATATTAACTGTTTCCAAACCAATGGAAATACACAGTGTTAATTACAATAATGTACAATCTCTACAATCAGAGAGAATTAATTATTTGCACTCATGAAGACCTCTAATTTATTCTGTGCATGTCTTACTTATATAACTATTTGTTTTCCTATTTTGCTACTTCTTGTATGACCTTGGACAGGTCATTTAACCTCTCTGGGCCCCATTTCCTCGTCCTTTAGATTAGATGGTCTGTAGGGTCTCTTCCTGCTCTGAACCTCTGGTTCTATAATCCTTAAAGCACTACAGAAATACTAACTATTACTCTTTGAATTAGCAGCCTTCATAACGCATCATTCACAGCCACCCCCTAACCCAATTAGATACAAAACTCAATCACAACAGCTATGTGAATTATTTTGTCTTAAAATGGGACCCTTTCTCCAGGAAGTTTTAAATTTATTTTTCTAAGGCACAAGTAACCAAGGCATACTTCATTCAAAGTGATCCTGCCACATCTTTTGTACTGCATGACACAATGGGATGTTTTGTGTTTTCCAGTGAATCTCAGACTTGCATACCTTGAAAGTGTGTATTCGACAGGATGACAGGCATGCCACCAAGTAGGTGACATTTCAGAAGGTGCTACTGTTGCTCTGAAGGCCAAAACATGTATTTCTATTATCACAGTTTCCAAAAGAGTGTAAACCTGAAAACAGAGAGCAATGGTGTGAAGTCGAAGGACTGACACCAAGGCAGGAAGAAGTTAGGACACCCTGTTACTGCAATGGCCTTGTCTCCCAGCTGTCTTTCCTTAGACACAAACATGCTGAGACAAATGAGCCTTCCAACCACAGGCTGGATTCCACCTGCTGGGGAAGGCACAAAAAAATGTAAATTCCACCATCAGCATCTTTTAAACACCAGGCAATATTTTTTTTTCTAAAATTTACTCTGAAAAGGAATGCTTCAATGTTTGGGAAAAAAAAAAAAGTAATTGGAGAAAGTATCTTTAATTCCATCCCCCAAATGTTTTAACTCCATTAATCATAATATGCTGCCTCAGTTTTTCATGTTGTTTAATACTTAGCAGCAGGTGTCTCGTTCTTCTAAACTAAATATTTAATTCTCAAAAGTAGCTTATATTATCCAAAGAGAATTTTACCAACAGCTCTGCTTTAGAATGAAACTAGCTATATGTATAAAAATCTACATAAACATTTAAAACAAAAACAGTCTTCCCTAAATGTTACATACAAACAGACTTTAACCTAATTTATGTTCTAGACAGCTCTCAGTACCATCCTTTGTGCCAGATTGCCATTGTGAGTTCAAGGAATAAAAGCCATAGTGCTGAGGGGTCTAGTTCAAATGAAACTGGATGGTTATTCACTGTGAATATTCTTGTGTGTGTTCAATGGCACTGAACAGGCATATGCACTGTTACAGCTGTGCATTTTCTAAGACACTAAGAAAAAACAGAAGTTATTCCCTCTCCTCCCAGCCTTTGCCAAAATGAACATTAAACTCCACTGCTGTCCATGATAATACCTCATGTCCTAAAGAGCAGAAGAGATACAGTAGAACAGTAAACTACTTGACATTATTAGTAAGATAAAATCTTTCCTGACTCTAGTCTCCCACTTTTCTAATCTTCCCTGTGCACCAAATTAATCTTTTAAAAATTTTGCTTCTATAATGTCATCTTTTCAGTTCAAAAATCTTCAAAGGCTGATAAATGCCTATGGAATAAAGTATAAACTCCTTAATGTGGCAGTTAAGGCCTGACACATGATTCCAATTTTACCTAAAACTACTTCTGTCCATCAACCATAGCTCAAGCCAGACACACTGTTTCCTAAATACTTTGTATACTCTCTCCTTCCATCTTTCTTCCCATTCAGAAAGTGTCCTCCCCCTTTTCTATACCTACATGAATTTGGGTACCCATGACCTATCTGTATAATTCAAAGATTACCCCATAATCACAATTCCTCTTTGAAATCTTCAACACCAACCAGAAGAGAGTTTTTCTTTCTCAAAGCAGCCAGAGCATTTATTTGGCAGTAACTACATGATGATTTGAATTTGTATCCTTTCTTAACCAGTCTGTTGCATCTGACACAAGCAATGACCTTCCCATTCTGAATGATCTCACCTTTCTGTGTTTTTATCAACCTATTCTCTTCTGATCTGACTGGCTCCTTCTCAGACTTCTATGCTGGTTCATTATCCAAATGATAACCCAGATGTAGGTTTTCCTCAAGGCTCTCTGTCTCCTACTCTTCCAACATCTCTGGGTAACCTCACCAAATCCCATATCATCCAAATGCTCCCAACATAAATATGTCAAATCCAGGTCTCTCTCCTGAGCTTCTGGCCCATGTTGCCTAAAGGTCATTTCAGAGAGTATCTCAGAGACAGCCAACATCCAACAGCCAACAGATAACATCCAAATCTGAACTCATTAGCTTTCTGTCTAAGCTCTCTCCTCTTCTAAACAATCCTATTTCTGTTGTAGGTACTACTATCTTTCCACTCTCCCAGGTCTATAACCTCGGTATAATCCTGGACTCACCACTCTTCTTCAATGAATTATTCAATCTGACCATTTCTAGGTGCACATCTCTCATATATGACCCCCCTCTCTGAACTCACATAGCTTGCACTTTAGTCTAAGCCCTCATCACTTCTTACCTAACAGTCTCCCTACCTTAAGTCTCTCCTCATTCCAATCCATCCTAGACACTACTGTCAAAATAATTTTTCTTAAACACAGATCTGACAATTAATGATTCCATACTCAGCTAATTCCAGTATCCTCCTACTGTCTCAAGGATTTAAAAAAAAAAGGCTGTTTAGTTTTAAAATGCCTATACAATCTGGCCCGGAGCAGTCTCATTGGACAATACTCTTTCTCCTGAACAATCATGACTTCTCTCTTTTCCTCACACATGCTACTGTGTCTCCATTATCTGTGCCTTGGCCTGGACCATCCCCCATGCCTGGCATATACTCCCTCTCTACTTCATAAAATCTTTCTCTCACTTGAAGAGTACTGTATTCTACATGGAATCTTTCCTGACTTCCCCAACCTGCCAGCTCCTTTCCTCCTAAGATATCTTGTATCTAAATTACATTATGAAGATAGGGCATCCCAAGTCTTAGTGAGATTTTAAGCTTTAGTAACTTAAGCTAAAACTTTTGGGACACCCTGTATTTTTATTTATTTACTTTTGGTTTATGTTGCATATATTTATTTCTGTACTTTTTGCCTCTCCATGAGAATAGAAGCTGCCTGTAAATAGGGACTGTTTCCATTTTTGTATCTGTATTCCCAGCGTCTAGGACCTAGGAGGAGCTTAAAATATACTTGCTGATAGATTATTTGAGGGCACTGAGCATGTCAAGCTTCTTTTTTCTATACCCTACAGGCAATCAATACTCAATCAATGTTTCTTTACAGAAAGACTGAATTTCTACTACTGCTCAGAGTAACTGATGAACTTGAAGAAAAGTGCTAAGTCTGATAACCACTAGAAAGCCAATACATCACCTCTCTTACCCCAAAACACTTTACGAACTTGGTGAATGGAATCACACTGGACATGGAGGGCTGAGCTAATAAAGAAATACCACACACAGAAGAAAATCTGGGTCAAAGGACTGTGCCTAAGTTGCCGATGAATGAGAAAAAGAAGAGAAGAAAGGAAGAGAAAAAGTACAGAACATTTTAAAAAGAAGAGCAAATCATTTTACAGTATCAGAAAATTTATCCTATTAAAAAAAATAAACCATAGCATTTGATTCCACGTTCAGCATAATCATTTTGCACATCTAAGTCTCTCTATTTTTCATTGATCAAATAACTCATGATAATATTACTATAAACAAGTTATAATATTCTCAATAAATTAAAAAACTTCAAGATTTTCTAAACCACTATTAACTCAGGGGAAGGTCTGCAAAGAAAACAGACAATATCAAATAATTAAACGAGGTAAGTTAACATATATATAATTCTGCTGTGGAAAATTTCAGCCCTTCACCTAGGTTTCATGTTCATACTTTGTCCTATGTAACTTGAAATATAAATTTATAAGGAATGAACTATAGAGAGAACTGGGAAAATGAAAAGTAAAATTCAAAAGACATTATAATAAAATTGGCTATGAACATAATATCTCATCAATACCCATTTGGAAGACCAGTATGCATTAATGGAGATTCATTTCTTAAATATATAGCTCATAATGCAAAAAGAGAGCAATTATGCACTAATTCATTAATTAAAATCTTCCTTATATTAACTTAATTTCTACAACCTTATCAAAAGAACTTAACACCCAAGCTCACATTGTCCATAAAACAGTGAGATAAGCAAGCACAGTAATTACAAAATTATCTGGAAATGTGAATGATTTCTGCAAGTTAAAAGACACGACAGGGAAATAGTTGGATATTATATACCATTTGAAAACCTGTGAACCAGTAGTCTACTCATATGCAGTACAAAGACTTGTTTGAGAGATCTTTGGTGGTTGGTAAATGTCCATGGCAGCACCAGATCACCTAATAATTAAATTCTCACCTCAGCCCACTCCTATCATTAAAGGTAATATTTGGGAAGTGATACTTTTCTAGGATCCTGCTCTATCCCAGTATCTTTTAGAAGGGAATCTCACCTGCAGGACATCTTGAATCTTGACCCAAACATCTGCCATATCATACAATTTGATGTCTTCATGCTGAGTGGCTGGAGACGCAACTGTCTGCTGAAGGTATCCCAGGACCACAGAGTGGGCAGCAGCCACAGCATTGAATTTGTCAAACAGAAGTTCCAGAAGCTCTAGAAGCAATCTACAAAGCAATGACAGAAATAGTTTTCATTCCACTTCAAGAAAAAAAAAACAAACCTTGACTATGGAAAAGAAAGGTGTCAATACCTCTTAAGAAAGCGGCCTTAGAGGTCCTATCATCCAACTCCTTCATTTTACATAAATGAAAACTGGGTCTTAGAGAAGCTAAGTAACAACTTGCCCAAGTTACTTAATGGTCAAGTTCCACAGGCAGCCCGTGGTGGTGTTTGGATCGAAACACCTACCCACAGACTGTGCTCCCTGTCAAGCTCCTGCTGACATAAATATTAGATGTTAAAGCAAAGACACACTGTAAAATGCAACGGATCAGGTTTTATATGTAGCTGAAGTCATTCCCTACCTATACAGCAGGCACTTTCTAACGAGCACTGACTTTTCCAATTACCTATGAGGCTTTATCATCTACTATTTAAGCAGTAGAGCTTAACAACAAAAACATGCCAGAACCGCCTTTAAACAAGTCTAATACTGACTCAAGGGAATGTCTTGGTCACATATACTTCATTTACTGTATTTCATGAGGGCAAACATCATTATTAGTGTATCAAACTTACAAAAAGGACTCAAGACACAAAGAGAAGGGACTTTACCTGAGATCACGGGTGAAAAATGAACTGTCATCTAATACCCATTAAACAGACGGGTGACAAAAGATAAAAATGTTAAAATATAGGAGGGTGCAGAAGACAGCTGCCTTCCCCACCAAGGCGCGTCCTGCTACCTACGAATCTATCAAATCTGTTTTGGAAAACAATTTGCAACGATACGAGAAAAATCATGAAACTATACAGAGCCTATGATCTATGTCATGGTTGGGCCAAGACAGAAAGGTCTCATATATGCCAATATAGTCATTAATAACTCTTTTTGGTTTCAGGCAAAAAAAAACTGGTTGCCCATCAATCAGGAAATGGCTGAACAGGCTGTTAAAAATAAAATAAAACAATGTTACACTGTAAGAAAGGAAGAATATGGATAATTTGGAAAAACTTGGAAAGATTTATATGAACTGATACATAATGAAGTAAAACAGAATCAAGAGATTAATTTACACAAAGACTATAATAATATAATGAAAGACATCAAAACAGTGATCAATGTATCAGTTTAGAGTTACATAGAACCTTAAAGGAATGATATCCTCCTCTAAACACCTTATTTTACAGGCAAGAAAACTAAAATTCAAAGAGAAGTGACTTGTCCAAGATCACTCAAGTAGTATGTGGTGAAGGTGGGATCTTAACCCAGGTCCTAGGATTCCAAATCCAGTGCTATTTCCTTTCCATCAGATAGTAATCTACAGTAGCTGAATGGCCAGTGAGTTGATTTGTTTTGCTTAAATTATGAAGGAGGGATCTCTTATAAAGGATGGGATTCAATGAGAAGTAAAACAAACAAACCAACTAATGCTAAATAACATTTTTTTTAATGTTATTTTCTTTTAAAAAAAGATTAGGGATAAAATATCCCTACTTAAGAGTTCTAGCCATCTCTGTTTATCTCAAAATTCATTTCCAAGATACTTTGAAGAATAGCCCCTGTATAGGCGGGGTATATTTAAAAGCGTCCATTAGCCTCTAGTTCACTGAACAATAAATAACTGATCCATCTCAGAGACTACAATGCTCTGTTAAAAGCTTTAGGCCCAGTACCAGCTGTATAGCAGATACTTAATGGTAGGCACACAGTTGGTGCTTAATAATTGCTTACTGACTGTTGGTTTCTCATTCTCAATGCCACAATTCTCTATGTGAATTCCACCCTTTCCTTGCTAGGCTCCCAGGGCATTTCTTTCCAGGTTCCTTGAAGATTCTCCCAATAATGACATCTCTGAAATAAAATAAGCTGTCCACACCACTGTCAAAGTTCCAATGACTGGCTCCCAAAAGCTCTCTGGATATCACCCTGTACCGTGCCATAGAACAGTTTGTTCTAGAATATAACAACTGGAAATCTCTAAGAGAACTGAACCCAGGAGTCTCATACATACAAAACATGCCTCTCTACCACTAAACTATCTCCCCCTTAGACTTTGCTGATCAGACTCTCTCTCTCTCCTGACTACAGTACTTCGTGCCCAATTATTACATATTGCTTTACGTTATGATGATTCATACAAAAGTCTGATCTCCACTATTAGACTAAAATGCACCCTAAAATTAGGGGCCATGACTTATACAGATGTTGTGTCTTTTGCACATAGAAAGTCTCTTGCACATAAATAAGTATTTGCTGAATGAACAAATGAATTCAAAGTGTAATGTGAGAAGATTATAGGAAGTATTCACTTGTAAAATCTACATGCATAGTTCCTGAAAAGATTTACAAACCAACCTGAAAAGCAGAAACGAGAGGCAAGGGAACACATCACAAGTGTCAATTAACAAGACTTTATTATCATTCATAAAAGGTCATAACTACAACCTCATCAAAACGTACAGCATATAATCTGTTCCTATGGCTTCTTTACTGCCCAATTATTGTAATTAATGTGCCAGTGCAATAGTTATGGACTGCGATAACTATCTTGTGATAAAACACCAACTTCCATTTGACATTGTAATTTAGAAGAGAAAGAAACAATGGAAATTTATCTAGTGATCTACATTATGTATGTACATTTATAAAACAGTACAGGTGAGCAGTCATTCTAACCCTTCACATCGCAGGTTTTTCTTTCAATAGTCTGCTGTTGATATTTATACATACAATTAACAATACCAATTTCTGCTTTCCCTATATCTTGTTGAAATGTTCTCATAATGTCATCCAGAGGGAAAACAGATGAGAATAATGTTCCTCAGGATTAAGTTCTGGGTTAGGAACTAATTTGTACAACTGTTAAAATCAATTTCAAATAATATGTGGACCCAGAAAACAGTAAGCCTACATTTACACACAAGATCAAAAGGAGAACATTTAGTTTAAAACAAAATACCTCTAATGAAAACATCTGTCTAGAATCACGTAAAGAAAAACATGGAGTGACAGAGTAATAACTGATAGCTGGTTAATGCGCCCCGCTGTTATCCCTGTGCTGTCAAGAGAACTTGTGAAAGACTCTCCCCGCACCCTCTACCATCCCCACCCAGACAGTGAGATTGATCCCCTATGGGGACCTTCTGGGAGGACACAGAAAAGAGTTCCAGGGATGGTCAGGAAAGGAAGGACTGTGGTCTCAGCTTCACTGCAGAGAAAAATAGCATCAATGAGGTTGCAGATTCAGGAGTGCCCTGTAGTATGCTGGCATCATCCAAATCCCTCCCCTTCCAGCTGCTACATCATGAAGAAGCTGCAGGTAAGTCACTGAAAACCAAGAGACAAGGCAGCCTGACCGCAAAAACAGTGTTGGCTGGAGAATCAGAAGATCCAGGCCCAAGTCCTAGATCCATCCCACAGCAGCTGCCTAATTATTGATGGGCAAATCACTTCACCTCTCTTGGTCAGCTTCAAGAAGGGGAGGGAAAGGACACTCAGAGAGAGACAACAAGAGGAGAGCACTAGGGAGCAAGCATCAGACAGCTCTGACCAAGGGTTAGCCATTCCCTGCATATTTCAGCTAAAGGAACTTCATGCTACATCACTGAGGCAATCTTTCCCAATGAGAGAAAATCCCCAGAGCTTCTACCCAGGAGATGGCACATGTATTTAAGCACACAAAGAATTATCTAAGTAAAACATGACAGCCTGGTAGTACAGCACCTGTTATCATCTCCTCAATTCTGAGAGATGAGAGAGACAAAAACAAAAAAGAAAAAGAAACCTATGTTGTGATCCAATGAAAAGACATATAACAAGAAGATTTTTGGCTTCTGAATCTTCCTTGTCTAACTTTTCTCCCAGGAGGCAGCACTGTATAGTGAGAAAAGCCATGAGACCTGGGCTGACAGCCAGTAATGCTACATCATCATCAGAGCTTACATTTATATGATACTTTACAGTTTACTAAAAAATGCTAGATTTTCTCCTTGAAACCTCAAAAGAACCATGTGAAGCTCATGGTGTTATTTCCATTTTGCAAAAGAGGAAAATGAGGCTCAGAGATTATGATATAGCTAGTACGTGTAAGAAGTGAAAGTGAAGTCCACTCCTGCCACACTGCTGTGGATGGGCCTATGATCTTGAGAAACTAATTTAAGCCCTCTGAGCTTCCATGACCATCTATACATATATACACATGCATACATATGTGTGTACACACAAACACATGGGGAGAAAACTTGCCCAGACTAATTCATAGCGTTGCTATGAAGATCAAATGTAATAATGAAAGTGAAATTACTTCAAAATTATAAAACACCATAAAAAAGAGGGGGTCATTACTATCGGTCTGCTCTTCTCATTCTTACTTCTTTCTCCCTAATCTCTTTTTCTCATTCTTCCTATCTTCTGTTTCAATTTCCTCTCCTTCATCTCTCATCTTCTTTTTCATCTTCTCTTATGCTCCTTCTTCTTTCTCTTCATTACTGACACTTAACTGCTCTATTAAATACCATTTCCACTACGCCCTATGCAGCTTCCATGCCAGAGTGGAAAAATTTTCATTGATCCTAGACCCCTTACTTTCAAATTCCTTCCACCTACTAGCCTTCACTGAGATTTGTCTTCCCCATAAAGATACTGCATCTCCGCTCATCCTCTCAATCACTAGCTGTACCTTCTTTCCCAAATGCACTGGCAGGGAAGTGGGAATACTTCTTGCTCCCCAACAGCCTCTTCCTTTCAGACTTTCAGTCTTTCAGACTCCCCCTTTACAGTCTAACTCAAAACTTCTCCCTTGAAGGTCACTCAATAAAAATTTCCCACTCTATCCCCGATCACCTCCTCCAAGGTTCCTTCTAGCTCTAAATCTGTGGTCCCAAAATCCTACTGCTGGTTTTTACACAGGAATAAAAGAAAAAGACCAAAAAGTTATTAGTAATGAATCAAAGACAAGCATGACAAAATAAAAACTGGCATCGTTAGAAGAACAAAATACTATCTGGTCATAAGCAGCAACATTTAGAGAGCCTCACTAGCAATACTTCTTTTGTATTTTTTCTCACTTTAATTTTTTTTTATTTTTAGTTTTCAACAGAGTTCCAAATTTTCTCCCCATCTCTCCCCTATCCTCACCTTAAGAGGGCTTTTTTTAATCTTATGGAGGATATCTGTGATACTAACAAAATCTTTTGGTGAATATATCTATATATTCATAGAGATATATAGATACCTTGCTATTAAAAATTTCTCTAATACCAATGCTTACAGGATCACTGAACAAAGCTATCTCTCCAGTCACATCTTTCATGGTATCCCTCTTGATTCTTATGTACACATGGAAGATACCTTCATTGAGAAGTACCTTTGACACAGCATCTTATGCTCAACCAAATGCATTCTTAGAAATCAATCAACAGCAGGATATTCCTTTCGATAGTTCCGATTCAACTGTATGACTTTAAAGTTGAGGTCAATTACAAAAAACTATTTGTTAAAATCTGATCTTTTCCCTTCTTATACCTTCATCAATGTCATGCATAAACCCATACGGAAATATTCAGATGCCGATTTTTTTTTTTAAATGATGTCATCCCTGGTGTTTTACTAGACGGAGAACTAGATTTGAAGAGAGGAAAGAAGCTGTGAATTCAAAGACCACCTCAAACATCAGCTGTGTATCTCTGAAAATAACCTCCCTCGGCCTCAATTTCCTCATTAAAATGGGAAGGATACTAGCACCTACCTCAAAGGATTATGATGAGGATCAACTGATGTACGTAAAGAGCTGTTTGGGGGGACAGTGAGTTTAGAAATGTGGCATCTGTGGCAAACAAGAAATATGTTAAGTCGACAGAGGAATACAATTGGATTTCAGGAGGGAAAAGAAAACTAGAGATACAAATTTCAGACTTACTGGTATAGAGATACCAGGTAAAACAGTGGGAAATGCATCTCCTCTCCCCTCTCTCTGCATGCCTATCACTGTCACTCTTTCTGTCTCTAAATAAACACACACACACACACACACACACACACACACACACACACAGACTAAATTTAGGAAAAGAGAGATGGAAAGGGGAATAGCAAAAGAGACAAAGAATGAGGAAACAAAGATGTAAAAAAAGGGTTATGTAGGGTCAATGAAGTTGAGAGCAGAGACTGTTAAAAAAGGAGAGTTAGGTCAGAAACATGAAAAACTGTGGAGGAAAACAAGGATTTAGAAAAAGATGTTGAATTTGGCAATTAAGAAGTCTCTGGTGAATTTAGTGGATGTAATTTTATTAAAGTGGCAGACACAAAAAAAGACTATGAATGATTATGGACAGATTTAATTATCAAGGAATAAAATATGTGCATATTGACTACTCATCCCAGAAACTGAAGACTACTTTCTCTTCTTAAGTAAATAATAATGATGGAGAAGAGTTATTATATACTATAAAACAATATTTCATATAGAATTTCTAATAAAGAACCCACTCTGAAGGAGTGAAAGGTAATCTACTAAATTCCTTTCATTAATACAATTTTTTTGTTTGCATCAAGTACTTCAACTATAGTACACAATCCTTAAGTGTCTCCTTCCACCAAAGAAACAAAATATAAAACAGGCAAAATGATGGAAAGGAGGTATTTTTAAGGAATATGTGTAGCTGGTATAAAAAAAGATAAGAAGAGGATATATATAGTCTAAAGGCACTTTATCAAACTGTCTTAATTTGGAGTCTCTGTAGAGTCTGAATTAGAGCAGTTTAATATATAAGGTAAGGTAAAAAAGTACTCAAAATCTAAATTTAGCACACAAGGAAGCTTGAATTAATCACTTGGCCAAAAAATGCAGTGCTGTAGTCAAAAGTATGTCTGACTTGGTCACGAAGCAAAGATATGCATGAGGTACAAATCAGTTTGGTTCTACTATATAACCTACTGAGACCTTAATGTCAGGGTTCTCTACTTTCCTATTGACAATCAAAGACAATAACCAAGGAGTTTTCCTCTATTGCTTAAGTCCAAAAACGTGCTATACCAAAGCCTGAGCTCAGATCTTACATGATAATTACAAAATAAATTGATTATTAATCATTTCATGAAACAATGGATTCAGTTATTCCTACCATATCCTCACAACACATCAATGATGCTGACTCCTCAGTACTTTTCACTTCCAAAGGAATATAGGTCACTAATCATCTATTAGGTTATATAATGCCCTCAAGTGCGTTAAGTTTCCTAATAGCCATAATTCATTAATACATCTTTAAGTAAAAAGGGAAGAGGCAATATAGAAACATAATCAGCAGCCTCCATCTCCACACAGAAATAGACAAGAGGAAATTGTTCCTGAGAGATGGAATGGGACGACAGGCAAAAGGATTTGAGGGCAAGTCAGGAGACCTCAGCACTAATCTGATCTATGTAATTAATTAGTTGTGTGACTCAGGGGATGTCACTTAACTTTTCTGGGCTGGACTTTCCTCATTTGTAAAAGCACAGAATTAGACTGGCTGACCTGAGTCTCCTTCCTGCTCTAAAATATGAAGATTCTATGAAATAGATTTAAATTGCAGCAAGATAATACAGCTCAGATGTAGGAATAACTTTTTATGGTTCTTTTTAAATATCACTAGACTAACACAAAAACTATTCAATTTTTTTTCAGAAATATAATAGACTGGTATTTGTCTGAATTGGTTTCAGCACAATATCACCTGAATGAAGAGGATGGGCGAGCAGCCCCTTAAATTCTCCTCCAGTCTTACAACAGGGCATCTCTGAAGGGAAGAACAAAGATCTGTTTTCCGTACACTCCTCTCTGCCTCCCTCTCCTCCTTCAAGTGCCTTCAATATATTTTATTACATAACAGCACAGTCCTGTATTAGTCAACTCTGCCTTAAAATTTAACTTATTCTTTGTCATTTTAGTTTTTTGTCTTAAATTAAATATCCCTTTTAATCTCTATATCAATGATTTTTTTAAATGGCTTTATATATTTACACTGCATTCTCTCCCCAGCCCCCATAGCTCACAGCACTTTGGAAGCCTGCCATACCATAAAACACCCTGTGTTACAGGTAATAAAATTGAGTCACCAAAAAACCAAAAGACTTTCCTAAGGTCATATGGCAAATCAGTGACTAAAATGGAGAAATAAACCTAGGTGCCTACACTTTCAATCAAACTGCTCCAACTCAGGCTCTACTTCAGCAGAGTTTGCTAAAAGAAATTTCTAAAGACACCAAGGTCAATGGCTTGTGAGTTAATATGAGTTAGTTTTACTCAGCTTGATGGCCAAAGGTTGCACCATTAATCATAACTAGTCATCTCACAAATGCCTGTACCTAACCACAATGAGCACTACATGAGAATGAGGAGGGATGTAGGGAAATATATTACTGTTCCTGCAGGAAAATTAAATAGATGTTCCAGGGGCAGTAAGCAGAGTAATCTTCACAAATACAAGAAGCATCTTGGTTTATGCAAAGAACCCTGACCTGGGAAACGGGAAACCTGAGTTCCAGTCTTCTCTCCATCATGATCCATGGGATCTCAAGAAAATCACTTAATTTCTCTGGACATACTCACATGTGAGACGGAAAAGATCAATAACTGGACTTTAAACCACATTTATGTTCAAAGAATCCCATGTAATATGGGAGATGATAAACAACTGAGTTTCCTACTTCAGAGCATGTTAAAATAACCAAATGAGATATTATATGTGTGTGGGACAATGAATTTAAGAGTGAGGACCCCCAGCTTAGAGTTCTGACCTTTGGGTCTTCTAGCTGTATGCTACAGGCCCAATCCTCAATTGTAAAGTGGAAATGCTACCCCACAGACTACCTCTATTCTCAAGTTCTGCTCCTGACTCTTTCTCTACCAGGTCCTTTTCATCCAGGAAGATCTCTTCACTCCTGTTGTCTCCTCATGCCAGAAGATTCTTCCACTCCTGCAGCCCCTTCCTCTGAGGAGCAGGTGGTCCCACAACCTCCATTTTAAGGATAGGCCCAGTATAGCCATATCCACCTTCATTAGTCTCCAGGCTCTACTCTAACACTCAAAACTTCCTTCTACTTCTTCCTTTTCAGTTTCTTTGTTTATGTGTTCTCTTCTCCCATTAGAATATATACTCAAAAGTAGCTTTTTTTTTGGCTTCTATATTTGCCTTCCTAGTGCTTAGCACATAAACATTGATATAAGCTCATTGACTTTACAATATCACAGCTTTGTTTAAAGAAAAGTTCTAATGTTGACCTTAGATCTAAATGTAGTAATTATAAGAACTGAGAGGCAGCAAGGCAGGGTGGATAGAGTTTACTATGAAGATGGCAAGAACCTTGGATCAAGTACCACCTTTGACACACATTAGCTTTGTGCCTCCAGTCCAATCACTCAATCTCTCAATATTCTGGACAATTAGGTATTAGCCTTCACTCATAGAGAACATTTCCTCACCAAGTTCCCTACACCAGTCAAAGCACATATCCCTATACCTAATATTCTGTGAAGTAGGAGTGGAGATGAGGTAAGGTAACAGAGACAAAGTTAAAAGAGAGGCTGAGAAAGAAAATCGTAGGTAAAAATAAGATGGAGGGAAATTCACAAATAGTAATCATAACTTGGAGTGTGAATGGGGTGTTTACAGCAACTCTCTTTGTGGTGGCAAAAAATTGGAAATGGCAGGCATTCCCATCAATCGGAGAATGGCTGAACAAGTTGTGGTGTATGGTTGTGATGGATACTACTGTGCTGTAAGAAATGAGGAACTTCATGACCGTAGAAAGGCAGGGATGAACTGCAAGACACAATGAAGAGCCAAGTGAGAAGAACCAAGAAAACACTGTATACAGTAACGGCAATGTTGTTTTAAGAATAACTTTGAGTAAATAAGTCATTTTGACTATTATAAATACAAAACTTAAAAATAAAGGACATATGAAGAGAGATGTATCTGTATCTAGAGAGAAAACTGACAAATAGAAGTATGTATAGAATAATTTTACATATATACCTATTTGTGTCTAATAGTAGCCATTATTACTAGGGTAAGGGGGGTAAGAAGGGAGGGAAGAAAAAATATTTATACGGTAACTTTGTTGTATATTTGGAGGAAACAACAAGTTGCACATGGTAAATTTACAGCTTCATGTGCAATCATTTTTTTTATTATACTATGTTACAGAAATGCTAGTTTGGTTCTATGAGTTGAAAATAAAATAAATTTTTAAAAAATAAACTTAATACTCAAAAAGAATATTAATTTTTTAAAAGACAGTGTCATGAACCCCACCAAATAACTTTATTTTCTCTCAACTTTGTCCTCTCTTACCCCTTTCCTTTCCTTCAATGAATCTACTCCAAACAACACATCTAACACCATTAAGGAGGAGTTTCTTTCTACACAAGCATTTCCCTCTTAGAATCAAGGACCTATGCCAAGCAGGCATCTGGAATGAGAAAGTGGGACTCAGCCTGCATAGGAACTTGAGCTGGGAGCATTTTCCCTATCGCAACATCTAGCAAATACATAACCAGAACGTGACAAGTCCTGAGGCAGCTCTCACTATCTGCCAAATGAAGAAATATGACTTGATGCAATGTGATGGTTGGCACTTGAATAAGGTTATCAAACAATTCACTAAGTAGATTTTATCAATACTTTCTTTATTGGTCTGGTCCGTAACTTGGAATTCAAATTGATAAAATGTGATTATGTAGGCAGAGGGGAAATGTGCTGAAAACACATCACAACTTATGAAATGTAATGATGATTTAGGCCAGTGGTCTGTCTGTGTTTAGTACAGGCAGTGCAGCTACACCATGTGTTTCAGAAACGTGACTTTGTTCCGATGCAACTGATAATGTTAGGAAACATTTTGAGCATTTGAATTTTTATATAAGAAACATCAAGAATGCAGACAACAGCACCGGTTCATGGTAACTCACAAGCTGCAGTCCTTCTGGTGGCCCTCTTCAAGTCTTTGTAAAGGAAAAGTACCACGTTTATTGTGTCTCTTCTGGAGGGGTCCAGAGTAGAGAAGAGCTGACCCACACCACTCCTACCCCTTCTGCCACAGCCTCTGGCTAGAGCTCTGACCTGCCCTGCTGAACTTGCTCCTCCAGCCCAGGGCACAAGCATAGGAGCAGCCCAAGGCCATGGATATAGCCACTAATTACTGTAGCATTTATGTATTTCTTAATCATTTATAAAACCATGTGGCCATTTTTACTGGGTTCCTATCACTGATTAAGTTTTTGAGCATCGTGTTCCTCACCCTATCTTCTCCATAAGCTTGGTGATTTTTATCATTCAATTTTACATGGTGTGGTAATTTGGGAGAACATCTATGTTCTGTTATAGCAGAACAGCCTATTCTTGCTCCAGGGTTGAATAGAAGTTTGGTGAGGAATCCCATGGTTCCTCTCCAAGATGAATAAACAGAAAAGCATTTAGTAAGTTCTTGCAATGTGACAGGCAGTGCTAGTTCAAGGAATGCTCACAGACAAGTCCAACAGTCCTCTAGGAGTTCATAATCTAATGAGGCAAGATTTCTCTCAGACACACACACACAAAACAAAGGAATGGTGTTTGAGAGAAGGAAAGTTTGGTCTGGGGAGACACAAGGACGTTGAATGCAGCCACAAGTAGCAACTGTCACACCCTTTTCAAGACTAAGGGTATTATCAGGCCTCTAGCAGGAGGTAAAAAGACTGGAGGGATGGGGGAGGGGAGGGGAAGAAAACAGGTCAGGACTAAGTGTCAGACGCATGGAGAAGAGGGCTAGATGGGATTCCTGGGGCAAACCAGATTTTGGAAGGTTAGATGAACTTGTCTTCATTTACTATTTGTGACCACTAAGAATCCACCATGAACATTTTGATTTTCTTTTTAATAATTGTTTTAGATTTACCTTGCAATAGAATATAAGCTAGGATCACAGGTTTAAAGCTGGAAGAGAAGTAAGAAGCCATCTCATTCAACCCTCATTTTACAGATGAGGAACTAAAATCCAGAAGTAAGTGAACTACCCAAGATCCTAAGTGGCTGAGACCTCTAGCAGCCACAAGCACAAGCGCCCTGCCACCTCACAATACTCCCTGAAGACTACTTCATTTCCATATTCCCAACACAAAGTATATTGCATAAAGCAGATGCTTAATAAGTGTTTAGGAACCTGAATTATGTCTTATTTCCCAAGATGTAAAAGGAGGTAGCCTGACATAGGAAAAGAGTACTCAAATGAAAATCAGAAGGCCTAGTTTCTGCCATTTACTTTCTAGATGTACAGACTTTAACCTCAAAGAGCTTCAGTTTCATTATATGAAAATTAGTGACAATAACACCTATATTACCTACACTTCACAGAACACTCGTGAGGAAAATGCTACACAAATGTGAACTGTATGCCCCAACTCTGTGACTCATTGATTATATGACCCTGGGTGAGCTACAGAATCTCTATAGATCTGTTTTCACATTTATAAAGTGATAGGTTAAGTAACAACCTCTCCATGTCTCCGTTTCCTCACCTGTATTACAACGAGATTTATAACACTATGACTAGAAGGTCTCTAAAGTCATATAACTTTGTCATTTGTCTTTTTAAAACATCTTAGTAAACATCGTGAAAATGGACTCGGGTTTTGGAATATAGGTTTTCATCTACGCATCTCCTTGTTCATACTATTTGTCCTCTCCTGTATTTGGTTCTTGGGTATATTTAAAGCATATTTTCACTGTCACATGCAATCAAAAGTAGAGATTTAATCAAACGGAATCATAATCACTGAAGTTAAATTTGCTTGCTTCTTTCGTTTGCTTTGATTCAAATTAACTAGTCATCTAAATTATCTTCAGGACCTTCCTGATTCCGAGCATGTCCAGGTGCTCCATGCACTGCTTGAAAATGGCTACAAGAGACACAAGGACAAATCCTTCTTGACTTTATCCCAATGCAGCTCTTCAGCTATTCTTCCTTAAATGAAAATAACCAATTCCACAAACGTCTTCAACAGGGTCTTCAGATATTTAAAAGAAAAATGCTTATTGCAGCAAAGAAAGATGAAAGAAAATGCTATTATATTTGAACAGAAATAAATCTCATGCTTACTGCAGTATAAGTATTTAGTATTATAAGTATTATTTAAGTATTATAAGGAGCCCTTCCCAAATTTCTCTTTAGATGTATGCCTCAACTTCACTGTAACGCTGTCCCAGAAGGATGGGGTCTATACCACTGGCATGTCTCTAAAATGAAAACAAGTTAGGATGAAGTAAGCCAGCACCTACTATGTGTCGATCACTGTACAAAGTACTGAAAGGCAAATACAATGAATGGCAAAAACAAAAATAGCTCCTTCTCTCAGGACACTCACTGATGGACTAATGGACCTTACTAGAGGTCATCACTAAGACATAAAACACATCAAATCCTGTCTGGAGTGGGATACAAGATAGATCCTACCTTATTTTGAATTTGATTCTCTAGCAAACCTGGTTATTGTAAATTTCAATGCACCTCTGCCTATTAGCCTACATTCCATGAAACAATTTATTCGTTGGCACCAGACACCTAATTAAGGGTCCATAAACTTTTGAAAAGTGGATTATCAAGGTTATAAACACTTTTCTGCTGGTGGGCGGCATTGTGACCTCACAAAGCTAGGGTAAGGAGCAAGGAAAGGAGCATAACGGATGTTACTTCTCCAGACAGAGCAGCATAGACTGGGATGTAATCCACACTCTTTCTCTTCTAAAAGAGAAAGAGAAACCTTGCAATTTATTAGGTAAAATTCAAAACTTCACATGAATAAACTATATCCACAGTATTCTCCTGTTGTAATAATTCAGTAACCCTACCAAAAAAAGAAAGAAAAAAAAAGAAAATATGTTTGTATTAGTTTGCCATTGTCTGTATGTAATTAAACCAAGTTGGTCTTTTTGTGATAATGGCTTCTCCTTGTCTCAATGTTCACTTATTATCTCTTTAATCATATGATCCAGAATTTTATCAAGAATCAGTGACAAGTCCACTATTTTTGCATTAAGGAAAAAAAAATCTGTATAATATGTGCCTTTTTCCAGACCTACAGTACTTCTCTAGGTCCCCAAGAACTTTCATAAATCATTGAAAATGGCTCAGAAATCTCACAACTGTCGGTTCTTTCAGCACCCAACACTGTAATTCATGTGGGTACAGTGACCTCCAAGACTGCTAGGTATTCTCTAACCATTTACTTATCTTGGTATCAACCATCTTTATTCAGTCTTTTATTGTCAGAAATATTTCCAAAGTAGATCACAGCTGAAACTCCACTGAAGGTCTTTCCATTTAGCGCTAGGATAAAGGAATGAGATAAGAATCTGAACACTAGGAGAAACCAAGCTAGACATACGATGGCAAAACTGAAGGCCATACGTGCCATATTCCCTCATAATATGAAGCAAGGATAGACTTCCTTTGCATAAAGTCATCCTATAACTCAAATGCTCTTGGTTTCAATACCAATACCATATGCTATTTTACTAATTCCTACTCACTTTTCTGACTTTAACATTAAGACACTATTATTTTCAAAAACTCAAACTCTACATTTTCTTTTAGGTACTGTGCCTGCAATTTTCAACTGGATGACTTTTTTTCTACAAAAGTAATATACTTAAATAAAAACAAAATTTGTTTCAATATTTAATATTGGCAATTCTATGCTATCATTATGAGTGTGTCCCTCCATCGACACTGATCACAACTCTTCCAGACTTTCTCTGCCTAATCCTTGTGTATGCCTTCCCATGAATCATTCAGAGTGATCAGCTATCACAGTGGAGGCTTTCCACTCCATCTTTTAGTGTATTGAGGGTAGTAATGTACCCCTCTAGCTATTCATTTTTGTCTCTCACTCTTGCTGTATGACAGGTCCATCTTGTTTTCCAGTGACCTCTGTGCAAAATAATGTCTCTTCTGTCACTTCTCAAACAGTAATCATTGCTGGCAACATGATGTAGCCTACTGAGGCACGCCATGCATCTTTCTGTTCTATGCTGTATGTTCCAGGATTGGCTCCCATAAAGGATCACTGGGGAAACACTACTATTAAAGGGACAGTCCTCTGTACCTGCAAACAATTTGGTACCATACCATTTCCCAGTTGTAATCTAATATAATCACTACTCACTAAGAATAAACAATGAGAGACAAAAATAAGAATAGAATTAAAGAAATAAAAACTCCAAAGTACAATACGGTACTGCTCTGCCAGGAAATTTCAACTCTTATAAATCACTGCTTAATCTAATCCTACTTTTTAATCGTAGGCCTAATCAGAAAACTCATCCTGAAGCTTTACTTAGAATCAGAAGCTGACCAGGAAATGTGCCTCTAAGTTTTCAGTTTCTTTGATTTAAACTTTAAACTTGCTTGCAACTTATCAAAGAGGAGATTTTAATTTGCTTCCTCAGGACTCCTACTAAGCTCCAGAGGACCCCATTTGATCTTTCTGTATATAGATGAGAAATGGATTTCTACTGATATCAGGAAGGGCTTTAAACCACCTTGCCCTGCAACTGTAGCTCCCCTATTAGTTCCTGTATCTTGTTATCCAGTTTAAAAAAAATTACAATAAATAAGAATGAAATCCCCTGAGTCCCCTGATGTAAAAATCCAATACTGATCTCTCTACAATCAGAAAAGGATTTCCTTGGTAGCCATGCTCTTCACTTATTCAATTCCCCCTCAATGAATGTCTGATCAACATTGAATGGGTTTCTTTACTCAGATATAGCAGGTCTTTGGCTCTTTATCAAAAGGGTAACACTTTTGGCTTTCAGAAAGTTTCACAACATATGTAAAGAGAACAATTCAAGAGATAAATAGTGGTTTCCTCATGCACACACTCGTCATACCTTAACTGTCTATTTCTTCTACTTTCTCCATTTTCTATTCTTGGAACATGATACTGAACCTCTAGAATAAACCCTTTTTTCCCCTCTACCTTTACATTCTTCCCCAAGTCATTCTTAATTCAGTAAGAATTTTAGAAATACGGGCTCTTCCAAAACAGGAAATGCCCAAGTTACCTAACTTATTTTGGAAAAGAAGCAGTAACGAGACAGCTGAGGTTGGAGAAACTGATGGAAGAATTGTAAAATCACAAACAGGTTCTTTTGGGTACAACAAGAGGAAAGCATTCATGGCAGCATTGAAATGGGAATATCATACACAAATACATTTATTTTCATGGCAACAACAGTACGCTAAAGTTTTCTCCAAGAAAGACCCGGTAATTGATAGACAGCTGACAGAATCAGGATAACACTGAAGGAACAGTGGAAAGGGGTAGTAAGGACTTCTACCAAAAACAAGGAACAGAAATTTTTTGAAGAAAACTACATTAATATCTGATTCTCCTAACTGGGTGAAAACTGGATGAAAAAACTGTCGTCCCTCCCTAAGAATTCAAAGCAAGATGATTCCCTACCTTGCTCTCTTATGCATTTCCAGCAAACCAGCATGCAACATTAACTCCCTTTACATAAAGACAGATGCAAACATGAATGTAATGCATCACAACCAGATTGTATTTAATGAGATTATGTTTTACAATGATGCCCTTAGGGAAAATTACTATATTTGGATCTACTTTGAGACTGTTTCATAGGCAGAAGTTTGGGGGTGAGGGAATGGGTTGTATTTCATGCGCTGTTGTTCAGTTTTTCTTAAGGCTAGAATATAGAAAGAATCATTCTTATAGCTAGAGATCAGTATTAGGGTTCCTTTAGCCACATTATAATGTGCCAGGTTTAGGGGTTTTAAGTTTTTATAAAGCAAGGGCTATTCACCCTCGCAAGAGTCAAAGTTGATAAAATCAAGAAATCATGAATGTAAGCTTTTCACAAATGTAATTCTGACCATGTTAGATGAGCAAACTAACGTTAAATACCCATTATTAGCCAATTCTCAAATAGTCTTAGAATCAGACACTATCCATAAAACTGAATTGGGCGGCACCACAGTACTATGGGAGACTGGACCAAAATGATCAACTTCAATGGAAATAACTCAAGAATTTAAATTCCAGTCTCTCAAAGAAAAAAAATGTCCAAGGTCTCCACTATTTTATGTGGTCACAAAAGGTTTTCCGAGAACAGAGGTGGGAGTTGTATATTTTACAAGATGGGGGTCATATTAAAGACCAGAAACCACAGTAAACAGCTTGTTCACTAGTTAGTGTTCAATGTGTCCTGCCAACAAGACTCATCTTAAATACTGACAAAACTAATAAAAACTCTTGCTGACTCATTCTTTGTTCAGGAACATTTATTATTTCCTGGGGCAATCTACTGAAAATCCACTTCTGGTGCAGTAATTTCCACTTGTGAATTCTGGAGGGCCTTACAGAAGGCAGGAGGAGGAAGTTAAAATATTGTGAAAGATACTGTGCTTTTAAGGGCACTGTAATGAGTTCTGTGAAAAAGCTATCGATTTATGCCCTTTTGTTTTATTTCCAATATATACTTTAGTAATGTATTTCCCTATGAAAGCTCAATGCCATTATCTGGGGACTTGGAGCAAGAGGGTAAATAGCAAGCCAGTGTATGGGAGTGTTTGTTAATAGGGAAGCAAATAGGTCTTTGTCAGAAATCAATCAATTGGGAAGGGGTGGGGTGTGGCGGGGAGTCGGTAGTGGTAGAGCAAAATCAAATTCAGAATTCTTCCCCAGCTTCTCCCTATTACAGTATGAATGATCTAAGAAGATAAGGAGTGGTCTACACTGCTATCTCTCTACTGCCAGTGATCAATTAATTAATTCAGACTTTTGAAACTTTATTTTCTTTTTTAACCCCTTACCATTCTAATTACCTCTCCCTTCCCTCTTCCCCCTCTCCCTGCAAAAAAAAAAAAAGTTTTTCTGGAGAATTAATATCTGAAATATTTTAAAATATCATTCAAAATAGTGAATCTAAAATATGAAAGGAGGAAAAACTCTGTTTCAAAATCCTGAGTGCTTAATAAATTTTTTTAGGGAAGTCAGGGGCTTTTAGACTGCATATATGAATTTAAGGAAGAAGAAATGTTACTTCATTTGAAGTTTTATGAATCAGAAAGCTTAGTTCAATTCAATAGCATTTCTAAAGTCCTTTCTATGTGCTAAGGACTGAATGAGGCTAGAAATACAAAGACAAAATCACATAATATTCAAGAACAGTCCTCAACCAGCTTGCTTTTTATTAAAAAGGTGACAATAAGATGTCAGTTATGTATCACAGTTGACCTATATAATATGAGGAAAATCACCCCTCTTTCTTCATATTCTTCAAGAGAATACTGATTACATAAACACTGATTAAATAAAAGGAACCTTCTCTCTCTCTCTCTCTCTCTCTCTCTCTCTCTCTCTCTCTCTCTCTCTCTCTCTCTCCTCTCTCGTTTTTTTGCATGGCTGACACTGGGATTATGCATTCATTCTGGTTTCTCCCAGGGGACTCTGCATTAATCAGGGATAAAGGGATAAAGGTACAACCTAATTAGGATCTGTATTTTCCCTTGATGTCTTTTTCTTTTTCCCTATACAACAGGATTGTGTTTCTGAGTCCTGTTAGCTATTTTGTACAGTTGAAGCTCCTGGGTCTCCTATTGATAGACCACTGAAATAGCTTGGATCTTGGATATATAACATTTCTTAATCATCAAAAAGGATGTAATTTGGTTATTGAAGCGAAGAATTTCTTTTGTTTTCCAAATGTATTATCCTCCTCAATTTCATCTAGAAATAAGATGTTTGGTTACCCCACATACAAACTTGTAACTATCTGTTTTAATAATTATTTGTTTGGATACACTGTGAGAAATAGTGAAATTACAGAATTTGAGATCAAGAAGTAAAATTAGAGATTACAAAATGAAACCCTATAATCTGAAGGATAAATGTAAAGTCAAGAGAGATCGTAAGTTAGTGGCAGAGACATTGGTAAAACCAAAGTGTAAAGACTTTTATGCCACAAATTCCATATCTTGACCAGGAAGTTTTCAGCAAATTCCTTTCTTGGTCCACACATACCTTGGCTGGCTCTCTAAAGAGAGGTTCTCTCCTCTCTGGTAGCCATTGTCTGCTACCTGAGTCGTGGACCTCTTCACTATTTGCTTTAGCTCTTGTTCCAGGCGTTCCTTGATAGCCTTCACTGTTTCTGGAATCTTCTTCAGTTTGGCCAGACCTTTGATGAGAATGCCCATAAAGAGATTACTATTCTCTTCTGGATCCAGCTCCAAATCTTCCTTGATGTCTTGCAGGTTCATTTCTTTGCCTGAAAACCACACAAAAACATCAAATGTAAAAAGTATAGTATTCACATAGAGGTAATCCTAACCAAACATGATGGTTATTGTTCATATTTTCTTGGAAGCAATAAGATATGAGCCAAAGAAGATGCTGTTCATTAGAAATGACTCCATATTTTACAGCACCTATCCCACAATCTCAAAACAACATTCATGTCCCTATCTACATCATCTCAATTAATGGAGAATGAAAAGCAGGAAATATTTATAACAATTATACAAACAGTAGGCAAGTCTGCCAAGGTAAGTCTTCAATCGCCTATCATGACACTTCATTTGTCTATCAACCGATTATGGAAATTAAACATCCTCGCTATAAGCTTCAAAAGAAAGTCACTATCCTAAATTCAACTAATGGATGACTTACTCAGAACTTAGGACAATGAAAAAGACATTGGGACATTGAAAAGAACATAAATAATTAAAATTTAAAATAGCAGAGAAAGAACAACAGACTAGTTCCCAATATACCGTAGGTCACTGGACTTCAGAAAGAGAAAAGCTTTCAGGGGAGTGAAATTTCTTTAAACTTATCTCTTCTCTTCTATTGAATACATGTATGCTATACAAGTGATGGCAAATCCTTGCTGATCCTGATGAAAGGGTTCTCTGAATAACAACTGTCACCAGTCAAAGATCCTGCAGTAAGAATAAAAGAAGTCTTCTAGAAATAACAAATGTCTTCCCAGAATGAACAAGGAGAAATAGGAAGAAGTAAGGAGAGTGAAAAGTAGAGGCATGTATAATAGCTTCTTTTCCTTAAGTTTTCAACCTTCCTTGAGGAAGCTGTTTGGAAAGCTTCAGATTTCTGAGACCCAGAGAAGGTACTATGTTTCCTTTAAAAAAAAAAAGTTTCATTGAAATGATACCCTTTGTCTTGACCCTGTAGTCATTTCCCATCTCCTCCCTTAAGTAATAAAACTAACCAAAAACATCCAATTGAGACCATGGTTGACAATACATACAATATTTTGTCATAGCAGTCATTCAATTCTCTGCCATAAGGTAAGACATGTATTTCATAAACTCTTCTTCAGAACCTTCGCTGGTTTTTCCATTACTCAGGGCTCAATCTCCTTTTAGTGATTTACATTTACAATGCTGTGGTTGCTATATATGTTCATTCATCTCTTGATTCTATTTGTTTTACTCTGCTTTAGTTCATACAAATCTTTCCATGTTTTTCTGAATTCCTCAGTTTGTCCTTTGCCAATCAATGTCAACCAACTATCTTTCTTTGTCATTCTTTGCTACCTCTTTCATAGCCATATGGCATAAGACTATAAAAAGTGAGCTATGCTATTCAACTTAAGGAGAAAGGCATTGAAACCTAATCACTGAATGACTTCTAATATTTCAAATACATAGGTATAAGTCTTTTAATGAAAGAGAAGTGAGGCTGGTGACCTGTACAGCCCTCCCTCACTCAAAACAAAGTCAAGTGCAAGTCATGTCATCATTTCTCTGATGTCATGGTCTTCTTTGGCAACAAAGGATGAACACACAACCCCCCTAAACGTTCACCTCTCGAGAATATCTGATTTCTATAATCATGTACCTCAATCAGTACTACGATAATATATTTTTATTCTCATTCCCCATACTAAATAAACCCTTACCCTTACCCTTGACTTATATACTTGCCAAGTATTCATGTCTTGTAGGCCCTTCATACATGTGTCCATATCAGTACTATCTTTCTTAAGACTGCAAAACCCGGGAAGGTACACTAATTGTACCTCTCTTAACATAACATGACAACTTAAAAAGGGAAAGGAAGAGAATCAATATTTACTAAGTGCCTACTATGAGCCAGGCACTGTGCTAATTGCTTTACAAATATTACATCATTTGATCCTCACAAAAGCCCTGAAAGGTGCTCTTCTGATCCCCATTTTATAACTATAACTATAACTGAGGTAGGCAAAAATTATATGAGTTGCTCAAAGTCACATAGCTACTACTGTCCATGTCCTCACTGAGTCTACAATCTAGTATTAAATCAAAAAGTCATGAAATAAATGGTTATGTCTGCTGGCAACATCTGTGTTTTCCCTCTTGCAATTTGCTAAATGAGAAATTCTAAGCAGACCCAAACCTGTTCATAAATTCAAAAAATGAAAATGGAAGTAAAATGGACAGGAATAAAACTGAAACAAGGGGCTCAAAGTCTAACCTAACAATTACTGACTACACCCTGAGAGGTCAGCTGGGGCCAGGAATCATAATTTGTTTTCTGGACAGCCTCTTCATACTTCAGTTGGTCTAAGCAGCATAATGGAGAAAGCGCTACATTTGTGATTAAGTGATGTGTATTCAAATGGGAACAACATTATTCACTTTAGAGCAGAAGTTTAACTAGAAAGGGAGAAAACCAAAGACCCTGTCCAGACTAGTTTGGCCTAATGAAGTTATCAAAAATACCTTCCTGTAAGGATCACCTATTAAGCTGTTCCAATTCATCAAGCATTTATGAAGAACTTACTGTGTCTGGGACTATAGGAAAATAGAAAGTTTAGAAAAGACATGGAATAAAGAATCAAAAATCTACAAGACCCTTAAGTTGATCTAGTGCAACTCTCTCATTTTATAATGAAGAAACTGAAGCCCAGAAGGATGAAGTAACCTTCCAAAGGTAATGGAGGTGTCGAGGGAGAGGTGCAGGATTTAACCCTGAACTTGAGGACCTACCCCCAGGTCTCATTCTACTGAACCACATGACCTCCTATAGTCCTTCTCACAGCTTCCATTATAGTAGGTCACAGAAAAGGCATTCTGGGTTCAACCTTATAATGAGGCTTAAGTATTGTTTCACAAGTTGCTAAAAATAAAACACAATCAGAAAATTCTCACTTAATATTCAATCAACAAATACTAATTGAAAACTTATTTTGTGCCAAGCACTGTGCAGTACTCTGGGGATAAAAAGACAAAAGCAGGCTAAGGGGATACCAAGAAAGGACTCCTGCAGAAGGACTTCAGTTGAGTCTTGAAGGACTCCAGAACTCACAGGTGAGAAGTGAGTGCATTCCAAGTAGGAGGATAGTTGAGCCAAATAAACGGGATGGGTGGGATGGGGCTATTTGTGTAAGAAGCAACAAGGCTAGTTTGGCTAGACCATACGGTGTGTGGGAGGGAGTCATGTACATCCTTACTGTATTATATTCCTCCAACTCTCCTCTATCTGAACGGTAGGTAATACTCTCAAACAGGATGACGAACAGCCAAAAAAACAACAGTGGACAATGCAGGAAAGGTGAACTGAAAGTGCCCGGCGGGG
>CM053770.1:91988076-92033810 GCA_028658325.1 Potorous gilbertii
GCCCTACAGGACAAAAGAGAAGATGGGGATGAGGGAAGGGAGGGATGTTAGAAGGGAGGACATATTGGTGACAGGGGTAATAGAATGCTCGGTGTTTTGGGGTGGGGGGAGGGAGAGATGGGGAGAAAATTTGGAACTCAAAATTTTGTAGAAATGAATGTTGAAAACTTAAATAATATACACACACACACATTTAATAGATGCCTTTATCTCTAAATCACAGCCATTGTGGGGAGAAGACAACTGTTTCTGCTGGTGTATATAACATTCTGCTCCTGCTCTCCTCCTCTCTTCTATATGGAGGGTGTTTCATTCAATGAGACTTTCTCTGTGTGTCAGGTCTATAAAATTTGGCCTCCTGTTGGTGGTTTTTTCCATTTCTGTTACTCAAATCAGGATGCACATGGTTGTTTTGGCATTCTCCTTTGGTTTCAAACATGCACGTGTAAAGGGCAGCTAGAAGGCACAGTGGATAGAGCACCATCCATGAGATAAGGAGGATCTGAGCTCAATCCCAGCCTTAGATATCTCACTAACTGTGGGACGAGGCAAGTCACTTAACCCTAATTGGTTCCCAAAAAAAAGGTCAAACATGCATGTATGCCCCACATCTACAATAATCTTCCCTTGACTCTTATACCCCCTATACCACTGTATTTTTCTTCTTCCTATCAAAGGGAAATTTCTTCAACTGCTTCTGCTCCTTTACCATCTCATGAATTCCATCCTGCCAAAGTCTTACACCTATGTCTAGCACCTAGGAAGAAACTGGCCTCATCTTCCTCATCTTAATTTCCTCAACCATCTTCTGGTTTTAGAAACTGTTGACCATCTGCATATACTTTCTGTAACTCTACACCATCTCATTCTACCTCTCAAGCCCTCAAGACAGACAGTGCAACATTTGGAGTCAGAAGACCAGGGTTCACAGCCCATCTATTTCACCTGCCACCTGAGTGACCTCCTTGGGAAAGGAACAACTTCTCTGGGCACCTGTTTCCTCAACTGTAACATGAAAGGTGCATACTCAATGATTTCCAAAATTCTGTCTCTAAATTTATGATCCTGTGATTTTCTTCTTTTTCTCATATATGAATAAAGATCTTTTCCAATGCAACTTCAGTCCTTAACCTTCTGCTCCATTACCCACTTGAATATCTGAGCTATTTCTTGTGTCTTCAAGGATCAGGACTTGATTTCTAAATCTACTCCAGTTCCAAATCCTCAAATGCCTACTAGATCTTTTCCATCTGGATTTCCCACGGTCCCCTTAATCTCAGCAAAGCAAATTCTAACTCATCTTCCACCAAAACTAGTGCTTCATCCTAACTTCTTTTCACATAATCACCATGTTCTCATGACCCCAGTCTTTCTTGAAAGCCCACCCCTCCCTGGGGATATACTTTAAAACCTCCCTCTTTCCTCTCTATCCAATCAGTACTCAAATCTTATGTCTTTTTCCTTCACAATATTCATTCTTTTCTGTTTTCACACCAATCTAATCCAGGCTCTTATTTAATCCCTGGACAACTACAAAAGCCTCTTACCTGGTCCCACATGATCTCCATCCTCTCTGCATACCCTGACATATTAATAACCTCCAAGAGATTGATCCTCTAAAAATACAACTTATGTCATAAATCTGCTCAAAAATCTTCAAAGGCTCCCCACTAAGAGGAAAAACATCCTTTTACAGGATCTAAAACCTTCCCCAACTTACCTTTCCAGTTTTCTCACTCATCACTATCCTACATGAATCACAGCTCCAGCCCAAAGTGTCTATCCATTGTCTCTCAAACATACTAATGCATACCCATGTCCATGCCTTTGCTTAGGCAGATTTCATAGGAGTAAAGCTTCCATACAGAGTTTTATCTTTATAAGTCATGGGTAGGTTTGGGAGCTGGAAAACTCCACACACCCACTTAGTGGAAGGCATATGGGAAGGACACTTTTTCCACTTAAGAACAACAGCACAATTTCCACATAAGAAAGATGTATTTCAGGTTTCCCAATATTTAACTCTGAATTCACTTCCCCAAAGAAACAATGCTACTGTGCATAGTAGTAAGCTTCTATAATAAAGCTAATAAAATATGAAACTTTCAAAATGTTGTGGGCTTAAGTATATTTCTTATGAACTAGCAAAGGGACTTAATCATATAAAATTCAATGGGTAAACACATACTGAGTTCCCCAAAACTGACTTCCTGCTAAGTTTTCAGAATGCATTCCATTCAGTAAGCTGGAGGCTGCCTATGTGTAAACATAAGTGCCTCCAAATTACTGTCTTGCTTTTTTAAAATCCAATTCTCCAGGATAACAGATTTAGCTTCACCACAAGACAAAATGCAAGCCAAATGTGATTTTTATCTTTAATTTTTCCAATCTATCTAAGGGAAGAATTCTAACTACTTATCTTTAACTGAACTATTTTTGAAAAATAATAACAGTTAACATACAGAGAGAGCTGTAAGATTTACAAAGCACTTTAAATTATTGTATCCGACCCTTACAACAACTCTGTAAGCAGGTGCTATAATCTCCATTTTACTGATGAGGAAACTGAGACTAAGAGAAGCTAAGTGAACTGTTCAGGTTCATACAGCTAAGGTCTTTTCAGGTACTCAAAGTGAGATAATGCCCATTCAGTGAATAGGCCTCTTTAAAAAGTAGTCAGGGGGATGGATGGCCCCTTTAATAGAAAAGAAAAATAAGCTGAGGTAGGATTTGAACTCATGTTTTCTTGACTCCAAATCCTTTACTGTATCTACTATGCCACCTAGCTACCTAAATGGTCAACTCCTTTGCAACAAAAATCTCTAAAAAAATGATTTCCAAACCACAGGCAATGCCTACATTCTCAAGAAAAATGAAAAACAACCTGTGCTTCTGCCTTTTCGTGGCATACAATAATCTTTTATGGAATTTACCATCTACTCATCTGGAAGCTCTTTGAAAGCAGAATTGTATTTTTCTCTCTAACTCAGACTGAGCACAGGGCTTTGAAAGACAATAGGATATGGTGGTAAAAGTGTTGATCTTAAAATCCAGGGAGACTTGGACCCTCCAAGATTCCAATTTTGTCTCCCTCTTCTACTCTGTGACTACAAGTCAGTCATTTAAAATCCAGGAGCATCAAGTTCCTCATCTATAAAACGAAAGTAGCAATACTGACCCCAGTGCGCCGCTATGAGGATCACAAAGGAGAACATATGCTGACCACCAAACAATCCTATCAGTTATTACCGTGATTACTGTCATTGCTGTTGCTAATCATTTGCACATATTTCAATAATTTGCAGTTTGATCATTGTGGGGAATTCTCTGCCACTGATACAGATGGCGAAGCCTCCAAGTCCGAACAGGCGGTCTTTGTGAGCTGCTGTGGCCAAAAACACAGACTCCCTGGGGACCTAAGCTTTGGAGGTGAGCTTCTCTGAATGTTGCTGGCTGCTTTTCAGACAAGCGCACCAGGACTGTATTTACATGCTTTCAAGCATGGCAAGGGCTTGCCAGAACACGGATTCTGTTGGCCTCAATTTAAAGAACCCCAGACCACCCTTCTTTGTCACAAGAGGTCATCCAAACAGGATTTTAGTGGGAGATTGCCAATAATAGGTAATTCACAAATGTTTGTTGAATTGGAATTGGCATTAAAAACCCTTCATAACCTAGATCTGACCTGCCCTTTCAGTTTCATTGTAATTAACGTCCCTACATGCCAGCCAAACTGGACATAATACTGTTCCTCAAACAGGAAGACACATCTCTCACTTCTAAGTTTTTGAACTGGCTGTCTGCCATACCTGGAATGTCCTCCTTTCTCACCTTCTGCCTCTTGGAACCCTTTAATTCCTTCAGGAATCACCTCAAGCATCACCTTCTACACAAAACCTTTCCTGATTCCCCAAGCTGCTAAAAAATCTCTCCAAATCACCTTGCATTTATTTTGTATATATTCTTTAGGTATTTTCGCTGTGTTCACCCTTCGTTTTTGAAGAGGACCATGACATCAGAGAAATGATGACATGACTCGCACTTGACTTTGTTTTGAGTGAGGGAGGGGTATGCAAGGTTACCAGCCTCACTTTCTCCTTCTGAGCCATCTGGATCCAGTGACCAGATATTCATCAGGATGACTGGAGATGGCCCAGGAGAATAGGAGATCTTGGCCTTTTAGGCTAAGGTCTTTTCAGGTACTCAAAGTGAGATAATGCCCATTCAATGAATAGGCCTCTTTAAAAAGTAGTCAGGGGGATGGATGGCCCCTTTAATAGAAAAGAAAAATAAATAGATAAATCACTCTGGGAGGGACAGGAGCCTCAGGGTTGTTATTTGGACCAGAAACCCAAAACAGCCATTGAGTGCAGCTTGGGCAGGGACCGACTGTTGTTCAATCTATGGGCTCCAGAGTGCACTGGGTCTAAGGTTTTAGGGGAGACAAGAAAGAAAGAAAGGGGGGAGGGGAGGAGAGGAAAATATTTATACATGCACATACTGGCTCCCTCATTAGAAAGTAATCTCCCTGGGGAACAAGATTGTTTCATTTTTGTGTCTAGCAGCAAGTCCTTAAAAAATGCATATTGACTAATGAGTTGAATTGGGGTAATCCCTTGCAGTTTCCTAAGATGGATTCGTACCAATATAGGTGATATAGCCATAGAGATCAAAGAGGTAGAGAATAATTCATATCTAATTACAGAGAATGGAAATGGAAGCAAATAAAAGTGAAGAAATTTAAAAAAAAAAAACTTAAGTAAATGGAAAATTAGATACTTACCAGCTGAGGTTCCAGGAGTACCAAACTGAGAAGTGTCAAGAAACTTTCGAGGTGTAGGCATGTTTGTGACATCAAGCAATGGCACTGGGGAAGCATCTTTCACAAGAGAGCTACAAAGAAGGGAATGTGTCAGACTTCAGCATCTGCTCCAGTATGATCCCATCCTATGTCCTAAAGAGGGCCATTTTTCTCAACACGCTATGCTCTAGCTTTTCTGTCACTAATGATTTTTACACAAGACAGTCTTCCTGACTAGTGCATCAAAAAGTTCTCTTCTCAAGAGAGAGCTGACTGAAGGTACCCTTCAACCATGAGACTTAAGTCAATGTTCACTCCATATTAATCCTATTCTCCTTTTCTTAAGTAACCCAAACCTTTCATTTCCAAACAGCTGACCTCCAATTTTGTGAGGGATGGAGCTAGATGATGCAGTGGATAGGACACTGGACCTGGAGTCAAGAAGATCTTGGTTCCAATCCAGTCTCAGATTCATACTAGCCATGTGACCCTGGGAAAGTCACTTAACCTGTCTGCCTCAGTTTCCTCAACTGTAAGATGGAGATAACAATAACATCTAACCTCCCCTCAATGGCCTTTGTGGGAATCAAATGCAAAGCACTTAGCGCAATGCCTAGAACATAGTAAATACTTAAAAAATACTATTTCTGTCATTTCTTTTTCTTGCTAGGTAGGGGTTGTGCTGGACTACACCAAGCATAAATATCCCTCATGTAAACACAGTCTACAAAACAGTACATTTACATATCTTAACTTTAGTAGATAACTAGAGATTTCTTTATTTTATAATAAGAGTTTAAAAAGTAGTTCTGAAAGTTTGATTTGGAGGTAATAAAAATTTCCAAGGAGATAACTTGGCAAAATATTTAACTTTGTAAATACTTAACACAGTTAATATCCAACTCTCCCTTTGCCTCCACAATGAGGATACTGACACCAGAGAGGATCAGTATTTTGAACCTCTCTTAAGTTAACAGTCATGCAGAAGAAATGGGTGTGCCCCAATTGTCTGACCTACGCATGTTCTTGTTGGCAGCTAACTTCTGTTAATTATACTAAACCCCAGAACCCTACAAGTGTCTTCATTGAAAGTGATAAGAAAGAGATTAGGCTAAGTAACCATCAACATCAGGAAAATAAAGGGAGTAAAAAGCAAAGATTGTCCAAACGATGATGCCTAGCTGGAAAAGAAGACTGCCAAATTAATCTGTCAATACAGTTAGATGGTACTACAGACATGCCTTACAAATGAGCCCAGAACTGACAAAAGGAGAAAATTAGATCAAATTTTAGAAAATGCAGTGGTTTCCATGACCTTAAACCACTCACTGTTTTAAAAAAAAAAAAGTCTATTTAATACAAATATTTAATTAAAAAAATTTCCAGCAACATGGTTACAAATCACAAAGCACAAAGAAAGGTCTTAGGAAAAGTAAAATGGTAAGTAGCTCCAACAGCAATGGAAAAATGCACAGTGATTATGAGTGGGCTGCATTATGTTACCATTGACAACGTATAAGCATAAGTCACTATCAAGGATATGAATAACCTGGAAAGGAGGTAGATCAGTTAAGTATCTGAAAAGAGAGCCAGCAAACAGCAGGCCCAACTTCTTCAATGGAAACATGAGCTATTCAAATAATAACAATAACCACTGAGGAAGACTATCAATGATACACTGAAAAATATATACAATGATATCTCCAGAAAGATAGTGTATAAAGGGTTGCAATTTGGAGTGAGTAATCAATCAGTCAATTAATCAAGAGACTACTTTGTCTCAGGTGCATCAAGAAAAGATGACCTCAAAAAAAACAAGTTATCCAAGTAGCAAGATCTGGAGACTCAGGTATCCCTGTCTATTAGCCTGAACTCACACCTAACAAAGCCAAGTAATACACAGGATTGCCTGGCCTTTCCTGGTCTCTCATCCCTATTTTCTACCTCTCTCCTTTTACATTCCTCTCACCTCTGTATCTCTTTTATTTCTCTCCTCTCTCATTTTCTTGCATTTTTCATTATTTTTGCAAAATATAAGCTTTTTAAAAGGCCTATCCCTAGCTATACCACCATGACGAATTTACATTATTACAGTTTACATTATTACAGCTACTAAAGAAAGCTCTAGTGGTTCATGGGAAATCACAGGACGTTTAAATATCTAAAAATGAATCCTCTCCCCTTCCCCCCAATAAATACATAAATATATAAATAAAATTGAGGTGGAATGTAAGTAAACACTATTCTAAAATGATTCTGTGGTTAAAATATACATTCAAACCATTATAAGACACCCATACACTTCTTTAAAGAAAACGAAAACAGATCTTTCCAATTTAGGCACATACTTAACATGAGGGTTATATATCAAGGTGTTATAGTATCATACCTCATACTATCTGAAGGACAGACAGAGCTTTTGCCTAAAGCTTCAACTTTCTAGAACACAGATAGAAAGTAAGGGGACAAAGTAACAAATACCTATGTACTAAGAAGTTCATCTACATTTACAAGAAAGACTCAGGGCCTGTTTATTATTATTTCAGATAGTTACAAAAAGCTCTGTTATCTGATTTCCAAATTTAGGGAGGATTAAAAGTACTAAATTAGGTAAGAAAAATAAACTAAATTAGGAAAACAGAGTAGCTGACATAAGGAAGCCTAAAACAAATACCAAAGCTCAAATAGGTCAGCAGGGACATCTGGTAGAGGGACAAAGAGTTACACACAATATCCCCTCGGGGTAGTGGTGGTCACTTAATTGTCCCACAATGGTTGGAGAGGTTCACAGTAAAAATTCTTTAATGGTACCTTAAGCAATCAATAGCTGCACATTTATGTTAAACATACATTTTCCTATGACAACAAATGCATATATTTGAGTCACTGTAGGCTCATTTCCGCAACAATTCTTTTTTTTTATTTTCCCAAATGTATTAATTTATTGGCTTTCAGTTTTCAACAGTCACTTTCATAAATTCCAAATTTTCTCCCCTCCTTAAAATGGCATACAACTTATACGGGTCCTACACATACATTCCTATTAAACACATTTTCACATTAGTCATGTTGCACAGAAGAATTAAAACAAATTGGAGAAACCGCAAGACAAAAAAAACAAACAAAAGCAAACATAAGAGAAAATAATCGGCTTCATTCTGCATTCAGACTCCACAGTTATCTCTCTGGATATGGATGGCACTGCATCATCAGTCCTTTGTAAATGCTTTAGGTCCCTGCATTGCTGGGAAAGGCTCAGTCTATCAGAAAGAGTACCCGCACACTGTGGCTGCTACTGTGTATAATGTTCTCCTGGTTCTGCTCACTTCACTCAGCATCAGTTCACATAAGTCCTTCCAGGTTTTTCCAAAGTCCCACTGTTCATCATTTCTTATAACACGATAGTATTAACACAATTTGTTCATCCATTCCCCAACTGATGTGCATCCCCTCAATTTCCAGTTCTTGGACACCACAAAAAGAGCTGCTACAAATATTTTTGTACAATATTTTTCCCATTTTTATGATCTCTTTAGGATAGAGCCCTAGACACAGTATTGCTGGGGTCTGCAACAATTCTAAATAACCACGATGATATACACAGCAATATCAGTGCCTGTGCAGTGATTGTGACAAACTTAGTCAAGTTTTAAGTACATGTTCTTACAATTTGCAAACCTATCATGAAACTGCTTCCAAACCACTACAAGGGTTAGATATGCAGGCACCTGCACCTGCCTCATTTGTGTCCTGGACACTGGACCAGATAGGAACACTGTGTCCCTCCCTTCCGCTACCCTCTAACTGTACTTCATCAGCTACATTTATCAAAAGCTGATCAATACCCTATCAATATTTCCAATTCTTGTGGTGCCAAGGTCTGGTTATGTGGAATTGTATTGTTGAGCATGCACATTACAAGTTGTTTTGAAATCTTCATGGATACAATCACAAATGTTCTGCTGAAATAAACCTGATATTGCCTCATTGCAGTAGTAGCACCATTTTCTGATTTAACCTTGTCCTCTACTTAATTCTTCTACCAGATATATTTTCAAACGAAGCAGCTGGCAACACTGGTCAGTTGTTTACTAGGCCTTATTTACAAAGCAGCCAGTGTGCCAGTGTTAGAAGACAAAAAAGTCACATGTGAAGTAATTATTTCCTTATAAAAGTTAAATTATAAATAAACTGTTAAAAAATCAATTGAACTTTATGCTCATTTGTCATGTAATACAGTGCTTGTTATTAGCCAATAGAAAAACAACTATTTTATACTGTAGTTATTCATTTTCACTAATTGGTTGGGTATAAAAAATTTTTTAATTAATTTCCATCTCTCAGCAGGGAGCTTAGAAAATTCTACTCTTTTCCATATATTTGTGTGAATGAGCCACATTTTCACTTTATTTTTGTTTTAAATCAAAATATAGAAATAAACTCAACATGGAACTAAATTAAAAACTGTGTTTATTTGGTGTTGAGTCAAATATTGGAAACCTGTGTACAAACAAAAACATTTAACATGGAAATAAAGTTTCTATATGATTATAGAATGTTAAACATCTTCCAAGTTGCAATTTATTTCATTTAAAATGCTATTTATAGTCAACAAAATTTGTAAAATAAGTTTAAGAAGAAGTCTTAAAGGGTAAACATATGAGATCTTGCTAAATTAAATCTTTTAATTCTTATAAAATGTCTGAAATAAAATATTAATTATTTTCTAATTTCAGCTTGTAATTTTTTTAGTTTTTGTAATTATAGGTAGAATAAAATTTTATAATTATAATTTAGTTCAAATTATAATTACAAATTTTAATTGGAACTACTAGTTGTGGTAAACAATTAATAATTCCAAAAGAATTATTAAAAGTAGTTTATTAAATTACCCTGGGAATTCACCACACATTTTTTTGTTTTTGTTCAACAGGGTTCAAAGAATTAAAAACATTGAAAATCACTATTTTAGGATAACTTAACATCAAGCAAAACTACTGAAATTCAAAATAATGACCTAGAGAAATAAAAAAGAGGTTAAATTATACTGAGGATACACTAAGAAGGCAGAGGAGAGGAATAACATATAACACTTCAACCAATAATGGTAAATATAAATATAAATAAAAAAACTTTGATGCATAAAGGGGGAAGTATCAGTTATACAGAACACTCAGTTATGAACTCGTCATTACATGATGATGCCCAGTAAATGTGCATCTCACACACACACACACACACACACATTCTCTCTCTCTCTCTCTCTCTCTCTCTCTCTCTCTCTAGATATATATCTAGAGAGAGAGAGAGAGCATGTTTATATATTATACATACATATATACACAACACATACATACATGAACAGATATACAAATGCATTATAGATAATATCTATATACATATATGTATAGATGGGCATATATGACTTACTTATTTTTAAAAGATTAGTGCTTTCATCCATTTGAGTTCTCTCTCTACCAAGGCAGATTGCAAACCCTACATCACATCAGCCAATAGTCTTCATGTGTGCTATGGCCAAAATTTCATCACTTGGTGACCAAACTTGTAGTAATAAGCTTCATGGATAAAAGACACACAATACATTGCTCAAGCTTTCATCAAAAGCTTTTCTAGTTCAATGAGGTCTACCAGATCTTGCACTCTTCGAGAACTTGGGGAACCTCCATGGCCCAATGAGGTATTAGAGCACATTGTCAATATAGGCTATATTGCATATGTCTATCTATCTATCTATTCATATTGACATTATAATCAACTCTGGGCATCTTTGACCATCCAAATTTACTTTCCTTTGGACAGAAGAAGCTCTCTACTCCCCTCTCCTCTACTTTTCCCTGTCCTGTTCTGACCTGTCCTCTCCCAAAACCTGAAGCCTACTGTACTCTGAAATTGGGACTCCAATGGGTCCCTGCCTAAGGGCTCCTCTAGACCCTCCTAGCTTTAGAGTGATTATCATTAGTAACTGTCGTTGTTTCTCACCCAGACTGATGTCTTTCTTTTTCTTGGCCACATTAAAGGGACCATGTCCTGCCTACTTCTTAAACAGGCTTATTCAATGAATGGGCGTTGCCTCACCTTAAGTGAGTACCTGGCAAAGACCTTGGCCTAAAGGACCCAAGGTCTCCCAGTGCATCCTGAGTCATCTCCAGACATCCTGACGAATATCAGGTCACTGCATTCAGATGGCTCTGGAGGAGAAGTGAGGCTGGTGACCTGCACAGCCTTCCTTCACTCAAAACAAAGTCAAGTGCAAGTCATGTCATCATTTCTCTGATGGCATGGTCTTCGGCAACGAAGGGCAGACACAATAGTCATCTCTACCTTATATTTAAATACATAACAAATATCTGTAATATATACAGATAAAGAAACATGGTCTCATCCAAAAAAGCTAAAATCTACAGATATTTCAACCATAAATTGCAATGATATTTCAGTTATATATAGGATAATGAATCTCTTCTCTATCACAGCTTTAAAGCAATATGACCTGCAGACTATCACAGGTGCCAGGAGGGGGAAAGCCAATTTGCTTCAAAACTATCTTCATGTGCTCATATCTATCTCTCCTCTCTGAAATTTTTCCCATAGGCTTCAATTTTCTCCTTTGTGAACACTGACCCAGAGGCAAGTAGTTGCGTATAGGATTTTTTAATTGGTAGATTTGTTTTAAAGAGTTCAAGTGAAAAAGTCCCATCCGTGTCCCAGTTAGTCACTGAATTACCAGGAAGCACAAAGATGAATTGTCCCAAAGAGGATACAGAAGGTACTAAGACTACTCAGGAACTTCTTTAAATATACTGTGCCTCAATTTCCATCTGGGCAGAAAGGTATAAAAATGTTTCTCCTGACCATACATCACGGGGAAAGTTGGCAATGAATTAATATCCATAAAGGACAATCATAAATATTTAAGTTTTTTTATGTCTCAGAGAAAAGATGCCAAAACACTTAAAACAAAACAAAAAATTATATTACCACTTTAATGAGGTAGGGAAAAGTTCTAATTACCAGAAACACTCCATTTTGCAAGGAATATTGATTGCTTGTAGTTATTCTTATTTTTAAGCATAGGGTATTTCATGTCTAAACTAAATTCTTATATAGACTAACTTAAGACACAAAGAACACTTCCTGGAAATAGCAATCTCATAATTCTTAGCCAACTGGGGACAAGAACCCAGCATAGCTCTAAACAGAAAGATTTTTTAATGCTATAGACATTCTGACTAAATGAGACTTATTGGTTAGAACTATGAAGGTAACCAAAACCACTGGTGAAAAGAGGAAATGTATTGTAGTAAATTAATACACACACACAAATTTCAAGAGTTTCTGACTATTAACAATCTAAACAGCTGTTGCCACCACAGGTCTAATTTTAAGGAATTTTGATTCAATGCTTCCGGGTCATAACCACAGATAAGTGTGATTTATTGAGGAGGTTTATAAGCCTTCAGAGCTTATCAGAAGTGTTTTTCTTTCATCACAAAAATTAATTTCAGCACCATCACTTAGTAGGTCCAACTGTGCAAAAAAATTACAGCTTATCTCAGGAAAGGGTTGGGAAATTACTGTTAGATTAAAAAGCAATGGCAGTGAGCAGGCCCTTAGGTATAAATCTTTTAACAATTAGGAGTAACTGCCAAAACCTTATTTTAATAAGACAAGGGAAATGATGGTGGAAAAGAAACAATAGACAGTCTTACATGAGGTAACAAGCCAAAGCAGAGGGTGCCCAGCATACCAATTTACATCTCTACCTCTGTAATCCAACTGCAACTGGAACCAGACTTTTAGATGGGTCTAGAAGAACAGGTCAAGGATCATATGAGGAGGAAGAGTGTGCCAGACTACTGGTGCTTCCTAAGATTTCCATCTGATCACCTCCTCTTTCCTCTAGTCTCTCTTGATAATTTCATTCGCACTAATGGCTTCATCTATCATCTGTATACAAATGACTCAAATGATCTGAAATCTATAAAGTGATACATAGTCACTATGTCTTGAATGTCATCTCTTCAGGAAACTTTCCTTATCCCTCAATTGGTAATAATCCTCCTTTACTTTCAATATCACAAAGCCCTTTTCTTATACCTCTTCTAACTTAAGATTTACTATTTTGTATTAAATTGATTTTTATGTTATATACCAGACTGAAAGCTCTAAGACAATAAGGAAATCATATTTTATTTCATTTTTAAACATCTCTTCCAGCATCTAACACAGTTCTCTATTCAGAGTAAGCATCTAATAAATATCTGTTTTTGACAATCAGTCAACAAGCAGTTATTAAATGCTTCCAAAGTGCCAAGCTCTGTGCTAAATATTGAGAATACAAATACAACGAAAAGGAGAGAATCCTGGCCCTTAAGGAGCCTACATTCTTAATGGAGGAAGGCAACACAGAAAGGGAAGCTGAAAAGGCCTAGGGAGAGGAAGGTACCCAGCTCTGGGGCATGACAGAATTCTGGAGCTTGACATGGTGAGAAATGAAGAGACAGTAGGCCTGGGCACCCTCCTTAAATGGAGTTTCTGAGAGGAACCATCTATTCAGAGGAAGGGGATGTAGCGGCTGCGGGTGGGAGGGTAGCGTAATTCCAAAATGGGATTTCCAGGATTGAAGTGATTTTCCAGGATGAAAAGTTATGTTGAATGAATGAATGAATGAAAGAAAAATAAAGAGACATAAGTTGCATTGATGGATTAAGGATAAAAGCACAGGATTCCTGAAAAGGAGGACAAAAATGAGAGACAAACGGAAGCAAGAAAAATAGATGACTAGAAGGGTAAAGGTCAAAATAAAAAAGATATCTGGGAATAAAACTGGAGAACAGACACAACATTGAGGTAAAGTATAGAATCTTCAATCTGGAAAGACCATTTGGGAAACAAATTCAGAATAGAGAGGACTTAAATCCAAAACAAAATGGAAAAAAAAATCGACTTCTTTCTACAGGAAGCCAAATCAGACATAGCGTTGACAGATGGTTTTAAAGCCACCAAACATCCTCCATATAGAGAATAAGCCATGACAAGGCAAAATTTGACCTGGGGGCAAAGTTAATTCTCTGCTGGGCATATTGTGAAATAAAGTAAACCCTCTTGAATTATCCATTCCTAACCTGCACCTCTTAAATACTACGGGGAAACCAACCCAGAAATGGAAGGAAGGTCTATTCTTCAGATTATTCCTAAACTATTTCCAAAAGATAATGCTTTCCAAAGCTGACTGTTATCCTAAGGCAACGAGCATTTTGAGGCTTCCTTGCATATCATTGCATTTCTCAACTGGGCAGACTTCCCTATATAAACACTGGAACATCTGGCAACCAATTGTCCTGTTCTTCTAGTCCCTACACAAGTTACTTTTTCAAATAGAAAAGTGGTGTCTATGAATTATTAGTCATATTAGCCATCTTTCCTATTTTTCTAAGAACAATCCTTAAAATCACAGTGACGAATATAGATCTTGGTAAGGCAGACCCAGTACACATATGGCAGCAGTCTCAAGGAATATTATGGCACAACTGTTGTTTAACTATAGAATCACTGTAGTGAAAAGAAATCAAGTAAAGGAAAAGCCAAAAGAAGAATAAAGAGTTGTAGAAAACAGAATCTTCCCCAGAATCCTAAGTGGTGATGTTAAGTTTTCAGGGAACCATTATGGAACCAACCTCATTCTTCCTTTTTCCTTATTCCGCTGTCCAACACGGCTAGTTGATTTGATGTACAGGTGCCGATGCAACTCATCTATGAGAACCAGATGAAGGTTCATCTTCTTGCTATGAAGCTCCAGTCTCAGGTCACTCAGCCCCTCTACCTGAAGGAGAGGGCCCTCTAAAGAATCTACTGCTGACACCTGGAAAAGGAAAAGAAAACCACAGTTAGAAGTAGTTTTCCAACATCATAAATGGAGTAGATGGGGAAAATACCTCACCAAAAAGTAATTTATAAAAAGTCCTTTTGAAGCAACTCTGAAGTTCCTCCTCACCTCCTTCAGAGAGACAAAGTTGACAAAAAAGGAAAATTATAAATGTTCGAGGGGCTAATGGAAAACAGACACACTAATACACTGTTGTTAGAGCTGTGAATTAGTCCAGTCACTCTAAAAAGCAATTTAGAACGATCAAATCAAAAAGTCAAAACAAACATTTATAAAGCACTTACTCTGTGCAAGACACTATACTAAACCCTAAGGATAAAAAAAAGACATTCAGCAACTATATACATATACATGTATATACACACACAAGATAGATGCAGGATAAATTGTAAGTAACAGGGGAGATAGTATCACTGATGAAGACTGGGAAAGGCTTCTTGAAGAAGAAAAAATTTGAACTGAGCCTTGAAATAATCCAGGGAAATTATAATGCAGGGAACAGGAGGGAGAGCATTCCAGGCATGGGGGAAAGCCAGTGAGAAGGATGGAGTTGGGAGATGGAAAGCTGCATGCAAAGGACACCAAAAATGCCCGTGTCACTGAATCATAAAGTATGTAGAGGAGAGCAAAGTAAAGCCCAAAAAGGCAGGCTCCCACCAGGCAGCTTTGGTCATAGTTCCGTTATCAATTTCCTCCACAGCTCTCTTTCCATGCTACATAATGTAACTCCTCCTTATTTCTCTCCTGATAGTTTTTCCTGGCTTCCAAATGGTTTTGCTGCTAAGCCCTTTTCCTGTAGAAACTATGTGCAAAAGTTACTAAATTGTACAACCCTACTGACCTATAAATATCATTATTAGGGCTACATCACCATAGAATGTACAAAAAGAGAGAGAAGGACCCAAAAGTACAAAAATATTTGCAGCTCTTTTTGTAGTGGCAAAGAATTGGAAAGGCTGAACAAAATCATGATATATAAAGCTACTATTTGTGCCATCAGAAATTATGAAATAGAATACCATTGTGCCACCAGAAATCATGGTCATAATTTCAAAGAAATGTGGCAAGATTTATATTAACTGAAAAAATAAAGAAGAACCAAGAGAATAAGGTAGAAAATAATGACATTGTAAAGACAAATGACTTTCAAAGAACTGTGAACTCTGATCAACCCCAAGTCCAATGGCAATTACAGAATAACAAGGATGGAGCCTGTTTGCTACCTACCTCCTGAGAGAAACAGATTCAGAGTGAAGCATGAGACACACTTTTGGACATGGCCAGCCAATTCTGAAATTTAATTTGCCTGACTATGCATGTTTGTTAGTAGGGTTTTCTTTTCCTCTTTCTTTTCCCTTGGGGTGGGGAGAATAAGGAGGGAAAACAGAGACTTGTTCATTAAAAAACATTAAGTTAATTTTTTTTTAATGGACAACAAAAAAGAGTGTATTTGCATGTGATGCTGTGCTAGGCACTTTAGAGCAATTCAAAAAGACTTGGGCCCTGCCCTTTGAGGGTTTTAAATCAAAGAATGACAATTCTCACTCAAAGTATATGGACAGAGAAAGACGCAAAAAAAGAGTCAAGAAATATACTATCTATGAATGGACACAGATATATGCAAAAGACCCTTAACTAATGGAACTACTCTATGCATCTACCCAAGCATATGTGAATTTCATTTCTCATACTTCAAAATTCAGAAAACACTTCTACATGATAACCATACTAATCAATGTACAAGTCTTTACTTAAACAACTAGCCTAGGGAATAAATAAAAGAATAATTCATGAATTTGCTAATTATTTTCCTCTTAGGCAGCCACTAGCCAGAGTTTGGCCTTTAGCCATAACATATACATATGAAAGACAAAAACTTAAGAGGTGGAGAGCCAAGGGAATCTCAACATGGGACAAGAGGGATCATTTGCCCACTCCCCAGTTTTACCAATTTTCATGAAGAAGCAGCATTTGAATAAAGAAAGATGAAAGCAAAAGAGCCCAGCAGGTTAGAAAGTATTTGCTACTAACTATGCCAAATACATAATGAAATTTTAGAGGCAACTGATTGCAAAGGATGGAAGAACTCAGGTACTCTAAGGCACCCGGGCTTGAAAGACACACATAGAGTATGTTGCAAGTACTCGCTCTTAAAGGAGAACTACAGAACAAAAGGAAAACACTGGAGATGTGAAAAAGAACAGAGCTAAAAGAGGAAAATCAATTGAATACCCTACAGTGCCCTAGGGTACAGGAGCCTGATTTGAACATATTGGATAGAATTCTGCCAAAACGTTAGGGGCACTGTAAAGTACACAAATGACCAAACATAAAGTCAACAAGAATATGAAACATTCACTTAAGTCCTACAGTCGAGTCTAGAGCCCTAAGACTACAACCAGCACCGAAGTCAGTGGTCCAGGAAAGTTGATGCAGTTAAGTCGAACTGAGGAAATAAGGCAAAAAAAGAGAGAGGCACTTCTGTAAACATAACCTCACCTATCCATTCCAGTTATCAAATCCAGTCTACCACATCTCCACAACAGATTTCCCATCCATTCTCATTTTCTATTCCCACTGCCATTCCCAAATGACTTGGATTATTGCAAGAGCTTTCTTATAAGGTTTTCCTCCTTCAATCCATACCTCACATGACTTCATACAAAATACATCCAGATTTTGTCTCCTATGCAGTCATGTCACTCCTCTTCCTCCCTACTAGCTACCAGTTCAATGTCAGATCCCTCTGCCTAATATATAAGGCCTTCAAAACCTGGCATTAACCTGATTTTTCAGCCCAATATCCCATTGCTCCCCTCTGTACATTGTCTGCTAAAGTAAAACTGCTTCCCCAATTCATCTGGTACTCTCCCATTTCTATGCCTTGGCTTCTATAGTGTTCAGTCCCTGTTACATTCTCTTCTTTCATCACTTCTGATAACCTAACCATCCTTTAAAGTCCAACTCAAATGACACCTCTTCCAGATCCTTTCCATGATTCACTTAGTCAAAAAACACCTTTCCCCTTGGACCTCATACAACAGTTTGTTTTACAAATCTCTAATGCATTTGTTATGTAATACTCTGAATTCTTCTATGATCTCAATTGTTATAAATTACATTCATCTTACACTCCTGGACTTTATTATAAACACCACGAGTGCTGGGCCTGCACTTTAACTAAAAAAAGCATTCTCCACATAGTAAGTAGTTACCAATAATAAATAATTGTTAAATTAATACTTTGTTTTGCAAAATGTCTTTTATTCAAATGTCAGTAGCAAAGACATTTTCCTAAACTTCAGAGACTATGAAAAAGAAAAGCTCCCAGAGATCCAGCACTGACAATCCAAGAGCCACTTTTGCGTCATGAAGCCAGCCAGTTTGTCTTCAGTCTGACTTGCCATTGCCCCTGGGCTACTTGCAAGCTACTGACATCTCCAAAATGAAAATTCAATCAGTTTCACAAAATGATCAAACATTCCCCAAGGAAAAAGAGAACAACAAATATATTTGTCCTGGTGTTCTAGAATAAATTTTAACCCATGTCTTTGGCTGTAAAAGGAAGATGAATTAACCTTCAGTGACATCTAGATCCAGAAAATGAAAAAATAATTTGGCAAACTGGCCCATCATGCAGCCTTATCCCTTCAGATAATCAAAACCAGATGAGATTTGGAGCTTTGAAATCACCCCCTGAGCAGACATATGTAATTTGTTTGGAAGAATTTGCAAGAATTTTTACTTTCATGAGCTCATGATCCAAATACACAATTATGCGATAAAGAACAGCCTCCAAAACTACCCAACGACTGTAACAATTTATTCTAGGAACGACAAAAGTCCAGGAGGTACTAAATCAGTAACACAGTCCATTTCATGATCCATACAACTTATGTGAATCCAAGTCTGCATTTCTTAACAGAGATGAGAAAAAAATTCTACAACATTTCTAAAAGGTCAGCATTTTTCAATCTAGAAAACAATTTGGAATTCTGTAAGAAAAGTAACTAAACTGTTCCTATCTTGTGACACAGTTACCCAACTAATAGGCATATAGTGCAAGGTGACAAAAGATTATAATGGGAAAAAAACTGTTTGTATGAAATACTCAGAAAAGTACTCTTTAAGGATGCAAAAACTATCCAAACCAATGACCTTCAACCTGGAAATGACTAGACAAAAACAGTATATTTGTAGCATGGAACATGTTATTGCAATATAAGAAACTCAGAATATAAAGAATTCTGAAAAACAGAGCAAGACTTGTGTAAACTAATACTGAATGAGGAACAGAATCAGATTAATGTGCACGAGGACCACAATAACATAAAGAAAACAATATGAGGCAATCATACACAGACTAACTGAAACAACCAATCTCAGTACCAGAAAACAAAACACAACTCCATTCTCTCAATAACAATGAGGATCACATGTTGTCAAACATAGTCCCTTGGTTGTTTTGGTTCTTTAACTGCTTTTATTTTTTACATGGGAGAGGAAAGAGGGCAGGATTGGATGGGGGAGACCTAGTCACACTTTCCACTGTAGTCTCTGGAACATCATAATTAACAAATTAGCTTTCATTTAAAACTTTTTCCTCTCTCAGCCCTTCCATCTTTATGATATTGACTGACACCTGTCTCCCTCCCTATGCCACCGCATCCCTCACCATCCTATCCATTGGTTATACTTTCACTCATACCTCTAACTCACTGACTGTGGTAGGGGACAGAAATGCTCCTGTTTCTCCCTCTTTCATCATCATTCAGCACATTATTTTCCTTTGAGGTTCAAACTATTTAAATGTATTACCTAATCCAGATCCTGGTGAGGATTATATAACAACCACCAGGACACCCTCCTTTCCTTAATGAATGCAGTGTCTGGTTCAGTCTTTCTCTCCATTCTGACTCATACTCTCATATTAGAAGACATTTTATATATTAAAAATATATAAATATATATGCACACATACACATACTCCTTCATATTCCTGGTTTGCCAATCTATCCAATAGGTATTCCACCTCACCCATACCCAGAAATAGTCATAACCTTGGTCCTGTCACACCCACAAATATTTCACTTGTTTGTGAACTTCAAAATTCTTTTCTCTTATATATTTCATATATATAATATTTCTCTTATAATATTTTATCATTCCATCTTTCCTTCCTTATGACCACTAATTCTGTTCTCTGTCTTCATTACGACTTTCAGTCCTTCCACCTCTTAGTAAGTGACATTCCAACCAATCTGAAGTAAGTGGTTGTCAATTCAACCCCTGATTTCCAGATCACCAGATGTTTACCATTTTCTCATCTGATTTTGGATAGGTCACACCACAAATTTCACAAATTAAGGAAAACAGCTCCATAGAAGGCTAGAACTGGAAGGGAGCTGCAAAATGATTTAGTCTAATGCTCCCATTTTTCAGATAAGGAAACTAAGGCCCAAAGAGGGGAAATACCTTGGCAAAGTTCAAATGACTAGTCAAGTTGCGTCCTCTAACTCTAAATTCAATATTCGTAACTATTCTTAGTATGTTAATAGTATTAAGTAGTCAAAGAAGTTGACAATGTTAACTTGTGCACAGGGAAGCTGATAGGTGCATGATAGCAGCGCAGAGAGCACTGATACCCCAACCAAACTAAGGACCTAAAAGGCAGTCATGCTCTCTCCCCTCTGCATGGCAGCAAAATCTGTATCCAGCTTCTCTAGCAGTTCAGTCATTGTTTGAATAAGAACCACTGGATGGCAATGTAACTTTATAAGCTGCTTCCAATCCCTTTCAGGTGGTAAATAGGCTAACTGGATGAAGGTGGGAGAAATAAGAGCAGATTCTGATATTATCTCTCTATTATGTTTCCTCTTCCATAAATGGCAATGCAAATAAAGGAGGCCCTCTTACCTGACAAAGATAAGGACCACTCTGTCAATTTGCCAAAAATGTATACCGAAATCTCAGAAAACTACCCTGAACAAATTCCAACCTCTGAGGGAAGTTTCTAACCATTTGCACTTTAAGACAACATCCATTTTCACATACTTTAGTTCTATAATATTCCTTGTGGCCAGAGGCAATATAGCGTGTAGCAGGGACTCAGAATTGTCACAAGCTGCTAAATCTCCAGATGCTGAGCACTACATGGTATATAATCTCTGCAAAGATTTCACATATTCAGGTTATGGCCACAGAAAAACCATAAAACTCCAGGAGCTCCCTAGGAAAGCATAAGAAATTTAGAAATAGCAAATTTGAAGGGAGATGTGAAAATTAGAAAAGTATACTAGTTTAAAAGTTAGCATGAATTTCAGGAAAGATGCTGGTTCAGGAAAAATAAGTATGATTACTAATTTGGTTTCAAAGCCATAACTAAACACACTAAAATATGCTTCAAAGCTCTTATTAAATGCCTCCAAAATCTCCAAAATGTATGAATAAATTTATTTCATTTTTAATTTTTATTTATGTATCATTAAATTTCCTCTAAAATGCACAGAATGTCTTTTAAGAGGTTCTGATGAGTAAAATTATTATTCATCATTGTCCTACATCCATCATTAATAATATAGGAGACATACAAACTAAGACAGAAGCCCCTACCCATGCCCGCCCCTCCTCCCCATGAGGTTGCTTTCATTCCTACTCAAGGAAAACCATGAATCTCTGCCACAGGACTTGGTGTAAGGGGATACTACAAGCACTCTGTAAAATCAGAGCTCTCCATAACTAACCTTTCTAAGTAGAACTCCAACAAATCTGAAGTATTACTGTTGGGGCTATTTGGTTATTTCAGTCATGTCTGACTTTTCATGACCAGATTTGGGTTTTCCTTGGCAGAGATAATGGAGTGGTTTGCCAAACATCTTACAGATGAGGAACTGAGACAGACCAGGTTAAGTGCCTTACCCAGGGTCTCACATAAGTGTCTGAGGCCAGATCTGAATACAGGAAGGTAAGTCTTCTTGACTCCAGGCCCAGCACTCTATCCACCAATCTGAAGTAAATGACTGTCAATTCAACACCTGATTTCCAGATCATCAGAGGTTTGCTATTTTCCCATCTGATTTTAGATAGCTACACCACAAATTTCACAAATTAAAGAAAATTCAGCTCCACCGAAGGCTAGAATTGGAAGGGAATTGTAAGACGATCTAGTCCAATGCTCCCATTTTTCAGGTAAGGAAACTAAGGCCCCAAAAGGTGAAATGTCTTGCCCAAGTTAAAACAACTAGTCAAGCTGGGTCCTCTTACTCCAAATTCAATATTCTTTCCACTACATTACTCTGCCTACGATTCAACCAGCACATTCTTCATACCTGTCTCCTGTGGGCTGGAATGAACAGTCTCAAGGGTTCTTTCCAGCTCTAAGTCCTATGATCAGGTTGCACAGAAAAACCTGGAAACACCGCCTCTCTAAAGCTAAAGGATGCTGCTTCCTTGGGAGCTAATCAGCAGTTTACTTTCTGCTCCAACCCCAACATCTTCACCTCTACACATCTGGGCTCCACTAATGCAGGATTTCTAAAGTCTATATTTTACCTTTTTAAAAGGTAGGCACTCGATAATGTTTTTTATCTTACCATTTTATATTCCCACCCTTGAAAAGAAAGAGGGAAAATCTATTTTTTATATTCCCATGTGAAGTGACAGTGAAAAAAATCTTTTCAATGTCTTTTTAAGCTATTATATTAGCTTAAAATTTTTAAAGGTACCTTTACCAACACAAAGAGAAAGGTCCATAATTTATAGCATAAAAATATCCTTAGGCTAAAAAAATACATTTTGCTTTTAATACATTTTCTATTTCCAGTTGAACATGTTGAAGAATATTACTTTGTGATAATGCTTTCATCATAACTAAGACATCTAAATTAGCTATGTAACCAAATATAAGTCAACCTCTATGGGCTTCGCTTTTCTTATTTTAAAAGTGGATACATGTACGTAAGGTGGATTTGTTTTCTTTTTAAGATACTAGTTCCCAGGATCCATGGCCATAAACAATCTACTAGTTTCCAGACTCCTGGCCTCTAAACAATTTCACTGCATATGGTTGGTTATGTAATCTTAAATAATATAAACATTTCAGTTAAATTATAAAGAGTCCACTGAGCCTGAGCTATAAAGTGAGCACTTGTCAGTAAGTGTGGATTTGCTGATTTGTGGAATGCACAAGCTGGAATGCCGTGCGTGCCTTGAGCTGCCACCATCAAGGATGGGGGCGGGGGGAGGGGGGTGAATGGCCCCACTGAGACTTAGGGGATCCTGTAGGTGTTGGTGTTCCCATTCTTACAGGTCCCTTATCATATCTCTATTTCTGCCCTTCTGGGTGCCTGGATCAAGAGTGAACTTGCTAGAGATTGGAGCCCAAATGCTCAATCCACCTATGACTGGATATGGTAATATACAGGATCCCAAGTAATCCTCAGTCCTCTTCTGAGTTCTGGTGCTAACTTAGATTATGATTCTGTCCAGCTTACAGTGCATTCACCCTCACCATGCTAGCCAAAGAGCACAAAGAGCAGGATGGCAGCTACAGCAATGCTTCCACAGGATCTCTCTTACAACCAGTCATGCTTTATTCATTTCAAATTCTGTGCCTCCAAGAACTTATTATCACCTGAGTTCTACTGTCACATTTCAACAGTATTGATGCACTGTACAGATTACAGATGAATGTTCGTTTAAGGATCTTCCCTCCAATATGTTGGTATGATCTTCTACGCAGGACAGACACAATGACAGACACAAAACAAGAAGGTCTAGATAGGATACAGCCAGCAGGAATACCCACACTCATGAGATCACAGATCTACTCAAAGCATAAATTCCTATAAAAGATGATGTTAGAAAGATTTTTTTTTTAAATTGAGAATATAGGAAGCCCAGTTTTAAACTCTAAATAATAGATTTCTGTTGTCTCTTTGTTTGCACTTACATCTAACTTCCTGATCTAATGGAAAGAGGACTCAATGTGGAGTCAGAGAATTCTGTGTTAAAATTCCAATCCACTACTTGCCATTTATGTAGTCAAGATGGTAAAATTTTTGAAACCTTAACCTTTCTGGACCTCAGTTTCCTCATCTGTAAAATAAAGGAGTTGAACAAACAAGATGATCTCTGAGGTCCCATCCTATTCTAACCTATTGGTTTTACTCTTTGAGAAATAAACACAATATAACCAAAAAGAAAAATCTTTGTGACTAAAATATTATCTATAAAAAATTTTTCCCATAATTTATTTCACATTTTCATTTCGGGGTCAAAAATAATGGTGTCATTTGCTACTCATATAGTGAACAGAAGAGAATTAAAAATGTATTCTTTGTCAATCTTTCTCATGAATGCTAGCTAAACATAAATATTTACCTTCATTGTTTTGGAGGAACCAACTGAACTATTATGGAGGCAATGAAAAATTTTGCCATTTTCAACACCTGTTTCATTGGAGAAACGTTGTAAAAGAAACCTAGGCAATGCTGTGTAAGACACTTAAAGGTAGTTGACATTAGCAAGTGTTTTTAAATAAGAATCTGATTTAAGCCAAAAAAAAAATTAACATCTTTACAACTATACCATCTGTTACTTAATAAAAATATTTCCTTTAATGACTTTTCTTATTGTTTTCCAAAAGAAATGGAAAAAAACTGTTGTGGCCAAAATAAACATTTTTTTATGACTGTCAAGATAACCTATCCATTTTTTGGTTTGTTGCTTCAGTAAGTCAGAATGTGACCTCTTATTGGAAACATATTCATGATTCAGACAATGCAGACATTCTGTAATTGTTTCTTTAGACAAAATTAAAGTTGCAGTTAACATGCACATACCTAGAAGGCACTTCAGAAGCTTTATACCTTCTCCTAGTAACATGACAACACATAGACAAGTCTAAGGGGTCAGAAAACCCTTCAAAATCTTTCTGCTTTATTGAGTGGGATCATCAAAACTATAAAGATAAAGATGATGCAGAGAAAGGTGCATAGCACAAACTGTGAAACTAAATAAAAGAAGTCTCCAAGTTACAGTCACTCAACTGGACAATGAAAAGCACCCTATTCATTCATGAACTTCCTTGTCACCCAAGGCCTATCCCCAGAGAACTGTGACCTTAATCTCACCAGTCACCATGACCAACAAGCTTGTCTACTTCTGGGGCTGTCTGTCATTCAATTATGCTCAGGGTGAGGCTTTCGTGGGCAGGTAGAAGATGCAAAACTACTACAAGAAATCACGGTCCCTTTTTCAGTCCTTTTCTTTTGGAAACACTCCCTTTTCTAAAGCAGTTGTTTTGGTTCTCCAGACACCACCTGACTACAAATCACTTCATAGCTGTCTCTACATCAGAAGGAGAGCAGTAAAAGATAGTAACAGAACATGTCCAATAGCAGAGCTAGTTTTCATCTTGCCTGAAACAATACACCTGGGCCTGTTAGGTCACCTAGATAGAGCAGGGGACTAACGGGATACAAATGAGATAGCATGAGAGTACTCTAACCATAAAGCACCATAAAAATGCAAGCTTTTCTTTTGTTACTGTTGTTATTAATAATGAAGTCACTACTGCACATTGTATATCCCCCTGGGGAATTATACAATATGTGTTTTCTCAAAGTTGAGAATAACACAAATTTTATAAATCAAATTGTAATTTCATTGCAAGAGGGGAACTTTCTGTTTAAAGAAATCCTACTGTAAATCTTTTATAAAATGGAGAAAGTAACTAAAATGCCAAGAAACATGGAAGGAACTGAGATGGCATCACCTATTAAAATAAGAAGGCTGAACTAGATTATCTCAAGTCTTTTAAAGTTCTGTGATGATATCCCTAATTTTATCTTTTGGGTATATTTTCTTAGGCTGGATTTACTGAACACAAGGCACTACTCCACAAACCAACTGAGTAAAAAATTCTGCTCCACAGCCTGCAGTTGGTCCCAAGAGAACTGGGGGAGATAGTATGGATAGTTGCAAGAAATCTATCATCCATTATCCATCACTGCAAACAAATAGTAATTAAGAAAAAAACAACCTCATAATTGATCAGATGTTATCCAATATCCTTTCTACCTCCCTTCCAGATCATCAACACTAGAAAAGCAACTCGGAGTTCATAATCTATAGACAGGCTGGTAATATCATGGGGAGCAGCATTTCTAAGAAACCAAGGTCCCACTTCAACATACACTCTTAATTCAGTGCTTACTACTACTACTACCTGTAATCTGGCAATTTAAGTTAAGATTATTCAGAATAAAATATTGCTGCCACAAAGTGCTCCTACAAAGCATCACAGATCTCAACTCACTGTTCTGGACCATAACAGATTCTACTGAAATTGAATTCCAGCAGTCTTGCATAGGCAAGTACAACATGGATATAAGGGCATTGCTACAAAAAATAAAAATGAAGGCTGAGATAAACAGAACACAGAGTCTTTAAAAACAGACTACAAAGATCCAGGGCTATATTAGCGATAGTATTGCACAGTGGCAAGACCAATGAACGCTGAGTTAGAAGATCCAGGTCCTAATTCAGGTTCTGCTACAAATTCATTGTGTGACAAATCTGTGGGCCTCAGTTTTTTCATCGTTAAAACTAAAAGACTGGACTCGGTGCTTATAAAGGTCCCTTCTAGTGTTAACCTATGATTCTTTATTACATCCTAAGCACATTTTAAAAGTTCATTTTAACTTTAGAAAATAAGGAGTATGAAACTGCATCAATCATCTTTTTTTCCCTAAGGGAAGACTGGATATCCCCATTTTGCCCAGGATGAAAGTACAGCCATCACTCATGGCCTGATTCCACTGTTCGCCAGTACAGAAGCTTTGACCTCCTCCAGTTCCAGCCTGGGCTGGTTTGCCCTTACTTAGGCAGCTTGGTGGGCCTCCACTGCAAAGTGTGGGCACAGCATCAGCTTTAGCACTACGGCAGCTCAGAACTCCCAAGCTCAAACAATACTCCAGCTTTAGCATCCCCTAAGATCAGGGATTATAGGCAAATCACACCACTTCTGGCCATTTATGTGTACATACAAACTTCCAAGATCACAAACTTGAAGAAACTGTTTTTTCTTCTTTGTATAGCTAGTGCCTACTACAATACTTTGCATGTAGTAAGTGCTTAATAAAACATTTGTTAATTAAGTTATAAACTCTATGAGAGCAACAGCTGTGGTCCACATTTCTACAACTCTGAAAGGCTAGCACAGAGTATGCTCAATAAATGTATGCTGAGGTACTCTATAACTCATTAGAAATGGAATAATATTTTATTAATTGAAGGGAATAAGGAGAATAGGGACTATCCACAGACTCAATAAACAGAAATACAGTTTCCCTAGAAAGCTTACAAAACTCCATCCCTACAGCAGTCTATTTACAGGTTTCAGTACTTAGCAGTCACACTGTCTGTAACAAATTAATAATAATACTTCTATAGAACATTTTTATCTTCAAAGCACTTTTAAAAAGACTAATTAAAGAGCTACAAATGCCTCCTCCAGCAGGGAAGAAAGAATTAGAGAGAAGAAAAACAGATTTTGAAAGAGAGATAGCAAGATTAAGTCTAATTTAAAGGGATCAGTTTCTCAGCTGTATAATACAGGAACTAACCAACTTTACATGAAAAGACAGTCCCTGGGAAACAGGCAGAAAACACGGGGGTGGAGGAAGATCTACCCAGACGTTAAAAAATTGTGGAATGAAAACTAATGTCTGTAATGTACAGCATATCAGTGGTACCTGACCCAAGTGCACTTGGGAGAGATATTTAAGGAGGCACAGATGGATGTGGGAGGGGGTGTAGAAGCAAGGGAAATCAGAGCACATGTGTTGGTCACAACCAATTATCTTCCAATACTAGGAAAGATTAGAAACAGAAAATAGAAATCCCAAAATGTAGAGACTCTATATTACCAAAATTCTCCTGAGACTTCCCAGAAAAAGAGCCAATAGTTCAGATACAGAATGAACAGGCCAAAACAGTAGATTTTAGGGACAAGAGTGCATTTACTATTACCTCAAGAATAAAATAAAAAAAAAATGCTCCCATTTGTCCAGGAGTTCCATGGATGAAAGAATCTAACATATGCCATGTATTAGAAAAATGACTACAAAATAAAGGTTCCCAATCTTCTAACTTTGTAAAAACACCAATTTCCCAGGAGTTACCCAATTAATAAATATATTGGATCTGCTAAAGAAAGATTTCTAGTACTGCTTGACACTGATCATCTATACCAACACATATGGAAAGGAAAAAAGATCATTAACCAGATTCTAGAAATTCAAAACAATGATTTATTCCTGACTTTTGTTCACTGATACAAGAGAATTCAAAAGCCAAAAGGAAAGAAACACTACCACACATCAGTATAAGAGTTTCAAGTCAATAGTATCTAAGGGTTAAAAATTTCCATTTTAAGAAACTACGCTACATTCAAATGCAAATTTCAACAAGGTAACAGTTCAGATTATTACTTTGCTAATAATTCACTTATTTGTCCTAATAAGCTCATCTTGTGACCCATACAGAATCAAATCTAAAAGATGAACTTGCTTGGACCAATAAACCTAGTCCACAAATCACATTAGCAATTTAGTCAAGCCCTTCAGTGTCTCAGAATCCAAGTAGCGTCATCTGCAAAATAAGGAAAACAATACTTCATGCTGCCTACAAAACAAAGCTGTGTGAGGATCAAATGAGATAACTATATTACTTTAAGGGGCTAAATAAATGTAAACTAATAATACAGATTTGAAATTTGAAGGAGGATCATTCTTAAAGATCATTCTAATTCAACCATCTCATTGTACAGATAATGGAAGTGAGGTTCAGAGAGGTTAATTCCATTTCACTGGAAAAGACACAAAGAAATTTTGGCTTGCTTTGGCTATTGCTTTTTCCCATTAAAGCCCTTAGGGGTACAGACTGGAAAACAGAAGAGAAAGATCCTAAGACAGATGCGTCACAAGGGCAATTTCAACTGCTTAGAGCAAGAGGTTTTTGTCATCATCATCATTGTCGTCGTCATCATTGTCGTCATCATCATCACTATTCAGCCTATACTGTAATCATCAATAAGCATTTCAGGCATTTAGATATACCCATTTCTAAATCAGTCGGATGACAAAACATTGATTAGATATACCCGAGTGCCCTTTTTTCTCCCTCAGGAAACCCAGTATCTATAATGCGGACTCAGCACACTCTCATCGTTAAAACTAGGATGCTATCTACTGCTATTCTACTTTCATTACTGCCAGGGTTATTGCATGTTTTTATTTAATAAACCTTCATCAGCTCAAATGAATGGTTGTTATTAGTTGAGCTAACAGCCAAATGATAATGCTCCAGAGAGATATCAGTGCTTGTTGGGGCATTCACTAAGAGAGTAGAAGGGTAGAGGTCAAGCACGTGTCGATGTAAATGAGGCGATATTAGGTACTAACAGCTTAATGCAATAGAGTGCCTCAGAGATAATGGAATTTACAGGATAAAGTAAATTAGATGAAGTTATTGATAAGAGTATATGAATGGGGGAGAGGTTTGACAGATAAAGTGCTGTCACAGAAAAGGCCATTTACTTGTGAATTTCTACCTTAAAGAGTCCTTCAAATGTACCACAAGAAATAAAACCCAAGAGCAAATAAATGTCACAGTTGACCTGGAAGAAAAATATCATTATCCTGATCAGTACTGGGATGCCAAACTTCTCATGAAAAGTATTTTGCTTCTTTAAAAAGCATACAGGTTTGGGGTGGAGGGTGGAATAAATGAAAGACAAGGAAAACAACTCCAAAAAACTCATTTAATTAAAGCAAAAGTTCACCCTTTTTCTTTTCAGTTCCTATAGAGCAATGATCATGTCAGACACAAACAGGTACCATAAGCATTTGCTGAATCTTTTTTCCACAAGTCACTGTTTGCCAATGTGGTTCAAAATTCCTACAAAGCTTACTCGTTCTACATTCTATTTGCTCAAACCTCCCCACAAATCCTCCATAAAGAACCTACCCTATCATTTTACATCTTTCAGATTGACTAAAGTGGTAGAAGGTGAAAGAGACAAATATTGGAGGGAATATAGAAAAACTGGGATGTTACTTCACTGTTGGTGGAACTGTGAACTAATCCAGTCATTCTGCGGAGCAATCTGGGATTATACCCAAAGAGCTACAAAACTGTGTATACCCTTTGATTCAGCAATACCACTATTGGATTTGTTTCCCAAGATGACTGGGGAAAAAGGAAAAGAATTTATATGTTCTAAAATATTTATAGTAGTTTTCTTTCTGGTGGTAAAGAAATGGAAATTGAGGGGATGCCCATCAATTTGGGAATGGCTGAACAAATTGTGATATATGATTGTGATAGAATACTACTGTGCTATAAGAAATGATGAGCTGGTTGATTTTAGAAGAAACATGGAAAGACTTGTGTGAAATAATGAAAAATGAAATAAGTAGATCCAAGAGAATATTGTATACAGTAACAGCAACACTGTTCTAAGAACAACTTTTAATGACTAAATTATTTTGAGTACTTAAAAAAATCAGCTACAAAGGACCTGTGAAAGAAGATGCTATCCACCTCCAGAGAATGAACAGATGAACAGAAATATAGTATGGCTTTACCCACACACACACACACACACACACACACACACACACACACACTACATATATATATATACATATATATATGTATATATATATATATATACATATATATATGTATATATATATATGTATATGTATATGTATATGTATATGTATGTATGTATGTATAATATATATATACACACATACATATATAAATATATTCATATTTGTATGATAGCCTTCTCTACAGTGGCTGGGGAGAAAGGAAGAAAAAATAAAAAGAATAAAAATAGATAAAAAATAAAAATAAGAATAAGAGAAATCTTGGAAGCAAGAAAAACAGAGTAGCTTTGAAAATAATGTGTAGTACTTATTACATGTTTTTTCAAAAAAAAATAAACAATGAAATGGAAATTCATAATTTTATATTGAATCCTCCTTTTATGTTCTGCTGTGCACATGGAAAAACATTAACGAAATTAATTTTAAAAATTTTTTAAATCCACCCAATGCACCTAAGACCTTCCTCTCATTCTTGTAACATCTTTGATTCAACAAACAAAATTAGATGGCTATTAAGTGCAAGACACTGGGCTCCAGCATACAGTTTAGTATTATAAATGAAGAAATTAATTTGTCCACTTGCTGCCTTTCATTCTTGACACAAAACAAGCCCACTTTCTTTTCCAGTCAAAGAAATCCTAAAAAATATTTTATGACAGATTTAATGCATTTTGCTAATGATAACATACTGTTACCTATTTGACCCTCCACTGTCCTTCCGTTTATCATTTTAATTCTTCTGAAAACACAGTATCCAAGATTCAAAGTCAGATAGTATCACTGAGAAAATACTGGTATTAAAGTAATGGGTTTTTGCTGTAATGGACATTTTAGGATCATTGAAAGCACTACACATTTTCCCAAATGCAATCAAGGCCCATCTCCTCCTCCTACTAAATTCCCAGCCCAACTCATTAACCATCTGCAGCACTTGTCCAGGATATATCTACTGAAGGACTAATTTGACAGGTTGCCCATACAGCTGCATATCAGGATCTGAGCAATATGCACTTTTCATTTATTTTGTTTTCAGTGTGAACAATTGGACCATGCTATTTTGTAGTATTGGGGATTTACTAAGGAAGCTGAACAGGATATTCCAGGACTCGATGCAAGTGATACAATGTCATTAGGAACTCCACCACAGAGAGGCAATTCCTCTCTGCCTTGACATTAAGCAAAACAGCTTCAATGACATGGACAAACACCTTCAACAAATACAGCTGGACAAAGTTATCTTGTAAGAGATACATTATGTCTGAGGACAACCTGTTAAACTGGAATTTTCTATCATCGAAAAACACGACATATATCAGGATCTTGAATGTTCCCTACACTTCTCAGTGGTGTCACTTAAAGTTTGTGGGCCTCTACACAAAGTAGACAACAAAATCCTGAAGGCTGACAGACTCAGTCATGAAGACCTGTGGTTCAAACACCACCTCTGATGCTCACACATTACCTGTGAGATTACGGGGAAGTCACTTATCTCTTTGATGCTCAGTTTTCATCCACAAAATGAGGATAATGATACTTACGACACCCACCTTACAGTCCTGTGGGTATGAAAACAGTAAGGTAGCACCCTAGCTGCCTTTGATGAATTTCTGTCACCTATCCCTGATGAAAAGCACTCCTAGGGACTGAAAGAACTAACTAGTGTAAATGAAGAACCACTATCAGCAACTGGTGGAGATTGTGGAGAATAGGAGGGATATTATAGGACTGAAGGACTTGACTTTTTTTTTAAGGGAAAAGAATATAGACCAATGAGCCTGACTTTAATTGCTGGCAACAATCCAGAACAAGTTATTAAAAAGAACACTTATGGGTCACCAAAGAGCCAAACTAATATTATTTTCTATCCCTATCAGGACACTGTTGCACTCCTTTGGATCTCCAAAATGCCCTCAGGAATCCTATTCTCAGGAATACCATGATTCCATGTAAGACTGAATAAGCTTTGGCACTCAGGTGGCATTAGTATCCTCTGCCCCTCTGACTGCTCTGATTTGAGGGTGCAGAAAAGAGCACCTCCCCAAACCTCCATTTAAGGCCAGTAATCTTTTCATTTCCTAACTGGCTGCATCCCTTTATATTTTTCCATTACATCCCCAAGCCAGGTATTTCTCCACTGCCCTGCTTTTCTGTTTTCTTTTTAGTATTGTCTTCTCCCATTGGGTGGTAAGCTCTTGAGGACAGGAGTTGTCTTTCTTTTCAGTATTTGTGTCTCTAACACTTAACACAGTGCCTGGCACATAGTAGCCACTTTAAAAAAAATATTTATTGACTGGAGGCCTTTATCAAAGCATTTGAGAAAGTCTCTCATGTTATTATTATACACAAGAAGAAGAGACATGGGTTAAATGATAGTACAATTAGGTGAATGTGGACTAGTTAAACATCAAGACCTAACGGGTATTCATTACATGTTATCATGAAAGTCAGCCTATTTTAAGTGCCCTGTGTGCTTGACAGTGTGATGATCAACTATTTTACCAATGACTTGGATAAAGGTGGCATGTTTATCAAATAAATTTGTAGATGACATAAAGCTGGAAAGGACAGTCAATGTGACATAATAGTGACAAGTAAAAAAATACTGAGATACTAGAACAAACTAAATCTAAGAAAATGATATCTAATGGGGATAAATGGAAAGTCTTATACTTGGGATCAAAAAATCAATTTTACAAGTACAAGATAAGGGAGGCAAAGCTGGAGAGCAGTTTAAATGAAAAAAAAATAAGGCAGTTTTAAGATACTGAAAGTACCATATGAATCAACATTATGAAGTGGCAGCCAAGAAACCTAATGCAATGTGAGGCTACATTAAGAAAGGTAGAAATCTTCAGAAAGAGCAGGAAGTCTAAGAATATACTGCCCTAGTCAGATCACATCTAAATGGCAGTCTTCAGTCCTGCCACATTTTAGGAAGCACAGTGATAAACTAGGAAGCATCCAGGGACATGACTCAAGAGGTAGAGAAAAAGAGAAACAATCAATAAAAATATTTTAAAAGAAAAAGAAATGAAGGCACAGATCCATGCCCTCAAAGTAATTTCAATCTAACATAGGCATGGAGATCATAACTCAAGGTTAAGTTGTTTTCAATCATGTCCAACTCTTTGTGACTCCAATTGGGGTTTTCTTGGAAGAAATACTTGGCAGAGATTCCTTCTCCAAGCCATCTCAGATGAGGAATCTGATGCAAATAGGGTTAAGTGACTTGTCCAGGGTCACAAAGCCAGTAAGTATCTGAGGCTGGATCTGAACTCAGGAAGATGAGTCTTTCTGACTCCAGGCCCAGCCCTCTATCTACTGCACCACCTAGCTGCCCCCATAATTCAAGAAGTACATCACAAAGCTGTGTCCTACAGTAATATAAATAATTAAGAGATCAGAAAAGAAGTACATTTAATTCAGTCTTTCTTCCACATACCACATACATCTGCTAAAGGATTTTATGGTTTGTCAATTTTATCTAACATCACATCAAATCTACAAATTATGAATCAGAACGGGGAAAGAAAGGGGGAAGGCAATGAGTATTTATATAGTGGCTACTATGTTTCGGCACTGTGCTAATTACCACATAAATATCAGCTCACTGGATCCTCACAACAATATTATGAGGTAAGTGCTACTGTTATCCTCATTTTACTACTGAAGAAACTGAGGCAAACAGGTTAAGTGACTTGCCTAGGGTCACACAACTATTAAGTGTCTGACGCCAGACGTGAACTCAGATCTTTCTGAATCCAGGCCCAAGACTCCATTCACGGTGTACCTAGAGGCCTGTAATAGGAAAGGGTAGGCAGGAATGCTAAATCTAAAAGGCCTCATTTCTAAAATATACAGAGAACTGAGTCAACTGATTCCACAACTGATAAATGGTCAAAGCATATGAACAGGAAGTTTTCAGAGGAAGAAATTAAAGCTATCTATAGTCATATGAAAAAATGCTCTAAATCACTATTGATTGGAGAGATGCAAATCAAGATTGTGAGGTACCACATCACACCTATCAGATTGACTAACATGACAAAACAGGAAGATGATAAATGTCGGAGAAGATGTTGGAACACTAATTCATTGTTGGAGGAGTTGTAAACTGATTCAACCATTCTGGAGAGCAATTCGGAACTATGTCCAAAGGGCTACAAAAATATGCATACCCTATGACCCAGCAATACCGCTTTGGGGACTGTATCCCAAAGAGACCATAGAAATGGGAAAGGGTCTCACATGTACAAAAATATTTATAGCAGGACTCTTTGTGGTGGCAAAAAACTGGAAAACAAGAGGATGCCCATCAATTGGAGAAATGACTGAACCAATTGTGGTATATGAATATAATGGAGTACTATTGTGCTTTAAGAAATAATGAAACTAAGACAGGCCTGAAAAGACTTATATGACCTGATGCTGAATGAAAGGTACAGAACCAGCAGAGTTTTGTACACAGCAACAACCACAGTGTGTGAGGAATTTTTCTGGTAGACTTAGTACTTCACTGCAATGCAAGAACTTAAAAAATTCCCAATGGACTCTTGAGAAAAATGTCTTCCAAATTCACAGAAAGAACTATGGAATTGGATCGCAGAATGAAGCAGACTATTTTCTTTTGTATTATGTTTTGTTTTGTTTTATGGTTTCTTCCATTCATTTTAATTCTTCTATGCCACATGACTAAGGTGAAAATGCATTTAATAGGAATATATGTGTGCAACCTATATAAGACTGTATGCCATCTCAGGGAGGGAATGGGAAAGGAGGAGGAAGGAGAGAAAGGTAAGGGGAAAATAAATCTAAGATATATGGAAGTGGTTGTAGAACACTGAAAATGAATAAAATAATTTAATAAAATAAAAAGTAAAAAAAAATTCCCAATGAACGTGAGGCAAAACACCTTCCATATCCAGAGAAAGAACTATGGAATTGGATCACAGATTGAAGCAGACCATTTTCTTTTGTATTATGTTGTGTTTTATGATTTCTCCCATTCATTTTAATTCTTCTATCCAACATGACTAAGATGGAAATGTATTTAATAGGAATGTATGTGTAGAACCTATATAAGATTGTACGCAATTTCAGGGAGGAAGTGGGGAGGGAGTAGGGAAGGAGAGGCAGGTAGAGGAAAAAAATCTAAGACAGATGGAAGTGACTGTAGAACACCGAAAACAAATAAAATAATTTAATTTTTAAAAAAAGAATGTTAATTAATGGATCAGCCATGACATTACTAGACTTAAGCAATAAAGAATTATCTACAGTATAAACCACTGTATTAAGCTATAAGTTAAATTCAAGGCAGTTAGACTTACTGCCTTCAGCTGTAACACTGTGTTACAATTTTCATGAAAGACAAAATTAATTTGGCTGATAAACCTGGATTGTAAATAGAGCAACTACATAATTTACCACAGCATGTCACACAACTTTCATAACTGGTCCTATAATCAATAATCACTCTTGAATAGAGAAGGGGGTAAGCAGTTTTTTGGAATGTGTCTATGTCAAAACAAAAAGTATCAATGAAAAAGAAAATCATTGGAGGAAATAATGAAAATAATAATGAGCGCCCTCGTGTTTATATAATGCCAATCTCGTAGAAAATGTTTTCAAGGCATTGTAATGTCTGAAAAAGTCATTTGTGTGTGCAACATTCTCTGAGAAGTCAGGAAGCGACTACTGCCATCCTTGTTTTCCCAATGTGGAAGCAAAGGCACAGAGAACTGAAATAATCACTTAAGAATATAAAAAAGGGTTCATACAGAGCCCAGAACTCTAGAATGTATCAAATAGTTCACATACTCAAAATACTCTTTGTATTATTTGCAGTCACATTGTTGATCAGTTAACAAGCATATATTAAGCACTTGCCATGTTTCAGTCACTATGAGAAATGCTGGAGATATAAAAAAAGGAGAAAGAAAAGGAGGAAAAAAAGCCTACCATCCCTGTCCTCAATAACAGCATGTTCCAGACAGCACAGTAGATAGAGTGCCAGGCCTGGAGTAAGGAAGAGTCACCTCCCCAAATTTAAATATGGCCTCAGACACTTACTAGCTGTGTGACCTCGGACAAGTTACTTAACCCTGTTTGCCTCAGTTTCCTTATCTGTAAAGTAACGGTAATGGCAATTTAAATGGGAAACTCTTTCCCATTCATTAATAGGCCCATGTCACCTGCCTGGGTCACATGGAAGTCCAAGTCACATGAGTCTGAGTCATATGGAGCCTGTGGTAGAAAGAGTTTGCTGAATGTGTCAAACAGGAAGAGGCAGAGCTAGAGCAGAGCTGAGGGTAAACTGGTCAGTCTACTTAAGCTAGAAAGAATGCAGGCAACTGGTTAGAGTGAGGGGAAGAGCTGGTTTGTGATTTTGTTTAATGAAGTTGGTTTGCGGGAAGCCTCGCAGGGAGAAGGCTTGGGGCTGGTGTTGCCCTCTACATTGCTATTGTGTTATTGTGTATATATTTTTGTTACTATGATAGACTTGGCTTTCTGATGTCTGAATAAACGTTTTGGTTCTGTCTCCCATATGGAGAATCTGCTGTATCTCGTAATTCAGAATTGTTCTGGGATATTCATGACCACCGTAGGTGCTGAGAATATCACACTGGCACCACAATGAGCTAGAGGAAGAAATAGCAAACCACTCCAGTATCTTTGCCAAGAAAACCACAAATGGAGTCATGAAGAGTTGGACATGACTGAAATAGGTTATTTTAGAGAATAAAGGGCACATATACAGATCAAATAAAAGTAATTTGAAAGGGAAAGTAATATGGAACTAGGAGATCAGAAAAGGTCTTCTGTGAAGATATCTGAGCTAAGTCTTGAGGTAAACCAGAGGAATTTAGAGGTGAGGGAGCAAAACTTTCCATACATGAAGGAGAGCCATCACAAATGCAGAGAAATGAAAGCCAGAGTGTTACATCTAAGCTACTGCAAATAGGCCAATGGAGCTCAATCATAGACAAAAATCATTTCTGTTTCTTCTTTTGACTTTCATCAAAATACTTGCCATCATGTTTTCCCTTTCTGGCTCCTAGATTTCCTCAAATGAGTATACTTTTGTAATAAAGTGGTACTATCCCATGCTTCTTTTGCTGATCCTACTTTTTTGCACCAAGTATCCCCATCCAGGGTTACCATCCAATCCTGGATTTCACCTCACCAAGTTTCAGTAATACCATTAAGACCAAATTGGACCCCTTGTGTTGGAACCTATCTTTCCTTTTGTTTGCTGCTGAAATTCTTTATAGACATTTGAGGCCTTGTGTTTTACTCCAGTTGCTTTCCTGAATTTTGTTTCCTATGAGTTTGTGGGTATGCCAGCTAGTAACCTTCTTACTTGTTTGTGACTACTCACTATGCTATCTAATTTGGAGGATATATAGAGGCAGTCTTCTCTCCCCTCCTGCTTTAGTTTAAAGCCTTTTTGTTTAAATTTGCAAACCCCTTGAAAATACCTTCTAACCAACTTTTGATAAGTATACTTCATTTCCGTCATGAATCTACCAGGGGTGGGGAATCTGTGGCCTTGAGGCCACATGTGGCCTTTCAGGTCCTTGGATGCAGCGCTTTGACTGAATCCAAACTTCACAGAACAAATCCCCTTAATAAAATGATTTGTTCTGTAAAATCTGGACTCAGTCAGAGGGCCACACTCAAGGAACTAGAAGTCTATATGTGACCTTGAAGCCGAAGATTCTCTACCCTTGCTTCTAGACCATTGAAGAGTTATTGGTCTGCTGCTGGCATCATTGCTAGGATAGATCATTAAAAAATTGTTTTGTTTGGCCAGTTTAATTTGAAAGCTGGGCGAGGGATAGTATGCGTCATCCAGTTGTAGCTGTTGATGGGTGCCCTATGTTGAGACTCGAGGTCAGGGCCTGATAATGCTGATTTGTTGTTTTGACTTGGCTTGGCAAGAAGAAGACTCATTAGGGGAGTCAGTTTTGTTTGAGATTCTGTCCAGTAAGGGGATTTGTTCTGTGAAGTTTGGATTCAGTCAAAGGGCTCCATCCAAGGACTTGAAAGGCCACAGATTCCACCCCTGGTAGTTGACAAACTGTCATCAATAGAATCACTTAAGAATAGGTAGTGCTTATTATAAGTAACACACTCCCTACCTCATTACACATACCTTTCTCCTCCTTATGCTGGCTGGAAAGAGTACCCAAGGCCAGACCCACCCAAATGTCCAGCATTTTGGACTAACATATGAACAATCCAGTGCATATTAGAATTGTTCCTTGCATCTTAATTAGATTTGTCATTGGCAACATATCATTATTAGCAACTTCCCAATGGATATGCTGGTCTTCTTCAATTTACTGAGTAGGTGTTTCCTACATATATTAAGGTTCTCAGCATTTTGTCCCTCAGCAGTATTGCCTTGTGCTTTATCCATTAATGCCATAAAAGGCAAAGATCTGCATACAAAGGAGAGACTAGTGTGATAACAATTTGGCAGGGTTATGTAGAAATTTGCTTCATTTCAATAAATAAGATTCTAAACCACAGCAAAGATTCAGTATCACAGCATCAGGATGCAAAAGGTAAACATGGCAGCTTTGGAGCATGTTAAATCAGCACAAAGATCAAAAACACCTTAATTTAACAACAAGCCAAGCTCATATTCTTAACAGATTATGTCAGCCTGAACACTCAGTGAAATGCAAATGCTAGTGAAACCTCCATCCTATCAGTTACAGAGCTAAAACAGAAGGTGGCAACAAAGCAAGTCCAATGTTACAGCATTTTTTAAAGAAAATCTAAACATGACCATGAAGGTAAGGTCTGTTTATATATCATATAAAGAATTCAGTGTTTGATTGTGACTAGTAGCTCACTTGGGTAGCTTCCAATATGACCAAAGTCAAGGAGACAAGTTCAAACTGAAGGGCCATTTGGATTTCCTCTGTTCCACTGCCACAAGCTATCCCTTTAACAAAAGTCTGCCATCATGAGAAAATGTGCAATTGGTTCCCAAAGAGAACCAGATCAAAGACCTAACCCTACTACTAGAAAAACAAATCTTACTCATTAACATGATGTTAGGAAAGTCAATTAACCTCTCTGGACCTTAGTTTACTCAACTATAGAATGAAAAGTTAGGACTAGATGATCCTTCTGAGATCTAAACACTAGGAAAATCAGACAGCAAGTCAGCATATTCCTCTCCCAAAAAAGGGATCACATTCATGTTACTCATAAAACTGGGCAAAAGGTGATAGTCAAAAAGAAACTAAAGCTAGTCCATTAAAATGCTTCATTCACCCACTGGTCAGACTTCCAGAAATCCAGCTTGAAAGCCAAAAGTAAAAAAGGAATGAGCAGCATATGTGACAAAGACAGGCACTTCACTGTTAGAAAGGGCATTAGCCATCCTTACTTCTTTACTCCACATCATGTGCATAAAGTTAAGGTCATTAATTTAACAAGTTTTGAGGATTCACTGTTTTGGTTTTTTTTTTAATTTTCTGATCAGGTTTTCATTAGTCAAACAACAAGCACTTATGAAGGGCTTACTATGTGCCAGAAACTAGACTGGAAACACAAAGAAAGGCAAAAACATCTCTCAGCCTCCTGCATATGAATTTCTGCAGAGGAAACCACTTTTGCATTTAAAAATCTAAGCACAAGAGGCACTTAAATTTGTCCAGGTGCCACAGTTAGGAGAACATAGAAAGGTAAATCAAGCTCCCAACATTTACAACTGCTGCCTTTGTGCCTGAGTCTTCATAACTCCAGTAGCCAGCACAGTGCTTGGTACATGGTAGGGCATTTACAGACGTTTGTCAAAGGGCTCTCAGAACCCATGATAGAGCCTGACCTATAACAGCTGATGAGAACTGTCTACCTTCTATATCTCCAGCCTCTGAATCAATAGATGAATTGAAGTAGAAAAGTTACTGGCATTAAGGTCAAAATGGCTACCAATACATAAAGCAAAATAAGGCTGCTGAAGATAGGATGCAGCAGTTGATGGAAAGAAAGGAAGGGCCCTCAGGGGCCCAAAGAAGGAGCCCAGCCCCTGAGAGGTTACTGCTTCTAGTATTTGGAATTTCCTCCCTCTTCCTGACTTCATCTGATAAATTCCTACCCATGTCATAAATCCTACTTCAATTACCCCTTTTTCATAGTTTTCCTAGCAGGAAATTCCCCCTTGAATTTCACCCAGCATTTTGGTTTTGAAACTAATACACTATAATGCAGAGTATTATCTACTTTAGTGTTTTAATACTGTACAAGACTATAAGCTCCTTGAAGGCAAAAGCTGTGTTTATGCCTCTTCCCCAGGGCCCAGTTCAATGGTCTTTAAACATCAGTGGTACAGTAAGTGTATACTGAATAAATGCTAAAGCATTCTTACATCCTCTGATAGGCTAAATACCTACTTCTACCTGTATTTCTGGTCTGAAATTTTTGCTTAAGTACAACCCTGAGAAGTCAAAGAAGAGTCAGAGATTACAAATAACCCATTAAGAATCAGGTAAATTCAGGTCTTGATCTAAAAGGGCCAGGGTCTCACATTGCATCCTGAATCATCTCCAGTCATCCTGATGAATACCAGGTCACTGGACCCAGATGATTCTGGAGAATAAAGTGAGGTTGGTGACCTTGCACAGTCCTCCCTCACTCAAATCAAAGCCAACTACAAGTCATGTCATCATCTTGATGTCATGGTCCTCTTCAAGAACAAAGGCCAAACACAACAATATAAGACTCCTAAACTGTGAACCACCAGGCCTTTTATTCACCCTTGATCTAAGATTCACACTCAAACCTTCCGGGGGATACTTGGGCCTTGGCAGGATTCTAAACTGAGGCTGGAGTCAGGGTGTGTCAGTCACAGATGGACAGTAGTAGAGCACTACGGACAGCCCAGACGTCAGGAGTTCAGCTGCTGCTTGCCGTGTGACCCTGAGCTAATCACTCTGTTCCCCTGCCTCAGTTTCCCTGGCTACACAATGGAGATAATAGTACAGATGGACCTTATCTCACAAGGCTGCTCTGAGCATGAGATGAAACAGGAATGTGAAGCACGACTTGTTTCTTTGTTGTAGTTACATCTTCATATACAAACATGCCAATAATAAAGGTTTCTTTATTCAGAGATCCCTGAATGTCCTATGTAGAAGTTACGTAACAAGACCAAACTCTATACGTAATGGAAAATATTACCTCTACCTTTTCCCCCAGGAATAAAACTCAAGATATTAATTATACTTAAAATTGGTAACTTGGCAGGCACATATCACACAGCTCCACTATCCCCATAAAAGAGAACTGTAAAATATTTTAAAAGAAACTGTTATGTACTAAAATGATGCCAAGCAGATGGCCTCTGGGTCTTTCCCCTTGCTTTTCCCAACGAGGAAGACAAGCAATCAGAATGCTAATCTTACCTCTATATTAACTCCCTCAAGGACTCAAAAGAAAGTACTGCAATTCAACCTCCAGATCAATTTCTCGATTTTAAGATGGAGACTATCTCTACATCTTTTACCAGAGTGTTGTGGAAAAATCTACCAATAAACAAGTGTATAGGGCTTTGAAAACAGAGAAAGTTAAAGCAGCACATTTGTATTACCCTATATCAAAATCTACCCAATTAATAGACTGACCTCATTCAATCTAGTCCAGATACAGCCATATGTTAGTGGTGGGAGTAAAATATTTTCTCTCTACAGTTCTCAGCAAAGTACTCTGGCACCTTCTGGGAGGAACACAGCTACACAAATATAACTTACTATTAAAACTGTCATAATAATCCTTATCTGACTTGCAGCTATAGATTCCTTTACAAAGGCACATAAATAAAAAAGAGACAAATAAAATGATTAAGAGACATTCAAAGGTTCACATGCTGAAATAGGTTTAGAAAAGGAAAAAAATATATTATTTTAGTCACAAGCCTTGTGACTGTCAGCTAAAGTGCTCCAAAACTACTCTCATTGGCTTGGTTTGCAGTGCTTCGCTGCAATTATGAATTGACTTCTATGGGCTCATAAATCAGAACTTGGATAAGTGATTTTCAAATCTCATCTGTGCAATTTTAGTTTGATGCAAACTGTTATTTTTTTTTTCAAAAACTTCTTTAAAAAAATAAACCTAAGTTCATAAAAAAATGAGCTGTCACAGAAATACCTTCCTGGCTAGCTTATGCCACCAGGGAAAAGCTGCTATTCTTATATTAATAATTCTTCCCAGAATTAATCAGTCATTGTACATTAGAACCAGCAGCTGGAGTGTTTTGAGTGATAATGAAACCTGTAACAAGGCATCTTCAGCCGTCTTTTCAAGACAATAAGGGAATTAAAATTTCAATTTAAATGCAGAGGTTTGAAACACGCTTCAGTGGCAAAATTACTTCAATTAATGTGAGTGGAATACAAAAGACAGACTGCAGAAATGTGATGCAGCAACCAGAAATTATGTCATTAATGTGCTTGCATCCACCCAGCACAATGACTGCAAAGGTCTAATTTAGACTGTACATATCACAAAGCTACAGGCAACAATATTAATCAAGTCTCCGATTTCAATGTGACGGAAACAGGCTTCTTGTCGGATCACTTTTAGCTTTTCATAAGCCAACAGCAGCTGTTTACCTAGAAGAAGGAAACAAAGGGACAGACCTATTTGCAAACATTCCTAGCTATGACAATTCAATTATTTCATACAAGACTTGAGTTACCATATCAAAAGTAAAAATACAAAATTCATCCAAGACTATGTATATATCATTCCAACGCTGAAGGGGTGATAAGAGGACTTGGCCATTCCCGGTGGCAACCCACTGATTTATTTACTTTGGATTGAATAACCTTCCTCTTGATAGGGATTATGTTTTCTGGGCATCCTATGTAATATATTCTATCTTTCTTGAATGGAAGATACAAAATCTTTTGATAAAAAAGTAAAAGGAAAAGACCTGATATCTAAGAACTAAACTACGTTTTGTCATCACTTTCCTTAAGGTATCTTTCAGCAAAGACTTCTAATTTGATTCTTTGAGAGGCCATAAGTAGATTTTTGCTTCCAAAAGTGTACTAAGAGGGAAAGAAATGTTATATTTTTTTTCCCCATGGAAGGCTTGTAGAAGGGCCATTATTGCCCCTTGTTTCCTTTTCTCCACAGTCCTAAAGAATGAGAATGAGACCAACAGTCACTATTCTAAACTCATTTTGTGCCATTTTCTCCATGAAGTAAGTCTTCATTTTTTAAAATTATGTAGCAACTACATAGCAAATCATTATCAACAGACATCAATACAGAGGGGGGAAAAAAGGAAGAAATATTAAATGGTGATCAAGAAAACTAGCCAGGAAATAAGATGGGCCAATAGCTTCTAAAGGAATAGGCATGTTGTCTACACGTTCCATATCATGCCTCAGTCAAAATAATGAACCTTAACTGGTGTTAAGACTTTCAGCATAGACAAATCAAAGCCCAAATAACATAAACTGACGCAAAAAAATACATGACAGGTAAGGTAACTGACCTATAAAATGATGGGTAACACCAGTTCCAAGATTCCAGTTCACATTTCCTAACAAAAGTACCTGGCATACTCACTAATTGAAACCAATATTACCTGTACCCCAGCAGCCTTCTTTACCCTGGTAACACCTTTAACTCTTCAATCTCCTCCTCTGACTGCTCAGTTCATTCCTGAATTACCATTTTAGGAAGTACCCAAACTAACCATGCTCACTGCAAACTAGTGACTCCATTTGGGAACCTACATGGATACCTCCCATTACTGACCCCTTGAACTTTTCAGCTTCCTTTTGTTGTTTTCCCTCACCAGAATATAAATTCCTTGAAGTCAGGGACATTTGGGAGAGAGGGTTGCTTGTATTTGTATTTGCAGCATTTAGCAGAGAGCCTAGCAATAAGTGCTTGATAAATTCTACGCCTATTTTCCATCTATACATATCCCATACCCTAAATCTTTGTTCTGCCTGCTGAGTCACTGGAATAAGACAATTAGCATATGAAAGCAGAGTCTTTACAATTACACATTAGCCAAAAAAACTGTCACAAAATATGTTACAAGTTTGGTTGCCACCAAACTGTGCATACCCTTTCATCCAACAATACAACCACTATATCTGTATCCCAAAGAGATTACGAAAAAGCGGAAAGGATGTATGGGTGCAAAAATATTTATAGCAGCTCCTTTTTGAGGTGGCAAAAATTTGGAAATTCAGAGTATGCTCATGAAATGGAGAATGGTTAAACAAGCTGTGGTATATGAATATTAATGGAATACTACTGTGCTATAAAAAAATGATGAGGAGACTCACTTTAGAAAAACCTGGAAAGACTTTTATGAACTGATACAAAGTGAAATGAGCAGAACCAGAAGAACAGATGACCAACAGTGACAGACTTAGTTCTTCTCAGCAATACAATGATCCAAGACAACTACAAAGGATTCATGATGGAAAATGCCATCCACATCCAGAGAAAGAACTGACGGACTCTGAATGCAGATTAAAGCATACTATTTTCACTTTTTTTGTGTTTTTTTCCTTTTGGTCTATTTCTTCTTTCACAACTGTGACTAATATGGAAATATGTTTTACACAATTGCACATATATAACCTATAACATTGCTTACCATTTTAGGAAGAGGGGAGGAAGAGATGGAGGAAGAAAAAATTGGAACTCAAAATTTTGTAAAAAATGAATGCTAAAAATTGTCTTTATGTATAATTGGGAGAAAAAATACTACTTAAAAAAAAAAGTTTGGTTGCCAGGGGATTTCTCATAACATTAATTCAACATAATAGGGGCGGAGCCAAGATGGCGGAGTAGAAAGACTCACCTATGCTAGGTCCGAACCCACAGCCCATAGATTTCCTGTAAAAAGAACTCCTGACAAATTCTGGAGCAGTGGAAGCCGCGCAGAAACACAGTGAAGGAGATTTCTGCTGCAGAGAGCCCTGAAGAACCGACTGCAAAGGTACCCCGGGCGGGAGCGGAGTCCTGCCCGGCCGAGCGCTCCCCTCCCCCGCCCCGGCCACGCAGCACCGAGAGGAGCCAGCAGAGCCCAGCAGGGGTCACGGACCTGAATCTCCGGGCAGCCGAGAAGGTCCCTCCACCCACAGACGCACAGGTCAGTGAGAGAGACGGGCTGAGAGGGGAGCGGGGAATCTCTGGGACTCGGACCCCCTGGGAAGCGGCCGCTGCAGCAGAGGCTGAGGCAGCTCGGCCAGAGGCAGAGGCAGCTCAGCCAGAGACTCCCAGAGCAGGCTGGAGCTCCACCCCAGCTCCACTACAAAGGATCTCTGTATAAACCCCCTGAGGGAAC
>CM053770.1:92034310-92096539 GCA_028658325.1 Potorous gilbertii
CAAATGGGGAGAAAATTTTGGAACCCAAAATCGTGTGAAGATGAATGTAAAAAGTTAAATAAATGTATTTTTAAAAATTCAACATAATATCTATATTGTTGTTTCCAGAATAAAACATTTTTCCTCACAGCATGTCATAAAAGCAGAAACATTCTTAGTTTTAATTCTCGTGAAACTATCCATCTCTGTTCAAATCCTTTGAGCCCTTATCTATTGAAGTATGGCTTTTTTTTCCTTATATATTTCTATCAACTTCCCAAATATCTTGGATATCAGACATTTATAAAAGAAATCTGTTGCAAAGAATTTTTCCCCCAGCTAACAATTTCCTCTTTCCTTCCAATCTTTGCTATATAAGTGTATCATTTATCCATTTGGACTTGATTGTGTTATACAGCATGAGATGCTAATCCAAAACTAACTTCAACCAAACTACTTTCCAGCTTTCCCAGAACTCTGAGTTAAACAGTTAAGTCCTTGACCTAGTACCTGGTATTGCTGATCCTATCAAACACTGTGCTACTATGTCCCGTTGTTTCTGACTCTTATACACCTAATTTGTTCTACTCATCAGCTTTTATATTTTCTAACCAGAACCAAGTAGCTTGGATGATGACCGTTTTGCAGAAAAGTTTAAGATATGGTACTACTAGTCACCTTCCTTTCCCACTTTTTTTATTATTGCTCTTGATATTCTTAACCTTTTGTTTGTTTCTCCAGATGAACTGTGATATTTTTTCTAGATCCATAAAGTTACTATTTGTAGCATGACAGGTAGTGAATCACAAAATTAATTTAGGTAGTATTGTCATTTTTATTATATTAGTGCAGTCCAACCACAATTAATCCTTCCAATTATTTAGGTCTTTATTTTTGTAAAGAAGATTTCAATAGTTTTTTTTTATTTTGTCTTGTTTGGTGCATTCCAAATATTTTGCACATTCTGTAGTTATTTTAAATGAAATTTCCCTTTCCATCTCTTACTACTAGGCTTTGCTGGCAATATACAGAAAGGCTGATGATCTATTAGTTATTTATATTCTGCTACTTTACAGATTATTGTTTCAACTGATTTTTAGTTGACTCTATAGGGTTCCATGTTATATGCAAAAATCAGTATTTTTTCTTTCTTTTTTTGCTTAAGTTTTTTCCCTCTGTTCCTTTTCTTGTATTACTGCTATGGCTGGCATCTTTAGAACCACATAGAAATGACAATGCACATCCTTATATGACTAATCTTACTGCAGAGGACTCATTTTTTTTTCTGAATACACATAACACTAGCTCATGTTTAAACAGATACTATTTACTATATTAATAAAGGATCCATTTATTTCCATGTTTTTAACATAAAAAGGTATTACCTTTTTTCATACACTTTTTTCTGTCTCATGTTTCCCCATCACTATCTCTTTGTTTGTATTGTTAACCCAGTTTACTTATGTCCATATCTAGTCAACCTACATCATATCAACTGACCTCAAGGGCCAATTCTAATCTTAATTCTATAAATTCCTCCCTGACCAATCCTTCCTACAGTGATCTCTCCTTCCTCTGAACTCTAATAGCACTTACTGACCATACTAATCATTTGAGAATTGATTATCATACTGTCTCATATTGTTAGACACTGTCATATATTATCTCCCCAATAAGACTAACAATTCTTTAAAAACAGTAGCCTTGAAAGCCTCAAACTTTTTGACACTTTCCTCCATACCCCACTCTTCATCCTACTATCACCACCAAACCCCACCCTAAGCATTTAACAATAAAAACTGATTGCTTGAAAAAAATTTAAGAAACTCTACATTTCAGACTGAAATGGATTCCTATAGCAGAGTGATATCAAGTTGTTTCATGATTAACAAATTGATAAGGTCTCCCTAACAGGAATATGCACAGAAGGTGCATAATCAGTTTAGAGAAATATTTGAGGATATTAATCTATCTCAACTCCCCTAAAGGGAGCTTACGTTCCCCCCTCTTACCCCTCCAGCTCACACAATGGCAATAAGACCGTAAAAGCCTAGCCACTGCAATCAAGTTTATAAAGGTAGGACAGATCTCTAAATTTAATTCTACATCAGTAGCTCTCAAACATTTTCAGTCAAGGGCTTCTCTTTGGCACAGAAATAAATGTCACAGACATCCTCTGAGTCTACCCTTTCTTCTCTTTCCACCAACAAATCTCAAGTGTTGATTCCAGAATCTTACACCAAAATGACTACGATGTTGCTGGCATCCAATCTCTTCGCTTCACACACACCCCCATTCAAACAGATGACAGTGAATTTGGGCCAATATTCTTCACCAGGTTAACAGCCATCAACCAATCCATTAATTAGGCCATTTTACACTTAATTTGTTAACTGGAAACAGCTGTCTGGTAAAATGAAGTCTCAGGTTTATTAAAAGCATTCATGCCTGTCAATAAAAGATGGCACTTATAAGAACTCAAAAGGTACAAGCCCATTTCTTCATAAGGGCCCACCTTCACCAACGTCTATGAGTGACAGCTTTGTAACTTAAGGTAGTAAGGAAAATGCTTCCCAAAAGAACTCTAAATAGAACCCTAATGAATGAATTTGCTAAGAGTTTCCTCTCTGGGAGGAGTCCGAATTCTAATGACAATGAAATTTTTGATCATGGCCTTCCATGTCATCCTCTTGTCCTGGGATTTAGAGCAGAAAGGGACCTAACTTCCTCATTTTACAGATGAGGAAACTGAGGTCCTGATGGGTAAGTGCCCTAGTTTAAAGTAGTAAGTTAGAAGAGTTGGGATTTGAATTCAAGTTCTTTCATTCCAAATCCAATGCTTTTTCTGCTGTACCAAGTGTATGTATACAGTGCAGAGACAGGTACGCTTTCCCAAATACACAGCCTTCTAGGCAACTCCTACTTTCAGATTGAATGAAGTCTGGAAACTCACAGTACTTGGAGCAAGAATACAATGCAGTCAATCCTGACTACACATATGCAGGGTCCTGGATGGCCCTGGGGTATACACTTTGGGCTGGAAGGGTTTTTAAAGATCATCTAGTTCAATATTCTCATTTATAGATGAGACCCCAATCTGAAGCATCACAATGTGAATCAGCTTGGTAGACTGGGCCCTGGTCACACAGAGGTGATTACCTTCATCTAGTACAGTTGCTTTCATGGAATGTATTTTAGACCTCAAATGAGAAAAGTTTGCATTCAAATACTTCTTCTGACACTTATTAGCTAAATGGCCTCAGGCAAATCACAACTCGAGTCCCAAGTTTTCTTCTTTAAAAAAGAGATTTAAAATACCTGTAGTACCTACCACACTGGGTGATTATGAGGTATAAGTGAGCTCATGGAAATAAAGCACTTAGAGACTGGAAAAGTACTATGTAAATGTTACATATTACTACTACTATTTTGGTGAAAATCATAAGGTAAATATGGCCAAAAACATGAAGTAAAGGCAATGCACACACTTTTTAAGCCTTCGCGTGGTGTTACTCCACTCATTCAACAGGGCCTTTAAAAAAGACCCTCTATTCTGTTTTCAACCTCTTTAATCTCCTCATTTGTCAGGTTCTGGCAGGGGTCCCTCAAAAAGGACAAAGAAACCCACCAATTCACCTTGTTTACATGAAAACACACGCACCATCTAGTGGTGAAAAGAGGTAAAAGTTCAAATCTTATCTAGGGGTTTCTAACCAAAAGAATACTTGATACACCAAAGTTAACCATTTGTTTTTCCATTCCAACTCGCAAGAACATGACCGAAAAAAGAAGGAATCGACTAAAAAGACTTTAATTCAATAGGGTCAAATGAAGGTGGAAGAATTGACAAGGGAAGCTTGCCTACACTGCCTAGACTATCACTCCATTTCTTGAATCCCTAGCTTACATTCTACTTGGAGAGAGAATTCAATTCAAAGCAATAAACATTTACTAAGCACCCAGCACAAGACATGCCCTCAGTAAAGTAGGAGGTGGAGTGATGTACAAAGAGACAGAGGATGGGGAAAGGCCTTGAAGGATTGAGGAGAGAAGAAGTTTAAAACAGTAGCTATGGAGAGTGTATAAAGGAAGAATAAGATTATTTCCAGGCCATGGTGATGGCCAATCCCTAAACCTCCTCAATTCCTCCAGAAAGTTAAGCTAGTTTTTCCACAAAAGGTACTGAAATTGTTCTCAAGATTTAATAACTCAAAGGACTGAGGTGGGCCATTGATGTTCCTAGTCATCTGAATACCGAACAGCCGGGGCAAGAAGGACTTTCTTCTTTCTTCTGAAAGGTTTGGTCCTTGCCCACTTGAGTCACATGATGAAAGTGAACACCAATCCTTCAAGGAAATGGCAGAATAGATGCCAATGGCAAGGAGGCATCTAATCCCAATACCCTGGACAAGACAAGAGCATCAGCAGGGGAGAAGCCTTTTCTTTCCGTTGGGATAGCATCCCCTCTTTCTTTAACAAGAGGCAGCCCTCCCTCTCCTAGCAGACATGTGGCAATTGAGTCACTGATTTCACAATGATAATGTCATGTAGCATTTAACCACAAAGAACGTAGGTGCCATTTTCTCAGGACAGCAACATTTATATAAGCAAAGATAGGTAACAACACAAGAGAGAATATTTAAGTACCAAAAATCAGAATGCAAAGATTCTCCATTCCTCTTCCCTCTCCCTTACACCAAACAAATGCTGGACGGCGCTGATTTTCCTAAAAGTGTGAATATAATAAAGTAAATATAGAGGAGAGATAGGTTAGAGAGGAGAAACACTGAGAGGAATGAAATGGAGAAGCAAAAGAACACTGAGTGTTAGTAAGTCTTCCTTATACTGAGTGGAAATCCGCTTCTCCACAATTTTCAACCTCTGGTCTTAGACGTGACCTTTGAGGCTAAGCAGATTGTGGCTTCTTGTCAGTTCCCATCTTTCCTGATCTCTCTCTATTCTTTGACACTGTTGATCCCCCTCTTCTCCTTGACATTCTCTTTTCTCTGGGTCTTCACAAAGCTCCTCTTCTGATTCTCCTCCAACCAGTCTAACAGCTCCTGCTGAGTCTTCTCTGCTGGATCTTCATTCATGCCATATCTACCAAACCTGGGTGTCTCCCAAGGTTCTATCCTGGACCCTCTTCACTTCTCCATAGATTCGGATTCTCAGAGCTATTTGTCCAACTCTGTCTTCTCTTTGGACCTCCAGTCTCCCATCTTCAGCTATCTACTGGACATCACCATAAACTCAACATGTCTAAAATTGAACTCTCTTTCCCTGAAAATCACTTCCCCTGCTTCCAAACTTCCACAGGCTCACAATTTATGTATCACATTTGACTCCTTACTTACAATATTCCCCCTCCACCCACATCTAATAAGTTGCCAAATCTTGTCATTTCTATCCTGGTAACGTCTCTGGAATATACCTCCTTCTGTCCTCTGACAGAGCCATCACTCGAGTGTAGACTCTCACCACCTCATATCTAGAATATAGTGCAATAGTATAGTAGATGATCTCCCCGTCTCATGTGTCTCCCCACTCTAGGCCACTCTATACTCAACTGTCAAACCGATCTTCCCAAAGTGCAGGTCTAACCATGTTATCACTCCCCATTTGATAAATTCCAAAGGCTGCCTATTATCTCCAGGATCAAATATAAAATCCTCCATGTGGCTTTAAAGCTCTTCAAAACCTGGCCCCTTCCTACCTTTTCTGTCTTTTTCTACCTTGTTCCCCTCTATATATTCTGTGATCCAGTGACACTGGCCTCCTTTCTCACTCTTCTTCAAACAGAATACTCCAACTTCTGAGTCTCATCATTTTCCCTGGCTATCCTCCATGCCTAAAACTCTCTCCCTTTCTTTATCCCCATCTTCTAGCTTCCCTGGCTTCAAGTTGCAGCTGAAGTCCTACCTTCTGTAACAAACCTTTCCTAGTCCTCCTTAATTATAGGGCATTCCCTCTGAGACAATCTCCAATTTAGGCTGTATCTATCTTGTTCATCTACAGTTGTTTGTATGTTTTCTCCCCAATTACACCATGAGCTCCTTGAGAACAGGAACTTTTTTGGGGGGGAAGGGGCTGTTTTTGTTTCCTTAGTGCTTAGTACAGTGCCTGTCCCACAGGAGTCACTTAATAAATGCTCAGTGATTTGAAAGACTTAGGAACTCTGATCAACACAATGACCAATGACAGTTGCAAAGGACCCATGATGAAACATGCTATTCACCTCCACACAGAAAGTGGATGGGCTCAAAGTGTAGAATGACATGTATTTTCTTTTCCTTCATTCTCACTTTTTTGGGGGGACAGGGAGGAGTGAAGGGGAGTAAGACATGGCTAATTCAGTAATGTGTTTCGCATGACCATAAATATTTGAAATGGGTTTGTTTTTATTATCTTCATAAAGGGGGAAGAAAGAAAACTCAGAACTGAAAATAAAATTGAATTTAAAAATAAAAAAATAAATGCTTATTGACTAATAATCCTACTTCCACATGGGAGCCCTTTATTTAAATATTTGAACACTACTAAAATGTACCTAATTGCTCTTCTAACTTTGCCAAATCACGTTTTCCCCCTCAAAGCAAAAGCCACTTAAAAGCACAGCAAAATAAATGACAAAGAATACCTCTCCATATATACAAGGGTATATACCTGTCCCACAGGCTTCCACAGTCACACCATCTCCAACAGCACATAACAGTGAAGCCAGTCCTTGTTGCCTCCATTACTTCTTTTCAAGATGGGAGAGAAATGGGGCTCTTACAAACAGCTGTAACAGGTTCTTCAACCTAAATACCTGAATTTCTCTCAACTTATCTACACGTGGCCCAAATTCAAGTCCTAATGATCCCGGGCACATTTTTTTGTATGCAAATCAGTCTATCAATTTCCCCTCTAAAATGAGATCCCCAGAAGTGGACACTACAGTGAGGCTGTCACTGTCCCGGTACTGGACACTATCCTTCTCTCCAGTCTCAGATCCTCTCAGCCCTCTAGTATGCACTGCTTAGTGTAGGGGCAAGAGGGAGGATCAGCCCCCTTGATTCCGAGCCCACATTGACAAAGTGGCCCTGGGCCTGACATGCACCATTCTTTCCACTCAAATTCCCTCTACTATCAAGTTCATATAACGGAGAGGCGAATTTTACATTTAAATATGATACTGAGAATGCTGCAGGGTGTTTTTAACAATATAATTCCAATTTTATACTAATTTTATTGGATTCTCTGAAAACAGAAACCAAACCTTTCCTCTGTCAATCTACCTTGGGCTTACAGTGTCACAGTCTACCCATCCACCTGTGTTTCCCACTTTCTATCTCTGTTCCAAATACTAACCCCCTCTGCCCCATTCACCCAGAGACTGAGGGAGGATAACTACAAAAGAGTTTATTAAAATACCCTGTCATAAAGTACATTCAAGTTCCATTTTAGTGTAAGATCACTATACAACAACAAAAGGTTAGCCTCCAGGAGATGAACTTATCTGATCACATCAACTCATGAAGATGGATTTACTAAGTTCTCAAGGAGTTACAATATGAAGTGGGTCAAGTGACATCATGGATCCTTTTAAGGACTACAGTAAATTTCTTTTAAAGATTATAGTAAATGAGCCAGGACCTGTATGTAATAGGTACCATGTATATACTGTACAATCCTATGACTCTTCAACTGCTAAAGATTAGCTAGCTGTCACCTACATAAACTTCTACCTTATATCATCTCCTACTGCCAATGTTTAAATGCAAAGTGAAGTTTATTAAGGCCTTGTTGAGGTTTGTCCAAAGTAATATAAATCAAGGAGTCAGAGGTAAAGGGAAGTCTTTTCAATATTCGACTTTTAATTAGTAAATAGATAAGCCTTACCCTACTTAATGCAAACCAAAAATAGGAAATCCTAAAAGAGATAAAGATCTGATCTGAAAAAAATTTCAATCATCCACTTACTATGACTACACTTGAAATTGGACCTAATTCAAAACTGGACCACACAGAAGTGTTTCAACAACAAATCTGTTTTATCTTATCCTATGCTTTTTCACATCACAACTTTAATTGGCGTATTTCTTAAATATAATAGGAGCTTATGCCCTCAGAAATCGCTACCTGGAGAATATGAAAATGATCTCTCCCTTTCCTCTAAGCTCCCATGATATTTGGTGTCTTTTCACACCTCTCTGACTTCCTGCATTACAAGAAAGTCATGTTCATATTTTATCTCTCTATAATCTCTATGAGTGCTAAGATCATACCTTACTCTTCCTTGTTTTGAACATGGAAGATGTTTTACTGGATTGAAAAAAAAAGGTACTTGACCCAAAAGAGTAACAAGCCTGTAACCCCCTCTACAGGGAATGTAACAAAGAAAAGCTTTTACATTTAAACACCCATATAATATACATGTATTCAGAATCCATAAACCAATGCTAAAGTAAGAATGACCTCATTAGGATTCCTATACAACTACTATTACACATGATACCACCTTGAGCAAGTTACTGGGAATCAACATTCCTAGTACTACTCCCAAGGGCAGACCACCATTAACCCAGAATAGCTGTGCAAATTCACCATTCATTCCTTATCCCATAAGAAGGTTTTAGTCCATGACAGGATGTCACAGCACCTCTCACCCCATGTCTACCAAATATCCTTAAAAGCATCTCATAAAGGACTTTTACCAAAATGCCCCTTGAAAGTATGAATAAATTAGACTGTAGAAATAAGACATGAAGGGCTCACTTAGATCATTTAACCTATTCACCTTCCAGGCACTTTATGTGTATGTGCTAGTGTTGCAGCCCATCTAATTTGGCAAAGGAATAGGACTTCCATTCTTTCAAAGAAAGATAACTATAATGTTAACATGTAGTTGTATAACTGTTGACTCTAAAAGCAGTTTTGAGTTCATGTGTGGCCCATAACCATAAACAATTCTTTGTTTGGGATCACTGTCCTTTCAAGTATTAAACATGCATTATATTTAATATCCTGTATTTAGTGCTGGAGACACAAAACTGAAAAGAACACCATCTCTGCTCTCAAAGAACAAAGTTATCTTGTAGTGATACTGCAATGGATACGAAGATAGCAATGATACAGATGGAAGCAAAAGAGGCGAGAATGGCAGATGATGTAGAGGGGTCTGGATATATATATATATATATATATATATATATATATATATATATATATATATATATATATATATATGTGAGGAGAAATTCACATTGGATAGCAGAACTGCTAGTAAAGTAAGAGGCAAGGTATGCTGTGAGTTGGAAGTGAGAAGGAGCTGAATAATGAGATTGAGGAAAAAGGAAAACATTTGCGAGAGTTGTTGCAGAGAGGGTAATATAGTATCTATGACATAAAAGGATTGCCATCAAATAATGAAGGCCTTGTTGAGATCAGATAAATTTGTGTTGGGCCTAGTTAAGACATCTAAATGATTTCCTCCAGGTTAATTAAGCAACACAGACAGCAAAATGGAAAGAAGACTGGACCTGGAGGAGGGAAGATCTGAGCTCAAACCTGACCTTGGATACTAGCTACGTGAGTTTGGGTATGTCAATTAACCTCTGTCTGCCTCAATTTTCCCAGTTATAAAATGGGGACAGTAGCAGTACATATTTCCCAGAGTTTTATGAGAACCGAATGAGATGATGTTCATAAAGAACCTAGCACAGTGCCTGGCATATCGAAGACATTTAATAAATGCTTATTTCCTTCTTTCCTCCTTTTTACAAGCATACCAGAGGAGGCAGCAGGCAGTGGGAACATGGTTTGGGCTATGGTTTGGAAAGGAATAAGTGGAAATAGAACAAAGAGGCAGGTGTTTCAAAGATAGATGACAACAAACAGTTGAAGTGGTCAATGACAGACTGAAGCCTTTGGATGGAGGAGTTCTGACTTCGTGCTTGTCTTCTCAATGTGTGTTTTGATCTTTCTTATCACCATGTAACTCTGAGCAGTCAGAGTTCTTTGCTAGTTGCTTGCTCATTTTCCTAGCCTATTTACTTGACTTTTGACCCAGGGTGGGGGGCACACTGTTCCAAGCTTCAGGGGTTTTATGCAGCTGTTTTCAAAGATAATTCAAGGGATCTATACGTTTTCAGGTTTTCCAAGGTGGTATGATCTGAGAAGAGGCATTTACTCCTCTCCTGACCTGTGCTCTGGTCTGTGAGTAACCACAGCAGGAGTGATAAACTAGGAAAACCAAAGGTAAAAATTGAAAGTTATGGTGAGAAGGGAGGATAAATTTAGGAAGAGGAGGTAGAGGACGGAAGTAGATGGAAGTGGAAAAGGTTATGTTCAAAGAAGGGATCAGAAACACTGAAGTCATGCAGTTATGGGTGATGCTAAGATTTAAGGCAGAGGTTCTTAACCTTTCTAGGGGCACAGATCCCTTAGGAAATCTGATGAAACCTAGACACCTCATCTTAGAGGTTTTTAAGTGCTTAAAATAAAACACAGAGAATGACAAAGAAAATAAGTTATGTTGAAATAGTTACCAAAATATTTTTTAAAACAAGTTCACAGATCCCAGGTTAATAATCTCTGATATAAGGTAGGATTACAAATGTGGGTAGCTATTAGAGAATGAAAATAATGGAAATTGGGAGTTAAGAAGGTACATAAACTAGGACATGAAGGTGCTTAAAGTGGACTCCTATGTACATAGTGAATCCCCCAAACATGAAGGCAGAGACATGAAGGTGTGACCAGAAAGATTAAGTCAAGAGATAAACAACTTTAGTGGGGAGGCCAACAGAAGACCAAAACAAGCATCTAGACTAGATAATAGGGTAAATATCAAAAGAGAAAAAGTTGCTGAGAGTAAACGTCTAGTAAAAAATAATTAAATGGACAGTAGAGGTCAAACAGATGGTCTAAGAGATTCGAGGGGAAACCACTTACATTGGAGATCTACCAGGTAAAGCTTCATAGAAAAGAAACTAACTAAGATGGGTATTGGATAAAAGTCACAGATGTGGGAGGCTGTGGTACAGTGAAAACCATACAGAGCATGAATTAGAAGACCTGGGTTCAAATCCTAGTTCCAGAAAAATGTCAGCTGCCCAAATGTGAACAAAACATGTAAACTCTCTGATTCTTAGTTTTTTTGTGTAAAATCAGAACCCACTTATATGTATTTCACAGCATTATTTTAAGGACAGCCCTATAGATCTGAAAATGATTATAAGGAAGCAGGTTGTCCTATTATAAGAAGTACAGACCCAAAGAAAAGGGTCTGACTAGAAACTACACTCAGTATTTTCTTTTTCTTCCATGTTATTCTCAAGGCTCAACCCCCTGCCACCTTCCAATCCCATATTTCCTTCACTTAATTTCTAAGAAGGAAGTAGTAGTAAGGCCCAGTGAGGACTCCAGGCTATAAAGAACTACTGCTCAACCTGCTGACCAAGGCTGCCTCTTTCAATAACAGCAGCAATCCCTGTCCTTTTTATCAACTTCGAGACAGTCTTATGACCCTCTCAAAGAATTCTAGGAAAGCCTTCAAGAATACTCCTCTATTCTCCCATGTTCATCTGAGTCTTTAAAATGAAACACATTAAGTACCTTTTGTTGAAACTAAGAGTTTTTCTGCCTCCCATCCCAACATAATTTAAGTACTGGTTTTACACCATTATACAACGTGGTACCAAGCCCAGCTTTCCAAAGACAAAGGATATATAAATAGTAATCACCTTCCATTTAAAAAGCTTAAACTAGTAGTAGAGATTACTCCCTATCACCTGCCAAGAACTAATGAATCCCCAAGGAAGAGTCTGTAATGGGATGCAAGCATTACCAGATTTAGAAAGACCAAAAAGGGGTCTGAAGTGCCAGAAGTGCTTCTAAGCCCTGAAGAACAAACAGTCCATTAGCAGACGGTATGACATCTCACCAGCATATCCGTGGCATTGAGATAGTGCTTGCTGACCATGCACTGTTCCAATTTTTGAGGCACTTGCTTGATATTCTCAATTTCATCCAGCAGATTTAGGACATGCTTGTGCTCAATTCCTTCAATCCACAGTTTCCGGAGTTCATCCCGTTTGCAATGCAACAACATCTTGCAGGAAAGCAGATTTTCCTTTACCTAGAAAAGAGCAATTTCAACCTTGATTCAGTCCAAATTCTTTGCATTTTAAGCCCACTAAACAGTTAACATTGTTCCTTGGTGCTAATTGTACTTAACTGTTGCTAACTCCCACTTTTCCTTAATCCTCTGCGTTAGTGTGTTTTCTGAGTTCTAATCCTGGCTCTGACACTGACTCACTTCGATGAGTCTCTCTGTCTGTGTTTTTTCTGCTGTGAAATGAGAACACCACCCTTGACCTACCCCTGAGTGAGTCCATAAGACATAATTAATGATATAAAGCACTTTGAAAATATTAAGTGCTATGTAAATGTTAAATATATTTCATGGGGAAATGACTGAAATGAAAACTTTATGCTGCCGTTCCTCTCTAATCTTCCATGGAGAATCCTCGGACTTCAAGCGACTCTAAGGGGTCACATGCCTCCAAGGGGAGCCTTATTTAAATCAACACAGGCAAATGGATACACATCCTAACTGACTCAAAGGGAAAAACGGAACTAGCAATTTTCCTTACTGACAAATAAGCTCCAAAACAAAAGTTATCAGGAAACATCCTAAAATTAGATGACTTTTTTCAAGGTCTTTCAATTTTAGATTCGAGTCACTTTTGAAATTCAAGTGTATTCTGACTGTACATGAATAATCTATATCAGATTGCTTGCTCTCTTGGTGAGGGCAGGAAAAATTTGTAACTTCAAAATTTTATAAAAGGGAATGCTGGAAACTAAAAAACAAACAAAAAAAGGAAATTCAAATGTATTCACGTTTAATTAATCTTCTAATATGCAAAAAAAAAGTCTACATAGTGAGGAAGGCTCTATTATGCAGTTTTAAATTACTATAGACTTCCAGTATTTTCCCAATTAGCAACAATATTAGGAAGATACAGAAATCCTAAGACTGGAAAAACTGTTGAGAGATCACTAATCTATTCTGTTCCTAAACCAGAACGAATTCTATTTTAAAAGAGATCCAAAGATAGGAAAAAAAAACAAACTATCCCCAAATCTACCTTTATATATCCACTAAAAAGCTAATAAGGTAACAGCGTTAAATGAAAAAGAATCCTGGATTTGTCATTAGTAAAACTGAGTCTGCTCTTTCCAATTTAAGTAGACTTGGCTAAATCACTTCACATCTCTGGACCTCAGTTACCTTATACATAAAACGATGAGGTTAGGGTTAGATGATCTCTAAGTCCCTTCAAGTCCTAAATCTTTGTTAAGTTCTACCAAAATGGCCATCTCAACTAGTATTTATCTGTTTCAGTTCTGATGCTATGAAAATTATAGTTCCAAATGACCAAAAAAACCACACAACTGCTTTTAAAATAGCTAAATTTTCATATAGACCAATAAGACTTTCTTTACAAAAATGCCCAACTCCTTTGGTAGAAAAATCTATATTATTTGAACTGACTAAAAATCATGTCATTTTGTTGGAAAATAAATTTCCAAACTGGACAAAATTTCCAATAAATTTTTACACGATCTGAAAAAGGAAACAGTTGTATTTGGCAAAGTACTAGTTAGCTAATCCTAATCAAAATCCATAAAGAGTTTAGATTTTAGGAAGTAGAGTCAAGAGGAGTAAAGGCAGGGAGTCATGTAAGCTCTCCTCCAAACCCCTCCAAATAACTTTAAAAATGACTTTAAATAAATTCTAGGGCAGGATAACACAGAAAAAGATGGAGTGAAATAAATTTCTAGCCATAACAACCTGAAAGGTCAGCAGGAAAGGTTTGTTGCACCAGGGTGAGAGCAGAGCAGAGCCAACTGCAAGCAGTACTAGCACAGACCGAGCCTCGCAAACCCAGGGCAACTGAATCCCTGGCAGAACTGGTGGTTTCCAGACCTCTCAGCCCTCAGACGCCAAAGACAAGTTGGAAGATGAGCAGGAAAGGTCAGTCACACCTACGTGAGAGCTGAGCACAGTCCAGCACAGGCCACACCAGCACGACCCTGGCCCCCTGAAACCTGGAGCAGACCTTGGAAGCTACTAAATCAGCAGTGACAGAGGCTGCTTCCGAAGCTGTCAGTCCACAAACAGTAAGTGGGATGAACAACTGGTCAGAAGGAGATTATAGGGGTCTCTTAGATAGCACTGAGGCAGGACTCTGTTGCTTTGCCCATACTCAGATCCAGGTTGCAGTCCTGGGTAGCAGTCCTAGGTCAAGGAAGAGCACGAGCAGTTTGCAGCAGCAGGGGTGGTGGTAGTGGTGACCATCCTTATATTACCCGGGTCAAAAAGAGTGCTTGTGGTAATTCACAGACCAGACCAGAACACAGGCCAGGAGAAGAGTAAATGCCTCTTTTCAGATCATACCATCTTGGAAAAACTGAAAACAGCTGTACAAAACCCCTGAAGCTTGGAACAATGTGCCCTCTACCCTGGGTTAAAAGTTAAATAAATAGTCTGGGAAAATGAGCAAGCACAGGAAAAAACTGACTGCCAAAAGTTACTATGGTGACAAGGAAGATCAAAACACACATTCAGAAGAAGGCAACAAAGTCAAAACTCCTACATCCAAAGGCTTCAAGAAAAATATGAATTGGTCTCAGGTCATGGAAGAGCTCAAAAAGAATTCTGAAAATCAAGCAAGAGAGGTAGAAGACAAATTGGAAAGAGAAATAAGAGTGATGAATGAAAAACATGTCTACAGCTTGATAAAGGAGAAACAAAAAAATACTGAAGGAAATAATACCTTAAAAAACAGAATAGGCCAAATGATAAAAGAGGTACAAAAAAGCCAATAAGGAGAAGAATGGCTTAAAAAGCTGAACTAGACAAAGGAAAAGAAAATAATTCCTTAAAAATTAGAATGGAGCAAATGGAAGCTAATGACTTTATGAGAAATAAAAAAACAATAAAACAAAATCAAAAGAATGAAAAAATGGAAGACAATGTGAAATATCTCAATGGAAAAACAACTGACCTAGAAAAGAGATCCAGGAGAGAGCATTCAGAAATTACTGAAATACCTGAAAACCAGGATCAAAAAAGAGCCTACACATCATCTTTTGAGAAATTATTAAGGAAAACGGCTGTGATATTCTAGAATCAGAGCGTAAAACAGAAATTGAAAGAATCCCCAAACATGAAGGCAAAGACTGGGGTGTGACCAGAAAAATTAAGTCAAGAGATAACTTGAGGGGGAAGGCCCACAGAAGACCAAAACAAGCATCTAGACTAGATAATAGGGTGAATCTCCTAAAAGAGATCCCAAAATGAAAACTGCCAGGAATATTATAGCCAAATTCCAGATTTCCAAGGTCAAGGCAAAAATATTGTAAGCAGCCAGAAAGAAACAAGTCAAGTATCATTGAGCCACAGTCAGGATAACACAAGATTTAGCAGCTTCTACATTAAAGGATCCAAGGGTGTAAAACATGATATTCCGGAGAGTAAAGGAGCTAGAATTACAACTAAGAATCACCTGCCCAGTAAAACTGAGTATAATCTTTCAGGGGGAAAAAATGGATATTCAATGAGTTAGACCAGAGCTGAATAGAAAGTGTGACTTTCAATATAACTCAAGAGATACATAAAAAGGTAAACAGAAAAGGGAAATATAAAGGACTCAATAAGTTTAAACTGTTTACATTCCTACATGGGAAAATGATTTTTATAACTGCTAAGAACCTTTGTCATCATTAGGGTAGTTATTAGGAGTATATATAGACAGAGGATACAGTTGTGAGTAGAATATGAAGGGATGATATCTAAAAAATAAAATGAAGGGATAAGAAAGAAATGTACTGGGAGAAAGAGAAAGGGAGAGACAGAATGGGGTAAATTATCTGACATAAAAGAGGCAAGAAAAAGTTTTTATTATACAAAGGGAGTTGAGGAGGAGTGCACGAACCTTACTCTCATCAGAACTGGCTCAAAGAAGGAATAACATACATACTTAGTTGGGTAGAGAAATCTATCTTACTTACCCTACAGGAAAGTAGGAGGGGAAGGGAATGAGGAAATAGGGAGTGATAGAAGGGAGAGCAGATTGGAGGGGGTAGTCAGAAGCAAAACACTTTTGAGAAGGGACAGGGTAAAAGGAGAAAGAGGATAGAATAAATGGGGGTGTGGAATAAGATGGAAAGAAATAGCAATAATAACTGAGAAAAATTTTGAAGCAAGTTTCTCTGATAAAGGCCTCATTTCTCAAACATATAAAGAATTGAATCAAATTTATAAAAATAGCAGCCATTCCCCAACTGATAACTGATAAAGATTTTCAGATGAAGTAATCAAAGCTAACTGTGGCCATATGAAAAAATACACTAACTCATTATTAATTGGAGAAATGCAAATTAAAACAATTCTGAGGTACTACTTCATACCTATCAGATCGGCTAATAGGACAGAAAAGTTAAATGACAAATGTTGGGGGGATGTAAGAAAAATGAGACTTTAATGCACTATTGGTGGAACTGTGAAATGATTCAACCATTTTGCAGAGAAATTTGGTACTATGCCCAAAGGTCTATAAAACCATGCATACACTTTGACCTAACAATACCACTACTAGGTCTGTATCCCAAAAGAGGTCAAAAAACAAAAAGGGAAAGGATTTATATGTATAAAAATATCTATGGAAGCCTTTTTCTGGGGGTAAAGAATTAGAAGTTGAAGGGATGTCCATCAAATGGGGAAGGGCTAAACAAGTTGTGGTATGTGATTATGATATATTATTGAACAATAAGAAACTGTACTATAAGAAAGCAGAATGCTCTCAGAAAAACCTAGAAAGACCTGCATTGGCTGATGCAAAGGGAAATGTAATGTGTAAAAAGTAACAGCTGTATTATATAAGGTGATTAGCTGTGAATGACTTAGCTGTTCTCAGCAATACAATGATCCGAGACAAGTCTGAAGGACTGATGAAAAATGCTATCTATCTTCAGGGAAAGAACCGATCGTATCTGAATACAGATTGAAGCATGCTTTTTTTTAATTTTTCTTGATTTTTTTTTCTTTTCTAATGTTTTCTTTCACAACATGACTATTATGGATATCTTTTGCATGACTACACATGTATAACCTATATCAAACTGCTTGTATTCTCAATGGGGGTTGAGGGAAGACTAGGAGGAAGGAAGGGATTGTGGAACTCAAAGTTTTAAAAAGGAATGTTAAAAATTGTTTTTATATGTAACTGGGAAAAAATAAAATACTACATTTTTTTAAAAAGTTTAGATTTTACCAAATACACAAAGCCTCATGAGATTGTATGTAAATACTGTCATAACTCAGTATCTGGATGCTGCCACTTCACTTGAAGTATAAATACTATGGTGTCATGTTCTACATGAAAGCAAAGAAAGGATTTGCCATTTCCTAATTATACTCTGTTGACTAAGAGCAAGAAGAAAATTTCAGTTCATGACCTAATGCATTTTCAATGTTCTGCTGTCTTTTGTCTCTGAAGGAACCAAATAATCCATTGGGCAACTGGCCAGACAACGAAATCATTCACATTCATACTTTTAACAACTATGGTGTATGTATATAAATCAATGACTCTTGAAACCAAAAAGCAACAGGAAAAGGTTAGAAAGAAATGTCAATGTTTCCTTAGTGCACTGAAATTGGACTTTCAAGGTAGGAAATTGTCAAATTCTCCAACTTAAAACAAGTCCACTCACCTTCTGTTTGTTTTTCTATCATTTTTTCACATACTTGCCAATTAGTAAAGGTATCTATCATTTTTTAAAGGGTTCTCTAGCTCCTTAATTCTCTTCCTATGGGATCTGAGAGTTGTCATAATTTGGAATTTCTTATATGACAATTATTTTCCTGAAAAATTCTGGTAATGATCACATGGATGGTTTATTTTTTTGCTGCCAAACTGAGAAGGAGAATGAGGTGGTAGAAAATGGTTTCACTACTGACAGAAGCCTCTGAAATAATCAAAAAAGGGATTAGAAAAATCATCTCAGAATGATGTCTTTTCAAGTCTATTCCAATGTGAACCTTCTTTCTTAGTAGCAAAGATAACATCAACTCAAAGTAAAGAGAAGTCAAGAATCATTGCTGGGTTCTTCCCTTGAGATAACAACAAAGTCCTTTTAGTACGTATCAACCAAAACTAATCAGAAAACACAAATATCAAAAGATCCTTCACCCAAGCTGTGATTACTCTCAGTAAAGCCAAAAGGTCAGTGGCTCTATACATCCATTCACTGACCCCTCTGGAGCTTAGTATATATTAGGTCAAAATGGACTACAGTTTATTTGAAATCTAGGGCAATTGATCTCAAGCTTCCCCTGGTTTCAAACATAAATCCATAGGATGAACTCTTGACTTGTAAAGGATAAGAGCTGCAGCCTTCCCTTTGGAAATACTCAAGTTAATTTTACAAGGTAGCAAGGTCAGCATTCTGCCTCAAATAGGGTTATGGCTTAGTGCTTCCACAGTGATGCTGTGAAAGGTGTAAAACCATGATCTTACACTACAGCTCTCCTCAAACAAAACAGCAATTTATGTATCTGCCTCCAAAATCTTAACATTGTAAGCTCTAAAGGATACAAAATACAGAAAGCAGAATAGTTGTGGCTATGAGAGTAGAGATGCTTCAGAGACAAGCTGATAAACCAAAAACCTTTTATTCTATTAGTTACTATTTAAGGAAGTTAAAACCACGGTTTCTCATTTGAATGAAAAACAATATACACAGGACAAACTCAACAGGCATTTAACAGATATTAAATTCAACTAATATTAAGCACTTACTAGGTGCATGGCATGGTGCTTGCTTTGGGAGGGAGACAAAGTTTAGCCAAGGCAAGATCTGTACCCTCTTTGATCCTGCAATCTAGTCAAATCGTCAGGCATACAAACATAACCATACTTGAAGAGGAGCCCTGCAGTGCTTTCATCGACTTGCACTGGCCCCACCAGAAACAAGCTTCCTTTTGAGGTGATCCCCTCCTCAGATCTAGCATTCTGGTCAGAAACACCTGGGCTTAAGTCCTACAATCTGACACATAAGAGATACATGACCATGAGCAAGTGACATAATCTCTTTATTCCCAAGGCAAGTCTCCAGAACTCTAAGTTATAGAGAATTTAGCTGTGCTGGTGAAGGAATTTCCACAGGAGATGCTCAAACCATTTTTTCATACATTGTCACCTGAGCCTCGGTCCCTGTATAGGACCATGACCACCTTGCAGAGGAGGACATGGAGGAGCTTCAATGATTTGCCTAAGGTGACACAACTAAGTCAGTGTTGGGGATGCTTTCAAACCCAGTTCTTCCTAATCCAAATTCAGTATTTGCCCCACCATGCTGTGTCCTCTCACATGTGTAGAGAAAAACAGAAAGCAGGGTGGAAACAAGACAGAAAATGCTCAAGGGAGTCTCCTTCAGCAAGCTCTGTGGACTTGTATTGTACAAGGTCTGGAAACAATCTGACCCAACTAGGTCATAAGGGAACGACTCAAAAGCCACAGCCCCCACAGCATGCAGCCTCTATTTAAGAAAGAATCTCCACGTGAATAGAAGTCAGACATTCACCTGCTTGATTTTATTTCGAGAGTTAGTGATGCGTTCTGTGATGCTCTGATAGGTGCGGATGGCCGTCGTGAGCTCAGTGTAGTGCTGTACGATCAGCTCATCCAGGTCACGGTCACACTTTTCATAGGCTTCTTCCAGACGGCCCTTTTCATTTTCTCTGTCCTCCACGTCATCACTCGTAGATAGAGTCCTGACAGAGACAGAATATGCATGATAAGAAAAAAGGAAAAGAATAGCCTACAAAAGAAACACTACTTTCTGAAAAAGAATGATGTTTTGACCTAGTTCAGGATACTGAGGCACAAGAGTCAGACTGGCCAGTGTCACTAAGAGCAATAGGCCTTCTTATAGTTGTATCTTATAGAAATCAAGCTTAACTTAAGATCACTAAGGCTTCAAGGCAAAGAGGATCAGAGAAGAGGAAAAGAGCTCAGGGCAGAAGATATCCCTTGGTCTCCATCACCTGGGACCTCGGGCATGAACTCAGTCTCCAGGCCATGAGAGGAGGAGGGTCAGCAATGGCACAATTAGAGGGTGCTCTCAGGGTTTGGCATATCCAGTTATACAAAGCACTTCTCACTCCTCCTAATTAAATACAAAGATATCCAGATTCCACCCTCCACACCAAGACAATTCTATAATGCAGCTGAGTGCCAAGTTTCATTTTATTTTGTTTTTCTTGAGAGTAAGGATAAGGAGACAATGAAGGATGGAAAGAATCTTATTCCCATTGTCAGAAAGACAGTTGCTCAAGATTGGCCAGTAAGACTCTCATTCTACCCCAGAGCCTGGAAGATTCCAATATGGAGACTTCCAGCTATGGCAGAGTCCAGGAAAAGGGCAAGATGGGGTGCTAGGCAAGGGAAGCAGGTAGGGGATGTGCCTACAACAGAGAGCACCTGTTATACATAAGTCTTATGGAGTTCTGAAGATCTTTATGAGGACAAGACAAAACAAAAGCGTTTTTGCAAACTACCAAATATTTTCAGGGAAGAACAGTTGATCTAACTGAACTAAGTATCCTTCAAACACTGGACCAGAACAAAAGATTGCAAGAACTGTGAAGAAGCTGCAGCTACAAAAATCTGAATTCTACATGAAGGCTGTCACTGTATTTATTATTCTAATAACAGCACCAAGATATTGATAGACATCAACAATAACCAAGGGATGAGGTGGAGGCACTTATTTAAAAAAACTCTCAGTAACCTAGCTTGAAAAAATGAACCAGATCTTTGTTTCTTCCATTATCTTACTTGCAGTTTAATTTTTTAAATTCAGCTTTATATTCAGTAACAGAGGAGGAAAAACCCTCTTCTTCTTATCTGTTAGTTGCTGTAATTTACATTGTTTCATTAAATTCCCTCAGGTTTGCCTGTATGTACTTTCAGCCCAGTGTTATTTCATTTTCTTTTTAATTTGGGACAGGTACTTTAGGCTCTCAGTGATGAATGCCATCATTTGCAGGACCATCATTAGAGCTTCTTTACGAGATGGGATAGTCAGTAAGTCAATTATAAATCCACTTGTAGATATTTCCATGAAAAACACAGAAGTTTCTCCAAATTGACATTTAAAGCAAGACATCTCAACTCAGGACCTAGTTAGTACAAAAATGTTCCTTCTTACCACTGATATGGCAAAAATCTGAGCAGCCTGCATATTTACAAAGTAGCAGATTAAGAGTTGGAAGGGTGCTTTGAGACTCTCCAGTACAAATTCCCCTCATTTTACAGATGTGGAACCTGAGGCTCAGAAAAGTTATGTGACTTGTCCAAGATCACAGAGTTAGTGCCATCTTAAAACTGAGTTAAAAGTCCTACAGACTGGGTATAAGGTGAAAAGTCAGTCAGTCATCAAGCACTAAGTAGAAATTATAAAATATTTATAGAAAAAGAATGGCATCTAGAAAGGACTGGAAAAAGGTGATGATGGAAAAGCACTTGGAAAATTCGGCTATAAAGTGAGGATGCAAAGATTTCTGTAAAGACTGAAATCCAAAAAAAGAGCCGAGCAAATCTATCAGCTACATCTGTAACGCTGACAGCTCGGCTCTTTAAATCTCAAGTCTTCCACGTTGCTAGTCCAAAGCCAAGCAAGATCCTCAAACTCTTCATATCTCCCAAGTGGCCCGAGGTGAACGGCTTTTTGAATATTTAGCTGCCATTCTTTGTTGTCACAGGGGGATGATAATAAAAAAAATTAACAGTGTGCTGAGGTCAATTTCCCCATCACTCTGCAGCTGTGTAAGTCTCTCTCTATACCCTCCTGCCTATTATGTGCTTCTCTCTACATCCTCTACAAAGGAAAAGCACAAAACATTTCACATGGCTTAGGTTAACTAGTGGAATACCATTAAATGGAAGGCCCAGAGAGGACACATTCTTCTCTGTCAACTACAACAGTAACAAATAATAGGTAAGTTATGAGGTATTTTGGTTTATCCACATCAAAAATCCAAGCAAAGATACACGCTTGCGTATCACTCTCCCTTTCATCCTCTTCCTGGGCTAGGTCACTTTTTAAATTTTTCCTAGTCAGTTACAATAGCAAGAACACAGTGTTCTTATAAAAAAAAAATTAAGAAGCCATCGCAAAGGTCTCACAGAGATGCAAATGAATCAAAGCAACACGATGTAGACTTTTTAACTTGTCATGTATAAAGATGGTTATCTAGAAATAACAGATAGGAACAGCCTATGAAGAGGATGAATTCACAAACAAGTATTTGGGAAATGTGAAACTTAGATAAAGGTGCAATCATTTGAAGTAGGAAGTTTGAAACAGAGACTTGCTTTTACTACTCTTGAATAAGGCAAATGCTTCTTTATGCCTCAGTTTCCTCTTCTGTAAAATGAAAATGGAATAAAGCCCAAAAACCTGTGCAGAATAATTAAGAAGTTGAATTCAGTCAACTAATTCTAATATAGAAAGCTATCATTTATAGAATTATTAATTAGAACATGTAGCAAAACTCAAAGGTTATCAGTGTGGCTATAACTGTCTTTGTAAGTCATGTAGCCAAGTCTTTTGACAGAATTCATAGTATTTTAGTATTAGAAGGGAATATAGGTAATACCTCTACTACAACCTCCCATCCAATGCAGAGATCCCTTCTCTAGTATCCACCTTTCAAGAATACCTCTAAGTGACAGGAAATTCAATACCTATTAAAGCAATCTGCTCCACTGTCCATAATCTATTCATTAGACAATTCTAATTGTTTAAAAGTTTTGTCTTATGTTAATCCAACATAATTTACATCTACTGGTCCTACTTCTGACTTTCAGAACAATGGAAAACTCCTTTTTCTTTATGACAGCCCTTTGGATATCTGAAAATAGTTATCATATCTCTATTTCATCCTCTCATCACTAGATTTCTATCCACAGTCCCTTAATTCATTCACTGAATGACATGTTATCTAGACTCTTTAAAGTCTTGACTGTCTATCTTCTTAAAACAGAGCTAAGAATTAAACACAGTGTTCTTGGTGCAGTCTATAGATGAGATAGGAAATGGTGAAAATCGCTGTAAGTGCCAATACTGAATTATCTTTTTTCCACACTCAAAAGTCGAGTATCTGGTTATTTAAAATCCCAGTACCTTTTTCACATATACTTCAGCCAATGCAGATCTCTCCTATATTTACACATTTATTTTTTGAAGACTTCATATTTATCGCTGTAAAAACCCAGGTTTAGACTTCATAAAAAAACCTGTCTTCTACAACACGTCCTTCTGCCTTCAACTCCAGATGCTGAATCTCACCCTTAATCTTTAAAACATTTAATGTCAAAGTTGTACCTTAGAGAGAGGTAGTGCTCAACTACAGGCACTTAATAAAGATAAGAGTAAGTCCAAAGAATAGCTGAGATCTCCAAGTAGCTTCTAAAGTTGCAAGAGTCTTAAGTCTAGGGCAAAGGTAGCAGGTGTTTACAGCTAGATATGAAAAACATAGCATGAACTCAGAAATGGGAGACAAAATTGATTTGGGTTCTGTCATCCCAGTCTTCTTTGAAATCACTGAGTATCCCTCTGGATCTTTCCATTTCTACCTCAAAAACCTGATGACTTAATAACCAAGATTAAGTTCACAGAAGACTAACATATTAAACCAGATGCTAGATGTAATGAGAAAGACTCTGTACAGCAACTTGAGTGCTTTCAGCAAATTGTCTTAGAACAATAAATTAATGAAATAATAGTAAATAGAAAAATACCTCTCCAAAGATGTCTAATTTTTACCCAGAGAGGCACTTATTTATCCAATAGGCTCTGGAATGCATTATCTGTGTTACTGATATTAACAATAACTAACACAAAATATAAACATTGATGTACAATGTGCTTCTACTGCTAAATCCATAGCTGTCAATTCCAAAACAGTCCTACAGTCAAGCATACAAACCTCTGCAAATAACCATGGAGGTGTAAGTGTGAGTTTATCAGGTTCCTTTTCGTGTGTTTCAGAGAGATAGATCAAGCAACTTGAAAGGAAAATAGCTAGTCACTACCACTGGCTCCTTGATACAATTTTGTCTTCACTTTGTTAAAGTAATGGAATCCAGAGAAGGCCAAATCTATAAGTCAGTATAGCCCTGAAAAGATGGTTGGCACACAAGAGTAAAGAAAAAATAAACCTTGGGAAATAAGGTCAGTTTCTCCCAAGTGTAACCTGTCACTCAGGAGGAAAACCACCATCTGTGTAGCCAACAGAAGGTAATAGGATCAAGACCTTCTATCCCACCCCTGACAAACACTATTACAGGCTTTGGTTGTTACCACTAAACTCAAATCTAATAAGTATATTACTGAAGTATAAGAACTATGCTTTAGTATTTTTAGAATACAAAGGCTGCAGAAATCACCTCCCTCCTGAACTACCTCAAAACCTTTATTTGTGAAAAGAAAGCAAGAAGATTTTTTAAAAATTCTGTACAGTCCTAGTGTACATTCTGTGGAGTGGAAAGAAAAGTGAATTCTGAATCAAGAAGACCTGGATACTAACCCTAAGTCTGCTCCTTACTACTTGTATCCTTAGCCAAGTCACTGTCTCACTGGGCCTTAGTCTCCTCAACTCTAACATGAGAGGGATGGAAGAGATGATCTCTGAGGTCCCTTCTGGATGATAAGTGACCTTCCAGCTATAAATTCTCACTAAATACTTGGTAAATACAAATTTACCAATACAACAGAGCTTTCAAAAGGGTCTCTAGGAGTCAAATAATTCCTCTCTGCCTTCAAGCAGAACTGCAATAAAATAAGTCACACAGATGAACCTTCACTGCTTGAAGACAAAAGGATCAATCATTTGACTCTTAGAAGCACTTAAAATGATGAAAGGAGGTTCCACATCAAACACTGGTACCAGTTTCAACATCTCATGAACAAGATATCTAGAAACCTGCTCAAAGTCAAGAATGTTTCTACCTGACCTATTTTGATGGAGACAAAACAATGGCTGATCAACACATATGTGAATCCATTCTATACAGCTACATGCCCTTTGGGAATATTAAGGATTAACCCAGTGATAAACATAAGACATTTTAAACAATTAAAGAAAAATCAATTTCACTAATACCATACCCAAGTGGAGTGTACATGTCAGTTATCTAGCACCCTTGAAGGGCTGTAGCCTCATCCCAGGGGGACATATCCTGACCCCAAGAGGGTGTATATGTGTAATCAGAAGAAGAAAGACAGAGAGTAATCTACCCTCCTGAGATATCCAATAATGTGGCTTGAATCCAATACAATCACACCTAACCTTATCTTCAAAAATTCTCCTTCTTAGCATTCGCCCTCTGTCCAAGGGCAGTTATACCATAAACGGACTGCTACCCACAACAGTTGCTCTAGTACCACTGAGAAAATCCCGTCTGATCCCTCAGAGCACTTCATGGGACAACAGGTCATTCTAGAAGGAGAAGCTCTGAACTGTGGCATTGACTGGTGAATAACTATTTTTCTTCCCCCATTTTCATTTTGAGTGGGGAAAGAGTACTTAGCAAGAACAGGCATGGATAGATTGTAATCTGATCACAGATATCTTGACATTATCTTTCCCCTAAACCCATCCATTTTCCAAACTCCAGTTACTATGATGAGTACCATAATCCTTCCAGTCATCTAGTGACTAGACACCTCAGTGTCACTTTCAGCTCTCACTCACATTCCCATAGCCAATCAGTTCCACACCTCCCATATCTGTCTCTTTCTCTCCAATCACACAGCCACTACCCTAGATCAGGGCTTCTTAAATTTTTTTCCACTCGCAATCCTTCTTTGGCTGAGGAATTTTCAAGTGATCCTGGGTATATACGTATATGAAATATGCATACCAATTAAATATTTACTAATAATAAATTATAAATTTATCTTAAAACAATTCTTCGATATACATATAATTTTACCATTTATTAATGATGAAAGTAAATTTGCATACTAATGAATGAGATAGATGTGCTTATTTTTACATAAAGAATCAAGTCTTGGCAGAATATTTGACACTGCAGGATTTCAGAGTTGATCAGTATTTTGATTTTCTAATTGTCAGTGCTAAGAATGCCGCTTCACATAAATACGTAGTACAAAATGGCAGACGCATATTTAGGGCCATTTCAGAAATTACTGAAAATTCTGTTCTAATCCCAAGCCAAAAATAACTTAACAATTTTGTATGTTCAGTAAAAACACTGCAATTCATAGTAAAAAACACTTAAATTCATAATATACAATAGTCTGAAATCTGAGACAAGGTGCTCCTGGAAGCGCTCGTTGGTGTTGCGTAGCATGATGGCATGTGCAAAGTACGCATGTTGTGTGTTCAGAATCCAGGCTGCAGTGAAGTTGTGTGTTGCAACACGGACAAGTACTGCCAGAAACACTTCAGATTCATTACATGTTTGATTTTGAATTAATTTTGGGCATTCAGAAACTTTTTACTGTTGCCAAATTTTCCTGACCCACAGTTTAAGAAGTGCTGTGCCTAGGATAAGGCCCTTATTACCTCTCCTCTGGGTTGCTGCACTAACTTCCTAGATTCCCTACCTCCAGGCTCTCCTCACTCCAATCCAATCACCACATAATTACCAAAGCATTTTTCCTACAGCACATTTAATAACCATGTCATTTTACTCAAGGTTTCCCTGAGTAGATTATGGAATCAAATATTTTTTTCACCCTTAATTATTTTTTAATTCCTATTTTTTAGTAAGTTTTATAACTTTAATATACATATATCATTTATAAGTCACGGACACATATGGATAGAAGAGAAGGTGTTCAAAAAATTTCATTAAAACAATTCTTTGATCAAAAAAGTTTGGCAACCATTAATCTAACTACTCCAACTATATGAAAAATAACTTATACTCAAGGAAGTAAGACAGAATTTAAAAGGCCCCATGCACTTTATTTAGAGGCACAAACATCAACAGTCTTGATTTACTCCCAAGTCTAACAAGTTCAGAAACAACATGGAGTCATGCAGGTCTAGAACGTAGCTCTGCTCTGCCCCTAACCAGTCTAGGGTCCTCAAATAATTCACTTAATGTCTCTGGGCCTCAAGCTCTTCATCTACAAAATGAAGGCACCATCATAATATTATCTTATCAGGTGATCTCAAAGATTCCTTTCTCCCTCTAAAAATCTTTGCTCTATTTTTTCAAACTTAAAGCAGATTAAATGAAGCAAATGAAAAGAAAATAGGTAAGCCAACAAGCAGCAAGAAAAAAAATAATTGGTATTTGCATAGTGAAGGATGAAAAATAAAATAAAAAGCAGGTATGAGAATTTAAAAAAAACTAGGTTTGAGCCCTTTAGGGTCTAGGTATGTGGTCGAGACCGCATGGTGTGGTAAAAAGCCCAATGGATTTAGGATGTAAGAACATGGGTTTGAATTTTACCTCTGCCACTTCCCTAAGGAAATCATTTAATCTCCCTGTCTCATTTTCTGCATTAAAAAATAAGGAGTCTGAACATCCAAGTTTTCCTCCACTATCTTATGTAAAGACCTGCATCTTTACATACCCAACCATGGCCTGGAGGGCTTCATCTTAAAAGAATTACAATGACAGACAAATGACCATGAGAAATTGACCACTTCCTTAAGAAAATATTTAGTCATGTTTAATATATGGAAGTATACAATGCATTTCAGGAAGCTCTTCATCAAAAATAATTTTTATACACATTGTCACTTAAGGGGGTATACGTCAATTATCCAAAATACTTATGTAGTAGGAACAAGAATAACAATAACAGCAGCTAACACTTATATAGCACTTGTTCAGTGGTGTCCCACTCTTGGATATCCCAAGGACCACAGCACGCCAAATCTTTCCATGGGGTTTCTTAGCAAGTGATGGTGGAATAATCTGGCATTTCCTTCTCTACTGATCAAGGCAAACAGAAGCTAAGTGATTTGCCCAGGGCCACACAGTAACCATCTGGTCTTCCTGACTCCCTGTCCAGCACTCTATCCACTAAGTCAGCTAGCTGCCCCTGTACAGCACTCACTATGCGCCAAGCACTTGCTGAGCGCTTTACAATTATCTTGTCATTTGTTCTTGACAACAACCCAGGGAAGTAGGTGCTTCTATTACCCTCATTTTACCAGTGAGGAAACTGAGGCAAACCAAGATGAAGTGACTTGCCCAGAGCTATATAAGTAAACAGCTAGTAAATGTCTGAGACTGCATTTGAACTCAGATCTTCTGGCCCAGGGCTCTATTCACCACACCACCTAGCTGGCCAACTTGTGGAGCCTCATTCTCAATGACATTATATACATGAGGCATTTGCCTTCTCTCTTTTACTTACTCAATCAAAGGGTGCACACAAAGAATCCAACCATCTTTACCTTCAAATCCTTACCTGGATTATCCTCATTTACCTATCCAATTGCCTGGACAGGGTCTCTTTATAACATATACAATAAAGTTAAAACCAAAAAGAAAAAATGTAAAAGGCTACTTTTGTCAGATGATAAGTAACTTAGTTATCAAAGATAATTTAATGATTGTAAATTACCCTCACAGCAGTACTCTACCATGAAAAATGAAGACTCTTCCACTTAACATCTGCTCCTTAAAACTAAACCCAAGGAAATCTATAACAAAATGAGCTACCAAAAGTGTATGACAAAATATATCCTTTGTGGCACACACATACACAAAACCCACTGGGAAAAAAGCGGGGGGGGGGGCCTATCATCTGGAGAACTGCTATGGACATATAAAAGTAATAGAATATCATTGTGTCATAAGAAATGAAAGACATGAGAAATTCAGAGAGACACAAGAAGACATAGGAAGTTATGCAAAATAAAATAAACAAAACCAAGAGAACAATATACACAATGACTACACTATTGTCAAAACGTGAAAAGGCAGCTGAACACAGAACAATTGCAACGAACAATCTTGGTTCCCTGGAACAAAGGATGATCTTGAAGGTAAGGTTGGCAAAAGGTAGGGAACAGCAATCTATGAGGAAATAACTGGCAGTTTTTAAAGGCATCAATTTAAAAAATGAAATCACCACTACATATGAGATTTGGAAATATCACTTAAATCTACAAGTTACAGACAGCATAAAAGGGATAACAGGACTTGACTTTAAGGCTAGTTATAATCTAGATGATAATTCATACACACAGAATTATGGGATGAGATTTGTCTACAATCTTGATTTTGTAGAAGTGAAACCTGAAACCCAGAGAAGTCCAGTGATACTCACAAAATGAAATGCTTAAGTTAAAACGCTCTAAACAAATGCAAAAAGGATAAATAGGTTTTCAGCCCTCTCTATAAGAAGTCATGGTCAGGGGACATAACATTCATTTTCCCTAGTGCTCTACTATGTTCAGGCCATCAAATGTGTCTGCCATCTGGATGAACTGATAACTAAGCTAAATTAACTGAAGGATGATGCCTCCTAGCTTTCATGTTCTTTCATAATCTTTTTCCATTTCCTTCCCCAAACTGCCTACAACCAAGAGAGATTAGATTGGACTACGCCATCTATTTAACCTGCATTTCAAGGTGTCAGGTTCACAGATTTTCTCCTCCTTAAAGGGTGCACTAGTCAACTCAAGACTGCTGTCTGACAGCAGAATATACCTGTTTTGTCAGCATGGGTATTACGCGTGGTCAGTTGAAAGTGTTAGCTGAGTAAAACTGCAGACTGAAGAGTAAAACTACTGAGAAGGAACTGCAAAGCATTTAAGCACCTCAGACAACCAAGTGGGAGCTAAGTAAATGATCTTTGCAAAAACAGTTGGGCACTATGTTGGGCAGAGCACTTAGTCTGTTAGGCACACTATTAGCACTACTGGTGAGCTATAGATATAATAGAAGTCCATCATAATGCTAGTATAGGGAGCTAAGAATAATGTTATGGGCTCTTCATGGCAGAGTTAGAGAGGAACTCTGAAATACAGCTATGTACCCGAGGAATGACTTGATCCAAAGCATGACAAAATCCATCAAGCTATTTTGTGATGGTGTTATTTTCTTACTATGAATTTCTATCTGGTCTCATCAGATGCCATAAACATGGGGAAAAGGAGAGAACCAATTCACTCAAGCATAACTCAAAAAGACAAGTCCCTCTGAAAACATTTTCCCACACTAAAACCACCATCTGTTAATTCAGTACAAAGAGATCCATTTTATATAAAGTGACAGTAAACAAATTCCCTCTTGATGTCAATTGAAAAATCACTAGTGTCTTGCTCCGGACAGCACTTAGTAACAATTACTACATACAACACAAACAGTTCTTCAATATTTCAATTAACTCAGTTATATAGAACACTCCTGGTGACAATGAGTTATAAACCGTATAGTCAAGTGAAAAGCATGGATTCAAATTTAAGTAAAATCAGGCCCATTACAGCACATAAAGCAGATATCACGGTTACACTGCCACTGACATGGAAACTGGGAATCCCATCCCCTTCCTCTCAATACATCTGAATTCTACTCATTTTTGAAGGACCAGCTCAAGTCCCACCAGGTCCATAAGGTTTTCCACTCATTTGGTGGAATTCTTGACATTTCAAAGAATTACAGAGTCTTAGGCTTAGAGGAGAGCTCCCTGTAAGGTGAGATCTGGTACCTAAACACAGCACCTGAGCAGGATTCCTCTCTACAACATCACCCAAAAGTGGTCATCCAGCCTGAGCTAGAAAATCTCCAGGAGTGGTAAACTCATCACCTCCTGGACCAGCCCATTTCACTTTTGGACAATTTAAACTGTTAAGAAGTTCTCCTTACATTAAGCTGACATCTTTCATTGCGAAACTTCCACCTAATTCTCCATTCTGGGGGCAAGTAAAACAAATTTAATCACATTTCCACATGACAGCCCTTCAAAAAAATCATGTGACTGTTCAATCCAAAGGCCTTTTCAAAGACTGCCTCCTTCACCTCCATGAAACATCTGACACTTTATCACCTCCCTCTTTCTGAGTTTCCATGACACTCTTATGGTTCTTCTCCTCAATATCTGACAATTCCTTCTTAGTCATCTCACTAAATCATTCATTGGAGAGACTAGAAAGAGAGAAAAAGGAAAATGAATGATCCAACCATTCTGTAAGGAAATTAGGAATTATATTAAAATAAGTGAAAATCTAGAGATTCAACTGCTAGACATACATCTTAAAAGACAGAAAGATCCTACAAATACCAAATAGTTGCAGACATTTTCATGGTACCAAAGAAAAGTTATAAAGATAGGCATAGAGAAATTGGGGAAAAGAAATATAAGAGAATTGATGTAATGTGAAAACAAAAGGCAGATAATTTTTCAAAACTGCTTCATAAAAAAGAAAACGTTGCATAACCATTTGTTGACTTAGTCAGAAATGGAATTATTTTTCAGGTAGGAATTGAATTAGATGGCTTGAGCCTCACCCTCATTCCCCAATTCTGAGACTGCAATTTTTTAACAGATACCTCCAGTATACTTGGCATGAGTATCCCTTTGGTGGAGAAGGTTGATACATATTAAAAAGTCCCTACTCTCTTTTTTTATGATTCTCTATACACCAATTCAATTCAATCTAACACTGATCAAGTGCTATATCCCAGGCACTGGGGACAAAAAGACCAAAAGTTAACAATAAATGCCCTCAGGGAAGTAATCTTCTGATCTTAATCAAATTTCACAAAGTTTCCATACTACAAAGAAAATGTGCCGAGCGCCAACACAAACATTCCAGTTTAGCAGTTATATTTCTTTTTATAAATTAATAAATGAAATTCTAATTTGGTTGGTATTACTTAATTCACTCAGACTATCATCCCAAGCATATGAAGAAATAAAATAAAAATTTATAAATCAGGCTGAAAATCAGAAATTGGATAGGGGCATGAATGCCTGGCATGATAGAGCCTAACTGTCACAATCAACATTAAAGGAGCTTATTAATCAACAAGCATTTATTAAATTTTGTTGTGGTTTTTCAGTTGTTTCAATTGTGTCCAGCTCTTTGCAGACCTCTGTCCATTGGAGTTTTCTTAGCAAATATATCAGAGTGGTTTGCCATTTCCTTTTCTAATTTTTTTAAATACCTGTTGATTTAGTAAGTGCTTATATACTGAGAACTGTAGGATTCAAAAACAATATGCAAAGACAAATGTATACAAAATAAAAATACCTACTTTTAAGAAGCTTATGTTACAGTAGAGAGATGGGTCCATATATAAGTATATAGAATAAATATAAAAAGAATACAAAGAAGAAACAAGGCATTTAAAGATAAGGTAGTTAGGAAGCAAGGGTACTAATCAGAAAAGAATTTTTTGTAGAAGATGGTATTTGAATTTCATTTAGAAGGAAGAAAGGAATTCTGCGAGGCACAGTTGAGGAGGAACTGTATTCCAGGCTTTATCACACAATCAAAATTCTATGGCTATGGTCTCTGGACTTCCAGGACTCTCTCCTTCCTTATATCAATGAATTCATTGCCTTTCTCTCCTCCCCCACTCCTGCCTTCATGTTAGGGGATTTCAACATACATACCGATACTCCCTCCAACACCCTGCTTTACCATTCCTCTTCACTCCACCTCTGCGATGGCCAGACCCTTATTTTGCCATCCTCTAAAAACGTTCCTCTTCTTTGTTCATGAAACCTGAAATTCCTTTACTTGATAACCGCCTGTTGTCATTCCACTTCTCCCTCTGCTTTGCCACCCCAAACCTATTCTTCATCCTTACTGCAAACTACAACCCTTGTATCCCTCAGCTTCTTCACCTCTGACCTGTCTATACTCGCCTTCCTTCCCTATCTTGACCCCTTGGTAAAACACTCCAACTCTACTCTAGCCCCTACTTAAATCCCTTCCCCTTTAGTCTGGCAACAAAGGGGAGGCTTGCCCTGCCAAGCCTCACTTTTGTATGACTTCCACTATCTGCGGTCCTTGGACTTATTTATGGTAGACAAAGATGGAGAAAATCATGAACTTATGCTGATAAAGTCCACTAGAAATTTAGGTTACATAACTTACACTGAGCCTTCAATGCCGCAAAGCAATCCTTTAACTCTTCTTTAATTTATTTACTATCTTAACCACAAGAGCAGCTTTTCAGACCTTTGCATCCTCCTCAAACCCTCCACAGCCCCTCCTTCCCCCACCCTCTCAGGTGAGAACCTTGTCTCATAATCTACTAAAAAAATTGCCGTCATTCACCAGCAGCTCCCTCTCCTCTCCTCTTCATCGCATGTCATGCTCTTCCTTCTATTACCATCTCCTCCTTCACTGCTATCTGATAAGAAGTGGTTCTTCTCCCTGCCAAGGCCGGTCCTTTCATGTGTCCAGGTGATGCTCTTCCGTTTTGTCTTTGCTGCCTATCAAAATCCGTTCTGTCTAATGCTGCCTACCAAAATGTTCCCATCTCCTCCACCCTCAAGAAACTCATTTGATCTGTCCATCCCCACTTCTGTGGACCCATATCTAATCTCCTTTTGTGGCTGAACTTACTGTTAGCTACAATAGGTGTCTCCACTTCCTGTCTTCTCACTCTCCTCTTAATTCCTTGCAGTCTGACTTCCACCTTCATCACTCAGTTGAAAATGCTTTCTCCAAAGTTAACAATGATCTCAAATGCCAAGTTTAAACAGTCTTTTCTCACTCCTCATCATTCTTGACCTTTCTGCAGCTTCTGACACTGTTGATCACCTTTTTCTCTTCGATATTCTCTTCTTTCCTGGCTTCCACTGCTCTCACTCTTGATTCTCCCCTAGTTGATAACTCCTTCTCAGTTTCCTTTGCTAGATCTTCATCCAGGTCCCAGCCACTAAAAATGGGTATCCCCTATGGTTCTGAGCTCTCTTCTTTTCTCCCTCTAGACTATTTCTCATCTGTTCCCCTGGATTCAATTATCTTTATGTTGATGATGCTCAATTCTATTTATCCAGCCCTAACCTCTACCTTGACCTTTAGTCTCATACCCCCAAATCCCTATTAGATATCTCAAACTAGATGTCCCATATCTTAAACTCAGAATGTCTAAAACGAACTCATTATCTTTCCCCAAAAACTCTCCCCTCTTTCCAATTCCCCTATTACTACTGAGAGTACCATCATCCTCCCAATCACCCAGGCTCACAACCTAGGTGTTAGAGGAAAAAAGGGGACATATATGAAAGATGTTGCAGAGATAATCCACCAGCCTGAGGAAGTGAGCTTAAGGAACTGGGAGGGTGGCATTGCCTTCCACACTAATAGGGAAGTTAGGAGGGGGAGGTTGGGGAGAAAAGATAGACTTTGAACCCAGGTCCCCTGACTCCAAGTCTATTTATTAGGGAGCCACCAGTTTACAAGTTTCTCACTGAAATGACTTAGGGTAAGAAATGTGGCAAACAAAATGGTATGCTAGAAGAACTAAATCAATTCCTTTTTAAGGTTTTAGTCACAACCTATCTAAAATCCAAGCCTAATTTCTCTCAAAAGTTGACTAAGACAATGTACATAAGCTTTTAATCTACAAGTCAAGTTAACGATCCAAAACACAAGAAATCTCATCATTCAGTAAAGCAAAGAAAACATGCTCCTAATGGTAGTTCAGGGGCTTAATATCTACCTATGATGCCACACAATGTATGAAGAGTCCAATATCCTCTGTCTTCACCTCCATGGGTGACTATACCAAAGAATTACAGAAAGTTCTGAGAGTTGGAGGGGCCTCAGTGGCCATTTCAATGCACTCTAATTTGTCTATTTTACAAGATACTAGGCAAGTAATCATCCAACCTTAGCTTGAAGTCCTCAGATCAGAGGAAATGCACTGATTCCTGAAGCAGGACCATACTACTAGCTCACACCTCTTCGGAAGCTTCTTCTTTATATGGAGTTTAAATTTGTCTCTGAGGTGTTTTGACCAGTTAGGCAGCAGAGTCATCAATTTACTCTTGAGAAAACAGGGACAACACTTAGAATCTTAAATGTTTTGCTTTTGTTTATAGGCTTGTACTACTCTCCTTACTGACCATGAAATATTTTACTGCCCTAGACTGAAAGAACCTAAAAACAGAAGCTGCACATGGGAACCTCTGGGTGACTAACATTTTGGTACTTGGTGGTTTTCCTAGAAACATGATTATTTCTTTTCCTTTTAACTCAATGTCCAAGTCCTCGAAGATTTCTGAGACTTTCTGTTAAGAATTCAATTCTGGGTATTCTTGAAATTGTTTTCAAAGACCCCACCAGCACACCTGGAAATGGAATAACTAAGAAAAATTAAAATGTTACCCCAAATGCATGCAAAAGGAGGAGCCTTGGCAAAAGGAGGAGAAATGACATTCAACACAACTCTGTATGAGCCCTGGTATGGATGCTCCTTTCTTTCCACCAACTATGCCATTGACATCAAGGCTGTTTTTTCAAAGATTTCATCAAAGACTAGACTTCTTCTGCAAAGCTGCCTTTGAATTAAATGTTGTGCTAACCAAAAAAATCCTCTGAGAAAGGGATTTCATAGGTGTCTAAAATAAAGGCTTTTCAGAGGGTTTTTGAAAGTCCAACTTCTGTGAAGACATAAAAGTTGATACTTTGGCTGTCTTCAATCCTCCTTGTCATCTGTAACCAGAATCTAGGGCTTTAAAAGCTCTGCTCTGAGCTTTCAGTGAGGTCTCTTTCTCAAGTCACAACCAAAGTTTGTCTTCCCAATTAAAGTAGCTATTAAAGGCCAACTTGTAAAAAAAAAAAACAACAACATTTAATTGGAAAGCGAATCACCTAACTGTAAGAGGCAGACACTTTCTCCAATTAAAAATCTGACAATGTCTAGCAAAAATAAAATAGCATCTCCAAAATGCCAGCTTGCTTATTTTACATGTAAAAAGGCTGCCTCCACAAACTTCAAACCAAACAAAAGGTTAGGAAAAATCAATATAAATGGAGGTGAATGTCTTCCGTATACAAAAAATAAAACAAAAACAAAAACAGCAGGTAGCCAGAACTCTGTCCATCCAATTAGTTCTATTTTAAAAGGCTAGTAGCAAGGTTAAACAACCAAAACTTGATCTAATGGCTGCACTTTGACCCAACATTCTTTCGGTATATGACTAAATTTTAAGAATCCCCTCTCTCATCCTATTTAGTTACTTCTACAGCTCTCTCACCCATACCCCTATATTTCACTTTGAGAAAGAATAAATATGAATATTTCCCTAAAAAGTATAGTTTTACAAACAATGCCAATTTCCCCCCAAATCCTCCAGATGCTTTACTTGTATATGCACCTGCCTAGCACTATAATTATACTCTACCTATCATTTCAATAGGTTTTTTTTTTCTTAGAAAAAAACCATTAAAATTTTTCAGGTAAGGGACCAAGTCCTCCATGTTGCAGTCAATCAATCAATAAGCATTTATTAAGTGCCTACTATGTGTCAGGCACTATACTAAGCACTGGAAAGACAAAGAAAGGCCTCCTAAGGAGGGAGACAACAGTGAAGAGCTATGGGTAAACTATATAGAGGATAAACAGAAAATAATCAATAGCAAGAAGAGGGACTGAGAAAGGCTTCCTGTAGAGGGTAGAATTTTAGCTGGGATTTAAAGAAAGCCAAGGAAGCTTGAAGATAGAAAGGTGGAGGACAGCCAGCAAAAATGCCCAGAGACAACAGATGCAGTGTCTTGTTCAAGAAACAACAGCAAGAAGGCCAGTGTCATAGGGGCAGGGGAATGTAAAATGTAAGAAAATTGGAAAGGTACAGGGGAGGGCTAAGTTAAGATAGACTGATGGAATCCTAATAAAGCTGCCCCCAGCCTCAATATTCCAACTTCCTTACAGGCCCCACTGAACAGCAGGCCCACTGCCCCTCCCTAGCCCCTGCCCCCCACACACACTCAATATTCCTATCTTCCTCACATATGCCTCACTGCTCACTAGAACAATAGGTGTGTCCATGAACTACTAGTTCTCACAGAACAGCAGGCGTGTCCATATGATGGGACCCCAGCCACTGCCCCTAGACCCATTCCTCATATTTCCCACAGAAACAGCAGGTGTATCCTGCTCACTCAACCACAACTGCATCCATCAAGTCTCAGACAGGACCACAGTAGTCAGCCAATCAGAAAGCAGCAGCACCAGGAAGCCCAAGCAGGATGTGGACCCCAAAACAATAGAAGGGATTTTCCCTAAGTAGGCATCTATGCAGTACTAGCTAAAGCTGTCCTTTAGATGAACTTCATGCCATAGAGAGGTTTGATATAATATCATGACACATACACACACCCCCAAATGGGTTTTTCTGCATGCACCGTGGGTAATCACATGCACAGTTCCACTGTAGCTGGGACCCCTTTCCTATTACCTAACCCTTAACAAGCCCCTCCTGGCTTGTTAATACTCATAATTTCTGTTATATAATTGCATCTTTAACTTATAAAAATCTACCTTGCTTTCTCTGAAATTGCTGGTTCTTAGAACTTCACCAGAGGCACCAATCTCAGCAAATGCCTATACTTGGATTAGAGGTGATCTGACTCTCTATTCTTTGAGACAATGCCACCACAACACATCATGAAACCACAACAACACCAAACGGAAGATTTTGTATTTGATCCTGAAAACCATTCCAGTTTATGAATGGGAATGGGAGAAGGAAGTGGTAATCACATGGTTAGACCAGAGCTTTAGGAAAATCACTTTGATCATTTTGACAGTGGAACAGAGTATGGATTGCAATGAAGAGACTTGTGACAAGCAGATCAGGCTACTACAGTAGACTAGACATGAGGGGATGACAGTCTACACCAGGGTGGTGGTAATGGCAGTGCTTCCACATCATGACACAACGATGGGCTCATGGAAGTTCTGAAGAGAACTATTATACACTACACCTACCTTTGGAAAAGCTGAGTCTAAATAAATAAATGAGGTATCTGGGCAACCCCAAAAGCTGTTAGGGAAGAGGAGCAGAAAATAATTTTCCTTGCTTTATATAAACCTTTCTTGATTCTAGAATCAGGAGTTGGCAGCAATCTCAGATGGCATTTAATCCAACCTGTATCTGGACAAGAATGAGAAATGTTCACCTTGCTTCTGAATTAAGACCTCCAATGAAGAGGACACCCCTATATACAAGGAAACTCACTCTACTTGTGGATTGCTCTACCAGGATCAGTTTTGTTTTTCAACTTAAAGGCTAAAACTGACTCTCTGTAACTTCCTTCCATTGAAAGCCCTTCAAATACTTGAAGAGTAACTGTGTGTGTGAACCAAACCAGCTCCCAACCCCGCAAGTTTCCTCTACTCCAGATGAAATATTCCTACTTCCTTCAAATAATTCTTAAATAACAAGGACACAGAGAACTTCATTATCATCACTATGCTCCTCTGAATGCTCTCTAATTGGCAAATCACGTCTTAAACCAAGGCAACCCAAACTGGACACAATATTGCACCAAAATACAATCTCCTCCCTAAGTCCAAGACAAGAGATTCATAACCTTCCTCTTTGGCAGTGTGGCAAAACAATATGGGTCCCTTCTCAGAATGATGAATTGAAACACATAGGATTACAAAGGAAACCAATTCTACTGAAATACAGTTATCAAAATTTTGAAAAAGCAAGTTCCCAGAGCCCAGATTTAGAATTTGTGTTGTATGCTGTTCCTAGTGAAGTCTAAAACTGAACAGCTTTTATGGCTACCATGTCACTGTTGTCTCATCAAGTGCAAGCCACTAAAACTCCCAGCCCTTCTTAAGACAACTGAAGCTGAGATATGCCTTTTCCATGATGTACTCATGAAGATGATTATTTTTAACTCAAGCATATGATTTTTTTACTTTTCTCTATTAAATAAGATTAAGTTTGGCCCAACATTTTATCCTGTTGAGAGAATCAGGACCAGAATAGTTTCCCCCGGTTAGTTCTCCACTTTCCTAAGAATGAAATTACCATTAAGTCAAGTCAAGAAGTTATTAGCTGCTCTGCTTTTGGCAGTGAAAGAACTCCAGCAGATGCCTTGATAAATTGAAATCCCCTATCACTATCATACTGTGGCTCTATGCCAAGCTTGTGATATTTCCTGAACTCCTCATCTATTTCCTTTTTGTTTGAGTAGTTTGTATGGCAATATCCTTTTAATTTCTGCCTTCATTAACCCAAATGTTCTCTACTATTTTCATGCCTGGGGTTCTTGAATTTCTTCACTGAGTATATCTTCTTAATATGCAAAGCTTCTCCTTCTTTTACCTATGCTATTTCTTCTAATAAGCTATGACCTTCCAGAGCCATATTCCAGTCAGTTTTCACTCTACCAAGCTGTAGCAATCCCCATGAGGTCAAATTTGTTACCTGCACAGAATAACAAAACATCAGATTTAGAAGGAACCTCAGTGAACATCCAATCCAACCCAAACCCAGAAAAGAACCCTTTCCACAACATAACTGACAAGTGCCCATACAACCTTTTTTGAAAACCTCTAATGAAGTCTCCAAGCAAGTAGGCATTCTGGTCCATCTTGTTGGCTCCCTATAGTTATCTCTTCCTTCACATCTCCACTATCCCCATCATGGTTTTGACATATCACAAGGCAACACAAGAAACTCGAAGCCACAGACAACATTCAAAGACCAGCAAACACAGAAGAAGTTTAAAACCTCAGAAATACATAAAACATATGTATAGTATTGTGTAAGGTCAACATATTTATCTTTTTTTTTATACTTTTATCTTTTAATACCACAATAATTCAGACTTTTTCTCTGGTAAAAAGGAAGAACAAAAAAATTTTACATGAATTTTCCACATCATGGAGCACTGCCCCCCTAACCCCTGCAATGTGGGATAACTACACCTTGTGTATTAGGAATCCGAGTAAACAGGTTTTGTTATAGCTCTTTTCTTGAATTCTGTTCCTTATGAACTTCTGGGTATTTCCCTAATTTTCTCCATCCTATACTGAAGCCATTCTCCATGGTACCTAGTGTGGCAGTCTTCCCCACCTGTTGTTGACATTGTTGTTGTTAAGTCACTCAACTCTGTGATGTCATGGACTTTTGTCCCTGGGATTTTCTGGGCAAAGATACTGGAGTGGTTTGCCATTTCCTTCTCCAGTGTGCCTCCATTTTACAGATGAGGAACTGAGACAACAGAGATTGTGTTGCTGTTCATCTTTTGTCCTCAACAAGGACTAATACCATCACGAGTGTGATGTCTTGAATTGAATATGAGTGGGGCTGAGCTGTGCAAAGTCATTAGCCTCACTCTCTCCTCCAGTCATGGAATGGTCTAGGATACAGTTAGTGATCTTGGCCTTTCTAAATTAAGGTCTTTCCCAGGTCTCAGTTTGAGACTGAGCTCATTAAAAGACTGAGGACTGGGTAAGAGGTGGATCAAAAGATGGTTCAATTTACCATCACAAAGATATTAACAAGAGAGGTGAAGATCCTCAAAGTTTCTGGCCAGAACAGAAAACAATTGTTATTTACACTTTCTTTAAGCCCTCAAAATCTAAACAATAAGCCACAGAGGCTTGGGTTAGGGTTATTATTGAATATTCAATAATTTGGATTTTATGGGAAGTCAAGTAGCTTTTTAAAAACACAAGAAGCTTTTTAATTGCCTGTCTTTTCAGATTAATATTTCAAGAAATTAAAAATTAAAACCAAGAACAAAAAGTAAACTGTCCTAGCTTCTTGAAAAAGAAAACAAACAAATAAGTAAGGAGGAGGAGAAACAGCAGCAGAATGTAACTTCTCTCAGATAGCATGATAAAGAAGGTTAATATAAAACGTTCTTTTATGAACCTAGCTCACTCCTTCACCCAAATACAGTTTTCATGGGAGGAGTAAGCTTAAAGTAAGAACACCATAACTGTAACAAGGTACAAGAACACTCTAACTGTAACAAGGTACATGGTTAAGAAATATGTGTTACAGGGCTGAAGTGACAACCCCTGCCTGTAGAAGTCCTTAGCTCTGCGTAAAGACTTCATGCAGAACCTGTACTGTTGTTCATCCTTCCTCCTCAAAGACGCCATGATGTCACCACAGTGATGTCTTGATTTGTTTGTGAATTGGAGATGAGGGGGGCAGAACTTCACAGTCCTCAGCTTCATTCTCTCCTCCAGAGTCATCGAAGTCCAGAGGCAAGAAAAAGATCAAGATGACTGGCACTGGTCCAGGATGCCAGGGGGTTAAGTGACTTGCCTAGGGTCACATATAGTGTCTGAGGCCAGATCTGAACTCAGATCTTCCTGACTCCCACTCCTTCCCTCTTCTTCTTTCATATAAAGCCCTTGCAAAACACACACACTTGCAATATCACTCACGTGTAAGTCTTCTACAGCATATTGATTTTACTTTTTGAAACATCTAAAAGATCTCCTTTCAGCACAGAAACCCTTCTATGCTTCTCTAAAATCCTTTTCTTTCTACATTATGTGGATATGAATCTGTAATCAATTTTTACAACCTAGACCAGGAGTTCCCAATCTTTTTGGTCCACTTGGCTTCAATAAACATTCCCCTATATCCTATTCAATATGAGAATAAATTCTAAAATTTGCCATGAATATGGAACATAAGAAAAACTCTCCAGTATCCCCTTTTCAATATGAAAGAAAATTAACTAGAGTTGACCCAGCATACGTACATAAGAAACAAAGATTTCAAATAGGACAAAGTATCTACCAATATTCTGCATAACCCCTTGACAAGCTTCTCACAATTCACTGGGAAACCATGTGCTCCAAGTACAGAATACCAGTCCTAGACAAACTAACCCAGCCCATCACAGTAGCAGCAAAGTCCTAGACACTACACTCCCAATTCTGCATGAGAATCAGGTATTTGGAATGTTTTCTGATTCTTAGGAGAGCTTTCCCTCATGTGGAATACCTAAAAAGAAGAGTCCTTACACTATAAATGGTTTTGTAATGTTTAGTATGGCACAGACAAATATAAAAATGCTCAGTTATATTCTTTCAGTTTATTAACAAGGCCACCAGGGAAACTACCCAAATACACAATGTGCTTCAGCTAAACCTTTGGCAGAGAATTTGGAAGTGGTTAGAGACAGGATGAGGGAGTTTTATGAGGTTTAGTAAGAAGCAATGGAGTAATCCCAATGGCATGGGTGCTACCAATAATTCAAACTGTATTTCACTGGAGCGGTAAAACTTTTATCCCAGAAGTACCTATAAAAGATCTCTCTTGTCATTCTCTCCCCATTCTTCAAAGTGATCGACATTACTGTTCTCTCATCCACAGACTGACTTTTTTCTCAGTTATGGTATGGAATAGAAACAGAAATATACCTGCAATGGAAAGTCAATTAAGTTAAAGAGGCAAGATTCCTGAATGCCATTCAGGAGCATAAAAACATTACAGCACCAACCTGACCCACACTTCTAGATAATGAGGAGGTTTGATCCTCATCCCCAATTCATAACGTAATCACCCAATAAGAACAGTCAGTAACACACAATGGCAAAGAAATTAAAGTGAACAAATTCCCAGGCCCAAAGTATGATACTACTCAGGGATTTTTGAGCAGAGGATTATCAGTTGCCTCACATTCAGTATGAATCTGTATGCCACAATATTCTGCCTTCATCTTACATAAACAGTTTCTCCCAGCTGCCTTTGCCCAATAAGCTAGAGCAGGGTCCTAAGAAATTGAATGAGAATCAGTTTCACAATAGCAATATCATGTTCTAACCAGCTTAAAGATAGGCAGAAGTATTTGAGATAGCAAATGGGGGGACTGTTTCTCTACCTCTCATTGGAAGTCCTTCTCAATTATCAAAATTTCTAGTCCCACACTTAGGACAATCATGGGATGTAAACTGACTAAAAAGGAGATTCTTGTTAGATGGAAAAGAGGGACAGCTAAGTAAGAGGGGAAAATAGGTAATTAGAACTGAAACATCAGTCCTGGTAGATGAAATTGAATAAAACATCAATGCTGAATACATTGCCTTGTATATAGTAGCACTCAATAAATCTTTGTTGAGTAACGAATGAATGAATAAGGGATCCTTGAAGTTTTTTCCAACTTTGAGATTCCACGAAAATCAGTGAATCTCAGATTATTTGATGAAACTGTGATTTCATCTCACCATCAAGTTCAGGGTCCTGAAGATTCAAAGAGTCATTTTTCTAACTTCTATTTCTTACCCAGTACCTTAATACAGAAAAGAGAGCAACAAAATATGAGAGAAGAAAAGGAAATGAGAAACCCTTCTCTCATACCCAAGACAGTTAATTTTCTCTTCTTCAGGAGACAGAAATCTTACACTAGTCAAACCATTTTCACTAGAATCTACTTTTACCAGGCAAGTATAGACTTCTACAGAATAATAATGTAAAACCATCAGAAATTCTCAGATACTATTTTTGAGGCACTATAGCTCGTTAGTTTGGTTTTTAACAGTAACACTTTCAGCATAAAGTGCTACAGCATTTGGCAGTTGGCAAAAACATACTAAACAAAAAAGCAAGGACCCACAGGTGGCATGGGTCAACTGTGTTTCAGCCTTAATCAGCCACTGTACATTACACCAACCTATGACAAACCCAAACATGGCAGTTCTTCAAGTACACACGTTTTATTCTCATTGTCTTAAAACACACACACACCCCCGAGTGGATTTCAGGGCTTCACACAACTTACACACACACACCCTTACAGACCAAGATCATAGCAAACAATTACAAACCAATGGCAACACTGAAGGCAAATGCTCCTCCACATGTGTGCAAACTATAGCAGCAGAAGGATGCAAATGTTTGATTGTTACAAATCGTGATCCTCCTCCCAGTTTTCCCCAGTCTTACTTTCATAAAAGAAAATTTCAGTGAATTGGATAAATACCTTTAATTTCATGATCTCCTTAAGGCCAGGGACTTGGTCTTATCTATCTATGGATGCCACTAAGTGTCATGCACACTTAGTAAACATTTTTTGAAAGAATAAATTAATGTGTGGTATTTAAAATATCAGTGTCATCTACTAGAACAATCCTTCTAATTTCATTTCAACGAACAATGGGCTTATTTTTACAGGTTTTTTTTTTAACTGGGAATACCTCAGTGCAAATTCAAATATTAATTTAATGTTGAAAAGAATTATCAAGTGAACAAAAAAAAAAGGTGAGATTTATTCCCTCCTCTTCCAAAAAACTTTTTATTCAGCATGTTTTTTACTCAGTTCCTGCTATGTCAAACATCCCTGGTCAGTGCAGAAACACAAAACAAACTCACTAGGGCGGGAGAAGCTTAGAATGAAATGGACTAAATTCCAAAATGAAATTGGACTATTTACCTTCTTTAAACTAAATGATGGACTCCCATTGAAACAGCACCTTATTACTTTGGGCACTTCATTTGCTCCTGGAGGTAAGGATTTCTTCTCTCACCCCCTTCCCCAACCAATTCATTTAAACGTGACAGCTATTTGATCTACAAGGTCTAACGCTGAGAAATCGAACACAGGCCCAAGGTTACTTTGTTAAGGGGACAGGCAGGGAGGAGGGTGGAAGGGATGTGAAGGACGAACAACTCCTTAAGATGAGGATGCGCCCGAGGTTTCTTGTCTTTCAAACCTGTGGCCCTAGGTGCCCCAGGGGGTGGGCCAGGGCCGCTGCTCCGACTCTGACGGGGGCCTCGGAGAGCCCCCAAAGCTCAGGCGAGGGTTGCAGCCCACCCTCCCTGGGCTCCACTCCTGCAGTTGGGCGTTCAGGGCCCCAGATACAGGTTGGGAGGGATGGATGAATGCATGGATGGAAACCCTTTGGTTTTCTGTCCCGTGTTCCCAGCTAGCTTTGCTGGGGGGCTGAGGGACCTCAGGGGGGACCCCTGCCAACCGCGGGGAGTTGGGGGAGGCGGGGGCGCCTTCCCTGACACGGGCTTCCCATCAGAGGCGGGGAGGGAGGCGAGGGAAGGGTCCAGAGGATGAGAACCACTGACAGCCCTTCCCCTGTCCCTTAGCCGGGGTCCAGACATCCCGGCCCCCGGGCCCTCAGTGCGGCCTTCTGCCTCTGCCCTCCCTCACCTGATCACGGAGATGAGCAGCCCCGAGGGGTCTTTGCTTTTGCTGACTGTGCTCCTGTACTTCCCACCAGCTGCTTCTGCCGCCATCTTGGCACGGGGCGGGGGGCAAGAGGTGAGGAGGAGGGAAGAAGCGGAAAAAGGACGTTCAACCACTGAGCGCGGACCCGTTAGAAATTTTCACCAATCACACGAGAGCAGGGGCGTGGCTCTACGGCCAACAATCCAATAGTGAAAGTGAGAAGGCGGGATCAGAGGGCTCAATCTTCTGAGGAGCGGCGAGCACTTTTCCGCAAAGCATTGTGGTACTTGTAGTTTTATTGATGAACAGTGAATTTCCGCTGGTAAGCTCATTTCCCTCTGGCTCGCGCTGGTAGCGTGGGAGAATTAAACCAATTCATAAAACTCCAGGTCGTTGTTCTTCATTTATTTTTATTCTGGTCTTAATTTGTCTTCATGACATTTGATCTTAGTGTTTTTCACGTAATTTTTTAGGTTTTTGTGCTTTAAAAATTATTATTATTTTTTTTATATGCCCGAGGAATTCTCAAAGGGAAAAATTCCATAGGGGGACAAAAGTTTTGGTACATCCCTAAACAGTCGGAATTCTGTTTTCTAGAAGTTTGGTTTATGTGTCTAAAATTGTGTCTAAAACCCAAGAGTGTATAAAATTTAATAAAAATGCAGATTTCTCCTTGGGAATATTAAAATTATATTTTTAATTCTGCTTTCTTGTTGTTTAATTTGCATATTTGTCTTATGCCAAAGTTCCAGAATCTAATACAGCTAAAAACACATAGTTTTATAAGAGAGGAAGTACAATGCAACTGTCTAAAATTTTAAAATGGCCCTCTCCTCTGTCAGAATGGCATATGAGACTAAAAAATAGTAATCTGTCAGAATGGCATATAAGAGATTAAAAATAATAATTAATCTGGTTAGATTTTTATGTATAGTTTTTTTATATTAGTTGAAACAATAGTTTTAACTGATGAACTCTCTTAGTTGTCCTGCAAAATATTCATTCACTACGTCAAACATGGAAGCATGAAAAAAAAAAGCCAGGGGAACGAGTCTAAAGGACAGAAAAGTGAGAGAAAAGATGAAGAGGGAGAAGTTGAGAAAAACATGTCAAGAAATGTAAAAGATTAAAGAACTGAGAAGAGGGGAAATCAAATTGTTTCAGTTATGAATCAGCATTCTCCAAAGACTGCAATTTTTCTTTTAATTGAAGTCAGTCAAGAAACAAAGTCCAAGTAGATGATTCAGTGAGTATTCTACCCTGAATCAATAACTCTAAATTAAAACTTAAAGCGATAACGCCCGGGGCTCTTCGGTCTTTGCTCCCCCAGTTTGCTCACACTGCTTTTTTTTTCATCCCAGAATTAAGGAAGGGCATTAAACTCTACACCACTGTCTTCCTTCAAACCTAGAAGGCCAAAACCAAGGAGAAGAGGTTTCTGGAGGTTTAGTCATCAAAGATTAGAGAGGTCTAGAGACTTGTCTTCCCTTTCTCCTAGAAACTGGTGGACCAAGAAGCCAGACTGGGCATTCCCTGAGAAATAGCAGAAGATTGGAAAGGAGAAAGGGGCAGGTAAAAACTTGTCTTCTTCAATTAGCAGGGATAGCAAGCAAAGACAGAACTTGGAGGTAGAGAGTGGCTCACCAGAGAAGCCCTCGTGTTCAAAACTATTAAGTGACTTTGGGCTTTGACTTTTGACTATTTTTGTTTTCCTTTTCCAGAGGTCTGGGAGAAGAATTCTGTGATTTCATTGTAGTAGGCAGCTCCCAAAGTGGAAACTCTCTCTACTAGCATAAATCCACAACTCCTCTGCAATTTTCCATCTTAAAGAGTTGCCTCGGGCACCAAGAGGTTAACTGACTTGTCTCCAGTTTCATAACTATATGTCAGAAGATGGACTTGAACCCGGAGCCTCCCAACTCCAACCTGGACCTCTATCTGGTATGCCTAGCAGCAGGCAGTGTATGATCAATAAATGTGTGTAGAATTTAGAATAAATGCAGGTCCTTGAACCCGAAGCGTTTGAGGCACCTGTGTAGTCAGAGCAGAAACTACTGCATGTGTGGATGTACAGATTTTGATTTGATGTTGTCTGCTCGATTGTGAACTGGGATGGAGCTGAGCTCTTATTATTACATTTGTAAATACATCCAGTGGGTCTTAAAGTCAGGGGAATATACAATTAAATTAAAATGCTTTGACCTCCTCAGATTAAAAGCTGAAGATAAATCCACAGTATTGATATTCTTTTTGTAGATAAATAAAGTGTGTAAGTGAAGCCAGCCTAGCAGTTCAGTGGCTTCTCTGGGATCTGTATCAAATTGCTATTTGCTAGGCATGTATCTAGGCTGCAAATGATGTTGGGGGAGAGTATTCTGGAGAAAGACTAGAGCAAGAGTGGGGAACCTTCTGCCTTCCGGTCATATGTGGCTCTCTAGGTCCTCAAATGCAGCCCTTTGGCTGAATCCAAGCTTCATAGGACATATTCCCTTAATAAAAGGATTTGTTTTGTAAAATTTAGACTCAGTCAAAAGGCTGCACCCAAGGACCTAGAAAGTCATAGGTGGCCTCTAGGAAAAAGATTCCCCACCCCATTCCTGGGCTATAAATGACAGACACATAGTTCTGTCATTCTGTATTCAGGGGCTGCTTGCATATTACTCCAGTAATATTCCTCTGGATTTTTTCCTTGAGACATAGCTGCAAATTCAGACTTCAAAATATCCTTGAGAATTCAACAAATAAACTATAGTGGATCTGAATTACAGACAGGACGATTAGAGGGAGGGAGTGGACTTCCTGGTATGCAAACTCTTTCCTTGATGACTTCTTTTGCTAGATCTCTATATTTTGAATATTTTTCCTTCTACATTGCCCAGAGATTATAAGTACTTGGTACAGCAAGATCTATTAAACACATTGACCACGGTGGCCCCAAAATAGACTGATCCACAAAAAGTTAAGGAATCAAAGGCACTTGGGCACAAAAGAAAGTATATTATCTTCATCCTGTTGACTATTGGACTTTTCTCAAAGCTGTTTTCAGTAAGTTTATAGAAGACACACTTACATTCCAACACTTTAACCGAAAGGCAGCTATTTTATCCATCTAGGCAGTAGTCTCCAAAACATGAAATGTAAAATTATGATAGTACATGGATGAGTGCATAAAGCACTGGCCTCAGAGTAAAGATCATTTGGTTCAAATCCCCTTGAATTACCGGCTGTGTGGTCCTGGATAAGTCATTCAATCTTCCTCTGCCTCTGTTTCTTCATCTGTTAGATAAGGATTTAGACTCAAGGACCTCTAAGGTCTCACCCAGCTCTAAATCTATGATCCTATGAATAGCACCGATCTCATTTCCATCTGAACTATAGCAGAAACAAACAAACGAGAACAAGATAAGAGGAATTAGAGTGGTCGCTGTGGTTCAGGTGTATCCACCTCTTTATGGCCTTATTTGGCATTTGCTTGGCAAAGATACTAGAGAGGTTTGTTATTTCCTTCTCCAGCTCATTTTACAAATGAGCGAACTGAGGCAGAGTGAAGTGACTTGCCCAGCGTTATACAGCTAGTAAATGTCTGAGGCCAGATTTGAACTCAGAAAGATGAGTCTTCCAACTCCAGGCCTGCCACTTTATCCACGTTGCCCCTTAGCCCCCCAAGTAGAGTGGTAATCTTCATAACAATACAATGACCCCTCAAAATTCAACCCATCGTCTATGAATTTAAAGCATCTTAAACTAGAATGCACGTTATCAATTTAAAGCATCTTAAACTAGAATGCACGTTATCAATTTAAAGCATCTTAAACTAGAATGCGTGTTACCAAACTCAAAAAGGCTTCTTGAAATTTCATCCTAAGTATGCATATCTCCTTTTCAAAATAATTCGAAAAATTAATGTCATTTCTGTCATGTTTATGTAGTTTGCATTAAGTGAATATTTAGATTTTTACCAGTTTCTCAATTTCATCTCTTCTTTCACCTACTCTAGGTTTTTGGTTTTCCTGAACTGGGCGATGATATGTAGTTATATGTCTCTGAACAGAGGGCATTGTTAATAGAGTAGTTTAAAACCCATTCCACTAGCTTGTGATTTTATTAGGACATAATGCTTTTCTTCTTGCAGATACAAAGACAAAAATGAAATAATCCCTGGAGTTAGCATTCTCTCCAGGAGACAAATATAAAGATAAACAGACCGTTAGCTGGGTGGCAGAGTAGGTAGATCACAGGGCCTGAAGTCAGGAAAGACATGGATCAAATTCTGCTGTGGATACTTACTGACTGTGTGGCTTGCCCTTAACCGCTATCTGCCTCAGTTTCCTCATCTGTAAAATGGATATAATAACTCTACCTCATTGACAATGCTATTGTGAGGATCAGATGATATGTAAAATCATTTGTAAAATGCTTTGCAAACTTTAAAGCTCTTTACAGCCACAGCTAGCATTTAAGGATTACAAAGCACTTAATAAATATTGTCTCATTTTAACTTCATAACCTTCCTGAGGGGAAAGTGTTATGATGGTGTTCATTTTTCAGATGAGGAAATTGAAACAGGCATAGATTAAGTGACTTGACCAGGGGTTACAGCTAATACATATCTGAGGCAGGATTTGAATTCATATCTTCCTCCTTTCAAGTTTTGCACCATCTTAGCACATAGATGCTAGCTATTTTTCCTTATTATCAACATATGAGGAAATACACAAAAGAAAACACAAGCTAATTTTGGAAGGAAGGGTCCTAGTTTCCTGGGTACTCAAGAAAGGCTTCATGTAGAAAGTGATACTTGAGCAGATTGGGGGACCAGAGTCAGGACCCTGTACAGCTAAGAAGGAGTTTTTCCTGAAAGCCAAGAAATGCCGAAATAGAAAGTGATAGTCTCTAAAAATAAACTTCATCTATTTCACAATTTCATATGAAGCTAACCCTGTCATGAGTGTCCCAGACCCAGTATAATAAGAAAACATTCTAACCTAGCTCATCATCAGGGATTACAACACACTTTTCAGAAAGTTGACATCAAATCCATTTAACTAAGGCACTTTGCACTCTCATTTCAAGACTGAAAAAACAATAGCAAATGCTAAGAGAAAAAATATCTGCAGCTATAATGCATTTACTAAAAAACTACAAAGAAACATTCTTCCACACCCTGCCAAAGGGGGGGAAATTTTAAATGAAACATCAGAAAATGTTAGAGAATTTTTAAATTAGAATACCAGAGCTGAGCCTTGAAAGGATCTAAAGTTTGCAAAAGGAAGAAATGAAGAAGGAAAGCGTTGCAGGCATGGGGCATAGCCTGGACAAAAGAAGGAAGGAAGGAACTGGAATTCTATGAACAAGGAACACCAAGTAAGCCACTTTGGCTAGGGCATGAGTATTTGTGAAAGATAGTAAAATGTAACCAGCCTAGAAAAATAAATTGGAACTCAATTGTGAAGGGCTTAAATGACAGGGGAGTTTATCTTTTATCCTAGAGGTAATGGGAGCCATTAAAGTTTCTTAAGGAAGCAAATGACACAGTCAGATTTGTGCTTTAAGAATAGATAGAGAGTTGTTCTTAAAAATCATTTTTAATATTATAAATACGCAAATAAACTACAAAAGACATATGAAGGAAGATACTATCTGCATCCAGAGAAAGAATTGAAAACTAGAAGATTGTATAGAATGGTTTTACATATATACATATATATGCACATATTTGTATCTAATGGTAGCCCTCTCTAGGGTAGAAGAAAAAAAAAATTTACTTAACTACAATATATATTTTAAAGGAATAGAAAGTTGTATATAATAGATATTCAGTTTCATGTGCAATCATCATTTTTAAAAATCATGCTATGTTATGGAAATGCTTGTTTTATTCCATAAATTACAAATAAAATAAATAAAATTTATTTCATAAATTAAAAACAAAATAAAATAGATACTTTTTATAAAAAGAATAGATATAGATGCAGATATACGTAAATATATTCTGGATCTATGAAACACAGATATATTTGTATGTGTGTGCTTGTATATGTATATATGTGTAAAACATACATATGTGTTTATGTATACATACACACACACATACACCAACATGTCTCTGAGATCCGGGATGTGTCCATATCTATAGATTCTTAGATTCAGATATGGCTATTCAAAATTTTCATCTTTGCCATCCTAATTTTAACATGACTTATTTTTCTTCCATATACTCAGAATCACAAAAATCTCCAGGCTAGAAGTGATGAAGAAATTTTTTCATTTTCCTTTACTATGGAAATGAATTTTTGTTAAAAAAAAAAATACCCATCATTAACATAGCAACCTTCTCTTGTGGCCCCATGATGTGCACCGCACTATCCTAGGTAAGATACAAAGGAAATCTAAAAATAGGAGCCAGCAACCTAAAGTTTGGCTGAGAAATGAGATATGAACAACCTAAATGTCCAGTAGTGCAGAAATGTGCCACGTTAACTTCCTGGGATAGTAAGGCGAGATGTTATCCGTGACAAACAAGGACCTCTGAAGTTGCACATAAATCCCCCAAAGCTACCCTAGGCTTGATCGATTCTGCAGCTCTACATTCACTCCAAACCAGAGGTCACATGTCCCTATCAACATGTCTACTTCTACTAGCAGTCAGAGAGCAGAGTTAAGTGATGTTTTTTGTTTCTGTGTTTTTTAAGTACTTAATCAAACAGCGTAATAATACAAGCATAAAATATTTTCCTCATAAACCTGGGCCACACTCTCAAATACACACATTCGTAAAAGAAGAATGTATACACATAGGGAGCCTATGTGGAAAGATGCAGATAGGGAACACATGACTTCACCCGACAAAGAGTAATATTAGACGATCATGAGACCTCTTTGTGCTTTAACATTCTATAATTCAGTTCAACAAACATCTCCTAAGTCCTTATTATGCAGTAGGCACTCGGCAGGGTGCTACACATACAAAAATAAAAATTAAAGAGTTCCTTGCCCTCCGGGAGGTGTTCACATTCTTTTGAGGAGAAAACACCTAGTAGAGAAATAAAGGAACAATCAGTTGTTCTACTCAGATTATTCAATGTTTCCTCAGTGCTATCCTTTTTTCTACAAACACACACACACACACAAAGGCACACACACACTCGGACACACACACACAAAGGTGCGCACACACACACTCACACACACACATACACACAAAGGTGCACAAACACAAAGGCACACACACACACACACACACACACACACACATACAACCAGACTTGGTTTCTCTCGCCATATCCCTGAACCAAAGCACCACATAGCATCTTTCTAGAGAAAATGCTCCAAGGTCTTTGACAGATCACATCAGTTTTTACACTGGATTTATTGCGGAGCTGCACTGTTGAATCTAGTGATCTGGTTTATTGCTGATTTTAATCTTGTTTGTTTTTTGGCTTCTGAGCCCTACTGCAAAGCACTTAATATACTCTTTGTGGCTAGAGACTGTATAAATAAAATGTATTATGCTTCCATTATAACTACACTAGATCATCTGCATTATGTAGTACCCATAGGTGTCCTACAATTTTAATTATTTTCTCCAAAAAACTCTAAATTAATACAATGAATTTAGAGACTCCCCCACCCCCCAGTGCCAGTAATTGAATACTCCATTATCATAATAAACCATTTCTTGTTGAAAGTGCAAGTTCCCAGGGGGCCGTATTCTGTGCAGTCTGTCTAAATGCAATAGTTTTGAAAGGGTAATGTGTGCTGTGTGCACAGATAATAACATTTTGTTATTTTACAGCACTTTTCACCTTGAATCTTAAAGTACCTTTTATCTCACAAAGACTTTCAACATCCAGAGGAAATAGATGGCAAGGGCCAGGTGGTCCTATTGTCCTAACTTTTCTTCTTCAGTCATTTTCAGTCACTGTGACCCCATTTGGGGTTTTCTTGACAAACATACTGGCATGGTTTGCCATTTCCTTCTCCAGCTCATTTTACAGATGAGGAACCTGAAGCAAAGAGGGTTAGGTGACTTGTCCAGGGTTATTCAGCTAGAAAGAATCTGAGGCCAGATTTGAACTCAGGAAGATGAGTCTCCTTGACTCTGGTACTCTATCCACCATGCTGCCTAGCTACTCGTTGTCCCAACCACTAAGAAGCAAACACAGAATAATACAGGGCCACATGGATTCAAAGTTGGACCAGGAATTAAAGCTTTTAATTAAAGTAGAACCAAAGCTAGAACACAGATTTAAAGGTGGAAGGATCTTGAGGACATCTAGTCAAACTCTCTCACTTTATAAATGAATAAACTGAAATCCAAGAAAATTAAAAGACTTGGTCACACATGGCAAGTGAAAGGCAGTATGGGGTAGTGGGTAGGGCGTTGGACATAAGCTGTCTGAGCCTCAGAGTTCTTACATTTTTTTAAAAGGGGGGGATGGTAATAACAGCCCCTACGTCACAAGGTTGTCATGAGACAACCTCAAGTGAGATAATATATGTCAAATGCTGGCCCGAGAGTTGGGAAGATCTGGGTTCATATCTGGCCTCATACACTTATTAGCTGAATGACCTTAGACAAGTCATTTAACCTCTGTTTGCCTCAGTTTCCTCTACTATAAAAAGGAGATAACAACATATACTGCCAGTGATTGTTGAGGATAAAATGAAATACTATTTGTAAAGCACATGGCACAGAACATGGTACATAGTAGGCATTATATGAGTTAGCTATTATTATATAGGTACATAGGTGGCACAGTGAATACCATGACCTGAATTCAAATCTAGCCTTGGACACTTACCTGCTATATGACTTTGGGCAAGTCAATTAACCTCTGTTTACTTCTGTTCCCTTAACTATAAAACGGGATTGATATTAGAAACTACCTCCCAATGTTGTTGTGAGGATACAATGAAAGAATTTCTGTAAAGTCCTAAGCATAGACACTCAAACTACCGACTCCACCTCAGCGACCCCCTCCCTTCACAACAGGGTCAGGGGCATCGCAGCACCTCTCAGATTCCAGTTTTTCCTTCCAGCCTGATCCCCACAGATATCATCTAAAGGAGCAATCGTTGTGACAATGAAGTGGGACAGCAGCCTCTACGGGTACAGTGGCCCCAGCATCCTCAGCAGGCACAGATAGTGAAGACTTGTGGAAAAAATATCTGACTGCCACAATCCTTGGCCCTGTCAGATGCTTCAACATCAGAAAGAGACACAGTTTCATCAGTGGAAATAACCTGAAAGAAGATGCATCATGCTATGCGTTGTGGCTGTGTCCTAAAAACCATGAGGACATTTAATTTAACTTGTGACTAAAAAGTTCTTGCCTTAGCCAGGCAAACCTTCATTCCAGTCCTGAAATGGAATTCTTCAAATCCTCAGTCATCCACTGGAATTCCAGTGGTGAATTTGTTGATCCAATGTGGATAAGATGCTTCAATATTAAAGATCCCAAGCAAATGTAATCATGCTTGCCACATTATCTAAGTGTTCCTCAGGGGCACTTTCTTTCCCGAACATAACCAATGTCTCCTCAGATAAGTGATAGGAGACTGTACCTGTTTGGCAGCTTCTCTTCATGTTGGTATCTTTTGCTGATTGGGGGTTGGGGGCCTACACACAGAAACACAGATTCTCACACAGAGTCTTCCTTCCATATGGACTCACCAAACATCGGAAGTTGGGCAAAGCTCCTAGATGCAGTATGTATATCTGGTCTCTGTCATTGTCGCTGTTTCTGTCTCTCTCTGTCTCTGTCTCTGTCTGTCTCTATCTCTGTCTCTCTCTGTCTCTGTCTCTGTCTCTGTCCCTCTGTCTCTCTCTGTATCTGTCTGTCTCTGTCTCTCTCTGTCTCTCTGTCTCTGTCTCTCTCTCTCTTTCTCTCTCTTCAGAAATATCCTCCTCCACTAGGTCTCTGCCAGTATAGTCCTAGGTTTCAAGATACAAAGACATAGCTTTATGCTCAGTTGATCCAAATACAGGGTTAATTGATAGTAGATAAATCAATCTAGTGCAAAAGGGATACTGATGATATATTTGCTTCAATTACCTCCTTGGAGCTCTATATTGGCTCTGAAGAGCTGAAGCAGCCCATATAATAGTTCCTGGCAACTTGCCCTTCCCCAAACTTTGCAAACTACTTCTGAGGGCTGGCCTGGAGCTTTAGGATCTTTGAGGTTTTATAGGGAAGTAAGAAAACAAGGGAATGAAACAAATGTACCATCTAGATTAAGCAGATGTCAATCACTTCTGAATGATCACACTATAATCTATGTAATAACCAACCACAATTATAGAAAACTAGACTAACAGAGAAACCAACAGTGAAGGAGTGCATTTGTAAGGAGATAGGAAGAGGGGAAAGAAAAGAGAAGAAGAGAGGAGAAGAAAGGAGAGAAAGGAGAGGAGAGAGAGAAAAAGAAAGGAAAAAAGAGAGAAGAGAGAGGTAAAGGAAAGAGAAAAGAGAAAGGAGAAAGAAAGAAGACAAGAGGGAGAAGGGGAGAGAGAGAGAGAAAAAGGGGGAGAAGAGGAGACACAGAGAAGAGAGAAAGAAAAGGAGAGGGAGAGAAGAGAAAGAAATACACCCACTCACACACATACACTCACACACACGCTCACACACGCATTCACACACACACTCACACACACTCATACACACACGCACACACACACGCACTCACACACATTCACACATACACTCGCACATGCACATGCTCACACACACGCACACACTCACGCACACACTCACACACACACACACTCACATATGCACACATTCAAACACATACATGCACAATCTAGGACCTTTGCTCTGCTCCAGAGAGATAGACAGCCCATATTCAAGCAGGACTCCATGTGGGAAACTGTGTTCTTGTAATTGTGTCTCATCTTCCTCATCCCACACCATCACTCCACCAATCAGCAAGAGGGACCAACTTGAAGAGCAATGATGCTTCAACATCAGAAAGAGCCCCTTTTTCTGAGGGTGGGAGAGGGAGGCAGGAGGCAGGGAGGGAGCCTTAGGGGGTAGATAATTACTAAAAGATAGGGTGGCTTGAAAGAAATGAAAGAAAGAAAAAGAAGGGGGGATCCCTGAAGCATTTTGTGTGTTGTTTTCATCCTTGTAAATGCATAGAAAAGGACAGAAGGAAGGGGAGAAAGAATCACACAAAAGCAGGGCAACTTTGAAAGGAACATGCTGAATTTATTATATATTTAAAAAGCAAAACAAGCTGTACATAGCAATGATGCCTAGTTTTGTGTGCAGTCCTTTTTTTCTATTCTGCTATGCATATCAAAATTCTTGTTTTATCTGATGTTTGCTAAATTCAGAATAAAAAACAAACCAAAAATCCCCATCCTGAGTGGGCCAGACAGGAGCTGTGCAGGAGGATGAGGTAGTGTTTCTTTGGTGTAGGAGCTGAGGTTCAGGGAGCCATCAGTCACTTGGGCTGTTTCTGTCTGTCTACACGTTCCTGTACATGGAACAATATATTCCAACACGATGAGCAGCTAAAAGACCTTTTCCTCTGGGGGACGAAGCCCAGTTTAACCAGATCCGCATTCTCAACACCTGCTGAGTCAATATTCAATCTATCTCTCAGTCCACACCCAGGCCAACCTCCGAAAAGACCAACTATAACTATATACTCATAATAGGCCTGAAGGAAAATTCAGAATAACTGAAAGCTACCCGGGCATAAGCTGTTCCTCCTTTCCTCTGACATATTCGTGTCTGGTCATGACAGCCCAGCTACAGGGTATAATTTAGAGAGGCTCCCATCCCCACCCCAGCCCAATCCCCCGATTCAGACACCAGTTCTGAAATATTCTCTACTAGATTCATTTCTTTGACTTACTCCGGAAGCGTGACTATTTGGAAAAAGTAACTTTAAAAAAAATACCATGTTATGTGGAAGGCTTTATACTAAGTGCTTGGTATAAAAACACACACAAAAAAAATGAAACATTCCGGGTCTCAAGGAGCTTCCATTTTACTGGGGGAAGACAATTCCCATACAAAAACATCAAAAATGAAGACTATAAACAGCTAGTAGACTAAGGCTGCAGGGGCTGATGGCCTGCACCGATCCTTGTCCTTTACTTAACCTCAGGGCTTCTCATGGGTTCACTTTTCAGCGGTTGCCTGACTCTAGGCTAGGGGGATTAAGCTCCCAGTTCTCCCATCCCTTGGCTTCTCAAATCCATGCTGTCCCCAACTACTCTGGGGACAATTCTGTTCTTGATTCTAGTCTAGGGTCTCCCTTCCTGAAGGGAAACCTAACTCAGACATTAACTATGTTGATTATTTAAAATTTATCTTGCATTTGGCTTATTTGTACGTAGTCGTTGACATACTGTCTCCTCCATTAGATGGTGAGCTACTTAAGAGCAGAGACTGTCATCTACCTTTCTTTTCATTCTCAGTATTTAGTACAGTGCCTGGCACAAAGTAGGTGCTTAATAAATGTTTATGACTGACTAGTTTACTCCTGGAAAGAATAAAGAATCATGGAGTAATGAGAACAGAATCCATTAACATCACTAGTCATACCACAATCAGCTGGGAGGCTAATAGTGAAACCTTCTTAATTGCAAAGCTGCTAATTAGCCATTTACATTTCACCTCCATTGGGCACAGTCCTATTAAACATCACTGGGATCTTCCTGAGGAGATGGGGAGGGGTGCCCCTCTAAAGCCAACCCTTTCCTTGTGGTAAGCCTGATCAAGCTGCTCTTGCTGCAACAGTCCCAGTGGATAGTGCCCTTGGATGGCCTTCTAGGACCTTTTAATGCTCACAAGGCCAATGTTGGATGAAAGGAAACTCCAAAGGAGAAAAAATGTAGCTAAAGGCCTATGTTAGGAGCCCTGCTAGCTGATATTCCCTGCTCCCTCCGGGGAGCAGGCCTGTAAGGGCCCCAGTCCCACTGTTGTGCTGAAATTGAGGAAGACCTTTCCTTCCTCCATCTTCCCCTAACTGTAATCATACTTTGTCTTCTCAAAAGCTTTTTCCAAAACCACACATAGAGCCCCAGTGTCAACTTTTCAGGTTTAGCCATCAATCAAAGAGAGTCAATTCAGGCATGGCAACAAGGTGGAACAGTGCGTAGAGTGCTGGGCCTGGAGTCAGGAAGGGCCAAATCAAAATTTGGCTTCAGACACTTCTTAGCTGGTTGATCCTGGGCAATTCACTTAACCTCTATCTGCCTCAGTTTTCCCCATCTGTAAAATGGAGAAAATAATAGCACCTACTTCTCAGGATTATTGCGAGTATAAAATAGATAATATCTGCAAATGCTTTACAAACCTTAATGTGTTATCTATGCTATGAGCTATACATAGTAGGAAAAAGGCAGAGAATATCTATGCATTCCCCAAGGGGTGGAGGTAAGGTGGGGGGACTATTGTATTCTTATACTCAAAAAAAGCTTGCAAGTCTTTCTAACATATTTTACTATCCTCCCATCTTGGTGTCTATGCTATCCTTATTGGTGAGTATCTACCATGATCTACTCTATTTAGAAAGCCCCAACTATGATTCACTTTAAACCTTAACCAACTCTCTTACCATATCCCAACTCTCTCCTTTTCCAGTTTTGCATAACAAATCAATGCTACCATTGCTGTTGGAAAGGTATATCAATCTACACTTCTTTGGCTATACTCACTGTGACTCTCACTGTGACTTTTCAAAACAATACACCCCTTCCCAGTCACCACTCCTCTACATGTGTTGCCAACCCCATTAAAATGTAAACTCCTTGAGGATAGAGTATTTCACTTCTGTATTTAATCCCCAGAACTTACCACAGTGCTTTCTACATGGTATGCACTTAAAAATGCTTCTTTTTCATTCATCCTCAACTATTCTTATTTTTGCAATGAAGCTGTATAGCATTAACATGTAAGTACATATAGGAAGGAAATGTAACATAACATAAATATAACACAAAACTGCATGTTATATGCACTCCAACATTAAAGCATCATAAAACAGTTTGATCATGAGTTAAATGAGGACCAACATTTCTGTTGTTACCTGAGTCCCACTCTGTATACCTGGTACTAAAAGTTCTTAGTTCTTACCTTGTGGATAGTCCAGGCTAATTATAATTATTTTAACCATAAGAGATAGCCCAGGGCTGAGATGCTTCCTAGGTTCCTCCATAGCTGGAGTTTTAGACAAGGAAGGGATGAGCTCTAGGTTTATCCTTATAAAGTGGCCCCGCCATGATTCAGAACAGACTTGAGTCACTTGTCTTTAACCCTATGTTAGACACCGTTGTATAGTGTCTCCTCCATTTCACCTTTTTCCCCATCAAAGTCAATATCTGGAGCCTTGCCACATGAAACATTAAACATCTCTAACCTCTCCAACAAGCAGGTGTACGCTTCTTAGAGTGTGGCTTAGAGCTGGCTGATTCAATAATACTTTCCTCTTCCTACTTACCAAGAGCCCAACCAACGCCTCAATGGGCAATAGGTGATTTTGGTATTTTTGGTGGGGCTTTCTCTGGCACTGTATTATAAAAATGGTAAGTTGCTTAATTTTCTCTTTATATTTATTTTAATGTTTATTTTTAGTTTCAAATTCCCTCCCTTTTGTCATCTCTCCCTGATCCACTGAAAAGGCAAGAAATATTTTTTCATTATCCTTATCAATATTATTCAAATTGTATTCAATATTATTTTTACTCACTATTCATATGAAATCATGCAAAACATATTTCCACATTAGCCACATTGTGGGGAAAAAGCAAGAAGAATTTAAAAAGAGAAAAATAATATGCTACAGTCTGCACCGAGTACATCAATTCTCTCTCTGACAGTGGATGGCATTTTTCACCATGAGTCCTGGAATTGTCATGGATCAATGCATTGATCAAAGTAATTTTCTCATAGTTGACTATTGTTACAATATGATTGCTACTATATCAATTTTCTCTTAATTCTGCTCACTTTGTGTCAGATCAAGTAAGTCTTTCCAGATTTTTCTGAAACCATTCCCTTCATCATTTCTTACAGCACAATAGTACTCCATCACAATCATATGCCACAACTTGCTCAGCCTTTCCCCAATTGACAAGCATCTCTTCAGTTTCCAATTCTTTGCTACCACAAAAAGCTGCTACAAGTAAAAAATGCCCTCTTTCAGCAACTCTGTATTGCATGGATTTGAAATGTTCTGTTCCCTCTACACCAAGATTTCTTAGTAGAACTATATTCTCTTACTGAATTCCTGACAACAAATTCAAGCATCATATTCACAACTGTTCCTATCCCAATCACATCTGTTTTGAATTTCCAGGCTTAGCCATATCTGGAATTCACAGTGGTAGAGATGCTATGAACACATTTTTACTCTTTTTGACTCTACAAATGATAGCTGGAAAAGAGGGCTTAACTGAGAAAGAGAGTCCAAGAAAATAGTAGAAGAAATCTGTGGGGAAAAGCTCTAGATATAACCAAGAAGCAGGCAATGGTCCCTTTTGGTGTCTGAGATCTTTGTCTTCAATATCCTTCTGCCTACTAATGGTGCCACGTAAAGTATTGCAGTGTTGTAGGCTTATGCTATAAAGTTAAAATTTAAAGTTGACTACTTAGTTGGGTCTCCTGCTAATGTTGTACCTGAGCGCATTGTATTTCCACAAGTGATCCATACTAAGCCTGCAAATTCAAGTTAGATGTGTTTGGAATATAAATAAACCTAGAGAAGTGGAAATAAAGTCTGTGTCTGCAGACAGAAGCCATCTTTCTATACATAACTGCTACCAGACTTAAAATGTATTAGGACTGATGAAAGTCAGACTTTTAACTTTTAAACATTATGTAGTTTAACTTTTAACACTATGTGTAAAAATTAAAGATTGAGCAAAATATATGACTAGTTAGATTTTGTTTTGGTGGGAAATTCAATAAAAAGAGGATAAACATACTACATAACTGCTTATTTGAAGTATCCCTTCCCAAGAAGACTTTTGTCTTCTTGGGCCTGTTGATATTCAGCTAGCACAGAACCTACAAGGGCTTAATCAATCTCTATTCAGCTTCTCTTGAAAACTCAAACCTTTTAAACAGTCAGGATCATCACAGTAAGATTTCCAAATTTCTTCAGGAATTACTAGCATTGAAAAACTGTTGCTGGAACATTGTACAATGATCAACCATGATTGACTTAGCTCTTCTCACCAATACAATGATCCAAGACAGGTCCAAAAGACTCATGATGGAAAATGCTGTTCACATCCAGAGAAATAATTGATGGAGTCTGAAGGCATTTCAAACCATACTATTTTCATGTTTTTTTAATGTATTTTTTTCCTTATGTCCTTCTTCTTTCACCACTGTAACTAATATGAAAATATATTTCACATGATCACATATATATAACCTCTATCAAATTGCTTGCTGTTTTAGAGAAGGGGAAAAGAAAGGGGAGAGGAAGGAAAGAGAAAATTTGAAATTCAAAGTTTTATGTAAAAATGAATGTTAAATTTTACATGTAATTGGAAAAATAAAGTAACTTAGGAAAAAAAAAAGGAAAACTGTTGCTGGGGCAAAAGAGATTGAAGAGCTATACCACTCCCTGCTTTGAACCCAGTCATTGTGGACTGTGCCAAGTTCAGCGTTGAGTGGACATTTCCATTACTGAAAAGGGACTCCCTTTTTTGCCCACAATCATAAGCTCATTAAAACTCCAACCCTGAAATCCTAGAGATGGGAGTTAATTATAGCAAAGGTTGTAGCTTCAAAGTCTAAGAGCTGCTACAAACTGGAGAATAAACAAGGCACCCAATACACAATATAAATTGGGTATTGAAAAAGTAGTTTATTCCAACTTAGAAACACAAGAGAATCACCATGTTCATATACAGAATGATTAGAAAAGAATACAGGGGGCGGAGCCAAGATGGCAGAGTAGAAAGACTCACCTATGCTAGGTCCAAACCCACAGCCCATAGATTTCCTGTAAAAAGAACTCCTAACAAATTCTGGAGCAGTGGAAGCCGCGCAGCAACACAGTGAAGGAGATTTCCGTTGCAG
>CM053770.1:92097039-92115060 GCA_028658325.1 Potorous gilbertii
TTTGGAACCCAAAATCTTGTGAAAATGAATGTAAAAAGTTAAATAAATTTATTTAAAAAAAAAAAAGAAATAATCTCATCTTAACCTTGTTTTTGGGTGTCATGGATTGCTTAGAATGTTTTTAAATGCATGAAATAAAATATAAAGGATTACAAAGGAAAAAAAAAGAAAAGAATACAGTAGCTTAAGATAACTATAGTTACAATTGGATAAGAAAGTACTATTTAATACTTATGGAAATATTAATTTTGCAGTACTACTAATTAGCCATATTATATTTCACCTTGGCCTGGTATTATCCTAAATGATGCCCATATTTGTCAGCTGGTGAAGTGGCTAGGCTCAGTTCAATATTCATGTTAGTGAGTGGCTATCCTCTCTGGCTGTCAGCCACTGCTCTAGGGATATAGCAGTTACCTTGAGTCCTCATAGACCTCCCTTCAGGACTCACAGGTTGACATCAGTCCTGAATGTGGTATATTCATTTGACTAAAGTCAAGAAATAACAAACATAAGGAAGGCAGAGGGAGATGGAGCAGTCACATTTTCCTCCATCTAAATCCTGGGGCTCTGCTTAAAACAGTCCAGATCTTTCACAGTCAGGAGGTAAGGGCCGAGAGTAACTCAGATTGGTACCTTTTGTATATCTACTGGATCATCAGTTTTCCTGGTTTAGCAGCCAATTAGGGGACTCTGTCATCTCCCACTGCAAGCCCCTCTTTATTGAATCTTATATAACCCAAAGCAAGACTCTTTGCACCCAAGCTTCCATATGAACACCTGGTGCCAAATATGGTAACGAGGCATGCTCCATGGGGGTTAGAGAGGAAGGTCCCCATTTGAAGATAGCATGTACACAAGTCCAGTTTTTTTTGGGTTTATGTACCTGTGATTTTAAAGAGCACAGAGAAAATAAAGGCTTTTGGCTTTTTCTTTTTGATTTTCCCATTTCATTTTTTTTTAAATTCTCTTAGGTTGATGGGTCCCATTTAGTTTGAGAAAGTATCCTGATAGAAGTAAAATTAGAATGAAGAGAGGAAAGTGAATAGGTATATGCTCAGTAGGAGGATTTATTCTAGTACAGGGAACAGTATGGAAGAAAGAGGGAAATTTGCATGAATGGGGATATGAAGAGAGATATTAGTCAAAAATACTGTTTAGAATGAAAAAAGGTAAAATTTCCATATTGGCATGCAGCAGAAGTGTCAAACTCTAGGCCTGGCCCCCAACACTCTCTAACCAAATTAAAATATAATTTGGAAAAGTTTAACAAAATAAATAAAGAGACAATAAAACTGATTATATTAATTTATGATGTTTAAGTCAATATGCAACCTGAACAGGTCTGATTCTGTTTGAGTTTGGTACCGCTGGTATACAGAGAACAGAAACAGTCCTAAAGTCATTTTTATTTGATCTAGACCTATGATTTCACTACCCTGTAGGAAAACTCCCTCACTCGTAAAGAATGATAGTTCATTTATGACATGGGATTTTAGAGAGCTGTTTGTGGACACTGAGAGATTCATGATTTGCCTAGAGTGACCAGCAAGCATTACAGGTAGGAGTGGGAGCCAGTGCTTTCTGACTTTCAAGTCAACTTTATATTCATACAGTTCTAACAACGCAGCCTTTACAGTAATGTTTTTCTTTTTATAGTCACTCTTGACCATCACTACTAGCAGCTTCTTCTATTTCCCCACCTTATATCTCTCTCTGCTCAGGGCTGCATACACAAGTTAACAGACATTTTTAACTAACTTTGGAAGTCTTGGCTCTGACAAATGAGCAGGTTCGCATTTCTCTGTGGAAGGTACCTCCCTCAAAGACAGGGTCACACGGAGAGAGCTGTGCATTATTTTTAAAATCATCTCTTGAATCTCTAGGAAATGACAATGTTTTAGATGCATGAAAGGAAGCATTTCTGGAGCTAAACACCAGGAAACATCTATCAAAACACAAAAGAAGTGACAAATTGCTTTATAATATGCAGAAAAAAATAAGCATTTGAATAATCATCTTTGAAGACATTTTTTGGAAATGATGTATTTAGAAATTGTCTACTCAGTGAGTGACTGGCTTATTCTTCTGTAAAATCTTCCCTATGAAGAAAACCTTTGGGATTAGGAATAAAAATTTGGTTAGGATATGTTACACCTTTAGATTTTCTCTCTGCAACTGTGTTATCCTCTTTGATCTCAAGGTCACATTCCATTGCAGACTGCCAAAGTTCTTTTAAGTCATATCACCAATGCTACTGGATTCCTGTGGTATAATGGAAAGAGTGCTAAACTTGAAATCAAAAACACTAGGGATCAAGTCTTACCTCTTTCACTAGACTGCATGACCATGGGTAACTCAGTCTTGCCATCTGCAAAATGAATACAAGAACATGTGCAGTACCAGCTTCATAGGAGTATTGTGAGATTCAAAATGTGATAAAACACATTGTATATTCCAAAGTGCTATACAAATGCTAATTTTCATTCTCGTTTATTCATCATTCTCCTTGTCCAGTAGACAAGGATAACATTCTTAAGGGCAGAAAGTTTCTCATTTATTGCTGTGTACCTAAAAATGGGCCTTTCACATGGAGGATCTTACTGTCCAGGTTGAGTATTTTATCCAAGAAGCAATAGGGATCCACTAAGGGTTAGGGTGAAAAGGTGATATGGTCAGACCCTGACTTTGGAAATACATTTTGTCCACCGAATAGAGGATGCATCTTATTAGCAGAGACTGGAAATGGGAACTAAACAAGCAAAAAAAGAGCAAGTAGGTGGTACAGTGGAGAGAGTGCTGGGCCTGTAGTCAGGAAGCCTTGAGTTCAAACCTGGCCTCAGACACTTACTAGTTGTGTGATCTTGGGAAAGTCACTTAATCCTGCTTGTTTCAGTTTCCTCATCTGTAAGATGAGCTGGAGAAGGAAATGAAAAAGCACTCCAGTGCCTTTGCCAAGAAAACACCAGATGGGGCCACAAAGAGTCAGACACAACTGCGATGACTGAACAGTAATGCAAAACAAAAGACTAGATAAGGACAAAAGACCTGCACTGGGATGATAGCCATTGGAAAAGCAGACAGGTGCAAGAGTCATTGCAGGGTAGAACTGGCCATAATTGACAGCTCATAGGATATGGAGGACGAGGGTGAGAGAAGAGTCAAGAATAAGTTCCAGGTTATGAACCTGGGTTATTCCCTAGATATTCTTAATCTTTTGTTTTTTCAGACAAATTTTGTCATTCTTTTTATCTAGCTGTATTTTTTTTTGGCGATTTGATGGTATGACTCTAAGTAAATTAAGTAGGATTGTCATTTTTTTATAATATTGGCTCAGTCTACTAGCAATGAATATTTCTCCAGTTATTTAGATCTGACTTTGTTTTGTGAAAAGTATTTTGTAAATGTATTCATAAGGTTTTTAGATTTGTTTTAACCGGTAGACACCCAAGTATTTTATGTTGTCTACAGTTATTTTAAATGGAATTTCTCTATCAATTCATATTAGACTTGTTTAGTAGCATATAGAAATACTGATGATTTATCTGGGTTTATTTTATATCCTACAACTTTCCTGAAGCTGTCAATTATTTCAATTAGTTTTTTTGGTTGGTTCTCTAGGATTCTCTATCACATACCTCTAAGTGTATCATATTGTCTACAAAGAGGGGTAGTTTCATTTCCTCATTGCTAAGTCCTTCAATTTTTTTCTTCTCTCATTGCTATAGCTAGCAGTTCTACTACAATATTGAATAACAGTGGTATGGATGCGCACCGTTGCATAACCCCTGGTCTTATTGAGAAGGGCTTATCCCTGTTACAGATAATGCTTACTAATGATTTTAGATAGATACTACTTATCATTTTAAGGAAAGCTCCATTTGTTCCTATGCTTTCTAGTGCTTTAATATGAATGAGTGTTTTATTTCATTACAAGTTTTTTTCTGCATCTTGTGATATGGTTATATGATTTTTGTTGATTTTGCTATTCATATGTTCAATTATACCAATAGTTTTCTTAATATTAAATCAGCCCTACATTCCTGGTATAAATTTCATCTGGTCATAATGTATTATCTTTGTCATACATTGCTGTAATTTACTTCTTCATATTTTATTGAAAATTTTTGCAGAAAAAAATATCATCCAATCATAGTCAACTCATGGATCCATGACCTTTGTCTACATATACTTTCTTCTTACTGCTCTAAAAATAATGAAATTCTTAAGTTATATGGGTTTCTTTATTTAATTTTGTTTTTCCTGGTTTAGTGTCAGCAACGTATTTCTGTTTTGAAAGGAAATTGGTAGGACTCTTTCTTTGCCTATTTTCCAAATAGCTTATAAAGTATTGAAATTAATTGTTCTTTAACTGTTTTGTAGGATTCACTTGTGAATCCATCTGGTCCTGTGGATTTTTCCTCAGGGAGGTTCTTTATGGCTTGTTAAATATCTTTTTCTAAGACAGGATTATTTAAGTATTTTATTTCCTCTTCTGTTAATCTGGTAAATTTATATTTTTGTAAATATTCATCCATTTCATTTAGAGTGTTAGATTTATTGGCATATAATTGGGCAAAATATCTCCTAATAATTGCTTTAATTTTATTTTCATTGGTGGTGAACTCACCATTTGCATTTTTAATACTGATAATTTGGTTTTCTTCTTTTTTTGGAATAAAAGTAATCAATACTTATTTTATTATTTTTTCATAACACCAACTGATTTCCAAGATTTCCAATTTGGAATTTAATTGGGAATTTTTCATTTGTTCTTTTTCTAATTTTTTAGTTGCATTCCCAGTTCACTGATCTGCTTCTTATTTTACTGATATAAGCAATTAGAGATATAAATTTCCCCTCACTAATACAGTTCTACTCTTTATTTCCTCCTGTAACTCATTTAGCTTTTCATTTAAGATTTTGGAAGCTATGCCATTTGGTATATACATATTTGCTACCAATAACATTTCTTTATCTAGAATACCATTTTAGCTCAATATAGTTTCCCTGTTTATCTCTTTTAATTAGGTCTATTTTTACTTTTGTTTTGTCTGAGATAATGATTGCTAACCCTGGTTTTTTTTTGTTGTTGTTGTTGTTTTTTTAACCTCAGCTTCAGCATTCTGTTCCAGCCCCTTTCTCTGTTTCAAGTGTGTTTCTTGTAAATAACATATTGGTGGATTCTGGTTTTTAATCCATACTATTATTCACTTCTGTTTTACGAATGAGTTTATTCCACTCACATTCATAGTTATGATTACTCTATACTTCCCTCCATCCAATTTTTTTCCTATTTATTCTTTTGTTTCTCTCTTTTTTTCCTGTTTCTCCTCAAAAGTCTATTTTGCTTCTGACTACTTATCTGCCCTCCCCACTATGAGCCTTCCAATTCATCCTATTTTCTTCCTACTTTTCTTCAAGGTAAGATAGGTTTTGGTACTAAATTGAGTATATATGTTATTTCCTCTTTGAGTCAATTACAGTGAAAGTAAGGTTCATTGCCCTCCATTCCTCCTTTGCCCCTCCCTTGTGAAAAAAAAACTTCCTCTTGAAAAGGACTTTCATGTACAAAAATATTTATAGCAGCTCTTTTTGTGGTGCAAAGAACTAGAAATTGAGGGGAAATCCACCAACTGGGGAATGACTGAACAAATTGTGGTATATGAATGTAATGGAACGATGAGTAGGCAGATTTCAGAAAAACCTGAAAAGACTTACATAAACTTATGCTGAGTGAAGTGAGCAGGACCAGGAGAACAAATACACAGAACATCATACACATGACCAACTTTGATAGACTTACTCTTTTCAACAATACAATGATCTAAGACAACTCCAAAAGACACATAATGGAAAATGCTATCCATATCCAGTTCCAAGAACTGTGGAATATAAATGCAGATTAAAGCATACTGCTTTACTTTATCTTTCTCATGGTTTTTCCCTTTTGTTCTGCTTCTTCTTTCACAACATGACTAATGTGAAAATATATTTAATATGATTGTACATGTAGAGACTGTATCAGATTTGATCCATCATGGGGGGTGGGAAGGGTAAAAAAATTTAGAACTTATCTTATGAAAGTGAATGTTGAAAACTAAAAATAAATTTTTTTAAATATGCTATAAAAATAAAGAATAAAGCATATCTTGGGAGAGATAGTCCTCTACAGAGAGAAAAAAAACCTCTTCCTTTAACACTTCTTTTATGTGAGATAATTTTACCCATTCTTCACCTCCCTTCTCCATTCTCCCAGTGCATCTCTCTCACCCCTTAATTTCATTTTTTAAAAAATCATCACTTATGAGGAAAGATGCTGTACATCTCCAGAGAAAGAGGTGGTAAAGGCTAAATGCAGATCAAAGATAACTTTTTATTTACTTTCTTTACTTTTCTTGGAGATTTTTGTCTGTTTTCTTTCACAGAATAACATGCGGAAATGTGTTTTATATGACTACATATGTATAATCTAGGTCAAATTGCTTGTCTTCTCAATAAGGGGGCAAGGAGTGAGAAAGTAAATTTGGAACTCAAAATTTTAAAAAAAAGGAAAATTAAAATTGTTTTTACATGTAATTGGGAAAAATAAAATATTAGGACTAAAAAAGATAAAGATAAAAAAAAATCATTCCATCATGGTCAACTTACCTTCATTACCTCTGTCTAATTATACTACTTCTTAAAATAATGATAAAATGCTTGAGTTATAAGTATCACCTTCCCATATAGGAATATAAACAGTGCAGCCTTATTGAATCCCTTATGATTTCTCTTTCATGTTTACCTTTTTATTCTTCTCTTGAGTCTTGTGCTTGACTGTCAAATTTTCTATTCAGCTTTGTTCTCTTCATTGGGAACACATGAAAGTCCTCTATCTCATTAAATATTGATTTTTTTTCCATTGTAGGATTATACTCAGTTTTGCTGGGTAGGTGATTCTTGCTTGTAATCCTAGGTCCCTTACCTTCCAGAATATCATATTCTCAGCCCTCTGACCCTTTAACATAGAAGCTGCTAAATCTCATGTAATCCCGACTGGAACTCTGCAATATCTGGATTGTTTCTTTCTGGTTGCTTGCGATATTTTTTTATTTGACTTAGGAGCCCTAGAATTTGCCTATAATATTTCTGGAAGTCTTCCTTTGAGGATGTCTTTCAGAAGGTCATTGGTGGATTCATTCCACCATTTTTTTCAATTTTACCCTTTGGTTCTAGGATATCAGGGCAGTTTTCCTTGGTAATTTCTTGAAAAATGATGTGTAAGCTCTTTTTTTTTTATCATGGCTTTCATCTAGTCCAGTAATTCTTAAGTTATCTCTCCTTGATGTATTTTCCAGGTCAGTTGTCTTTCCAATAAGATATTTCATATTTTCTTCTTTTTAAAAATTCTTTTGATTTTGTTTTACAGTTTCTTGATATTCCATGAAGTCATTAACTTCCACTTGCCCAATTCTAATTTTTTAGAAATTATTTTTTTCAGTTAGCTTTTCCCTTTCCTTTTCCATGTGACCAATTCAGATCTTTAAGGAGTTCTTCACTTCAGTGGATTTTTGTGCCTCTTTTACCATTTGGCCTGTTTTTTTTTAAGGTGTCATTTTCTTCAGAATATTTGTGTGCCTCTTTATCAAGTTGTTGGATCTCTTTTCACAATTTTCTTGCATCATTCTCATTTCCCATTTTTCCTTTACCTCTCTTATTCAGTTTTGAAAATCTTTTTAGAGCACTTCAAGGAATTCTTGTTGAGTTTATGTCCAATTTACATTTTTCTTTGTGGTTTTGCTTGTAGCTATTATGAAATTCTTGCCTTCTGAGTTTGTGTCCTGACCTTCACTGTCACTACACCACACCATCTTATGGTCAGGTTCTTTTTTTTTCTGTTTGTTCATTTTTTCCAACTTATTTCTTGCTTTTTAACTTTATGGTAATTTCTTCTCTGCTCTTTGGGTGGAGGGAGCACTGTCCCATACTTCAGTTTTTTCAGGTTGCTGTTTTCAGAGCTAGTTCTGGACAGGGAGGGGTCTATAACTTCTTTGTGCTTCCAAAGTGGTATGATCCAAGAAGAGGCATAGCCATTGATCTCCTGGATTGTACTCTGGTTTTTATCCAGGAAGGGATTTTGTTCTCCTGTAAGCCTTAGCACATTTCTCTTGACCCTGAAACTATGCCAAGCTCTTCTGCTCTCCTTCAGCCACAAGTGCCAGTTCTCCTTTCTGCTCTAGAACAGAGAGCAGTACTCCTGATTCCCTGTGGTTATTTCCCTTTGCCCTTGAACTGAGACCCAGAACTGCATCTGGGCAATGCAACAGGTCTTGAATCCAATGGTAGCAAAGAGTCCCCTGTAATCTCTTCCCAAACCATTATTTGTCCCCATTAACATCTGTGAGTTGAGAGTTCCTGAAGCTGTTGCTGCCACCACTATTGAAGCTACCTCTTAAGCATCCTGCTGATGCTATCCTTTCCACCCAACCATTACTTTTTGAGGCAGACCTTTCATGCCAACCTCCTAAGGTGTCTTAGACTGGAACACTGTTTCACCTCAACCTTTTATTAGCTCTGCTGCTCCAAAATTCAATTTAAGGTATTATTTTAAGTTGTTCAGAGGATAATTTGGAAGAATTCAGGTAAGTTCCTGCCTCTGCTCTTCCATTTGGGCTATGCACAAGCTGCTTTCTTGCTAAGTCATATTTTGAAGGAAGCTAGGATCATGGTTTTAAAGATGTTAGAATTCTTAAGGATCATCTAATCCAGTGGTTCTCAAATTTTTTGGCTTTAAGCCCCATATATACTCTTAGAAATTACTGAGGATCACTAAGAGCTTCTGTTTATGTGGTACCCCTCATAATATCTACTAATATTTACTACATTTGAAGTTAATACTAATAATTTAAAAAAAATATTTATTGTAAGACAACAATAAACCCATTACATATGAACAAAAATAACATTTTGAATTAAAAGTGACTATATTTTCCAAAACAAAAAACATAATGTGAAGGGTGGCACTGTTTTACATATTTTTACAAATCTTTTTAATGCTTATCTTAAGAGATGACAGCTGGATTCTCTTCTCTGCTTCTACATTCAATCTGCTGTGATATATTGTTTTGGTTGAAATATATGTAGAAAATCTGGCCTCAAACAGATACAGAGTTGGAAAAAGTTTTCTAATGGGAAAAAAAATCATAATATTCTTATGAGAATAGTTTTGAGTTTAAGGACTTCCTAAAAGGGTCATGGGGACTCCCAAGGGACTTCCACAGAGGTAAAGTGAATTACCTCTGGGAATATCATTTAACCTCCCAGGCTTCAGTTTCCTCATCTCTAAAATGAGGGAGTTGGACTAGGTGGCATTTAAGGTGCCTACCTACTCTCGTTCTACGTTTATATGACTCTCCCAAGGTCACATAACCAGTAAGCAACAGAGCTGGCATTTGAGTCCAGGTCTTCTCATTTAAAACCTGGAAGTTCTTTCACTTGCTGTTCTACAACTAATAGACCTATTACATCTGGAAAGTAGTCATTTAAAATCCAATTAAACAAGTATTTATTGAACTCCTGCTTTGTTCCTGACATTGTGCTCTGAGGTGGATACAAGAGAAATGCGTGATAGTCACTGGCTTCAAGGAGCCTACTTAGTGATGCTTATTTCCCCCTTTTTCTCTTACCTTCTATGGCTGAACATTCAGTCCTGATTTTTAAAACATCAAATCATGAACTGGTGTTAATGAACCCAAACTTTTAGTGTAAATAGATATATTTTAAACTCTAATAAAACCAATCTTTAACCAATGCTATACAACTACTCCATAAATCTCAGTCAAGATTTTAAAGATCAATAAAAGACCAGGTTGATCAATTTAACTGCACAATCTGAGAACAAATGAAAGCAGCCTGGGTAACACTCAAGACAGTTAAGTCTAAGGAACACTGAAGTAAGGAAATGGGAAGCCTTTGGGGCAATTTACTGCTGCCACAATTTCTGTCCTTCATGACTGGCATAAAATATTTCCCCTCTCAGAATTCAGAGCCTCTATCCATTATGGATATCTATACTTCCCAGCAGACAATACCTATAAAGTTCATCAGGAAGAGGTCTAAGTAAGCTGTAAGGCATGGACTGACATCGTTCTAATTCAAGAAGCTGAAGTTCCTTTTTTTCTCCAGAAACAAATTTAGTCCCCAATGAAATCCTTAAGCCCGACACTGGTGCAAGTTGTTAGAAATACAAAGGACTCCATGGCATCAGTTCCCCAGCTCAGCTTGTCAGGTTGCTGCTGTTTCTACTTTCACCTTGCTACTTCAGCTGTCCTTAGTCGAGTCCCAAATTTCCCAGCAGCTGGTCAAATTTGTTCAAGGCTCTAACACTCACCAGGGATGCTTGTCAATAAAACAATCAATCAATCAATCAACATTGTTATCTGCCAGGCACTTGTATTAAGTGCTGGGATATAAAGAAAGGTCCATTCTCTGCTCTTAAGTAATTTATATTCTAAGGAAGGAAACAGCATATAAATAAAAGGATACACAGGGGATAGGGACTAAATCTGTGATTTCAGTGGTATAGGGAAGTCCCAATAAGGAAACTACCTCTACCAATGTAAGCTGACATTTTTTCTTGAATCATTGATGAAGGTAGAAATGACAAGATTTGACAAATGATTGTGGGTTGAATAAAGAGTCGAGGATGAAACCAAGGTTGTGGACCATGGTAGCTGAGTTTAAAAAGATTTTTAAAAATTTTGAACAGCCTACTTGCTCCATCAGTATTCACAGACTGTCACGAGATCTAGAGGAAGTCTCCCAGCACACTAGGTATACTTCCTATGGAAGAATTACAGACATGAACAAGAGTCATAAAGAATGGGAGATTATGGGTTAGTTGTGATCTGCCTCATTGGAGGGTATAGCTTACCTCAGACACTTGACACTCACTAGCTGTGTGACCTTGGGCAAGTCACTTAACCTCAATTGCCTCATCCTGGGTCATCTCTAGTCATTCTGATGAATATCTGGTCACTGAATTCAGATGGCTCTGGAGGAGAAGTGAGGCTGGTGACCTGCACAGCCCTCCCTCACTCAAAACAAAGTCAAGTGCAAGTCATGCCATCATTTCTCTGATGACATGGTCTTCTTCAGCAACGAAGAACGACACACATACACATACATACACACACATCAATGAAATCACTTCCTACCAGGCTACTATCCTGAAACTTATCATTCTGCATGATGAAATCAACGCAGAACTCATAACTTCTCCTATAACTTCCCACCTCGATGCATGACTTCATCGTGCCTTTCTTGGGTAACTTGCTTCCCCTGCCCTTTTCAGCTTTATGTGTGTCTCCTCCATTAAATTGTGATCTCCTTGAGAGGAGGGACTGTCTTATCCCTTTCTTTGTATCCCCAGCTCTTAGCACAGTTTCTGGCACATAGTGGGCACTTAATACATGTTAATTGACTTTGCAAGCATAAGCCTAGTAACTGTCCAAAAATAATACAAAAAAGGAGTAAAGCTAATCCCTTAGAATTAAAATCATACAAAGAAAATATAGTTCCATTTACTATCCCTTAACTATTTTGCCTCACTCTTTTGTCTTCAATCTCCCTCTCCGTTGATTCCTTCCATGAAAGAAAACAGCCCCCCCTCCCACCGTATCATAAAAAACAAAACAAATATTTTCTTCTGGACTTGTACATCTCTGAAATCTGTTCCCTTCTGTTCAAGCTCTTCATTGCTGCTGACCTGCATGTTGTACAAGAGTGGTATAATTAGCTACCTCCAGTCTTACCACCAAGGTCTTATATACCACTGCCAGATTAATCTTTGTACAATGCAGCTCTGACCATGTCACTCCTCTACTTCAAAATGGTCAATGTGTTCCCACCACCTACTGGACTTTTGGAATAAGGTACAAATTTCTTTTCCTAGTATTCAAGGGCCTCCAAGTTTAGCTCTGACCTATTTTTCTCTCACTACTCTCCTTCAAAAAAGTCTGATAAGCCAGCTAAATTCGTAATAACATATTTTTAACTATATAAAGAATTTTCACACAGGATCTTCTACAATCTCTATTTCTATTATAGTTCTAGGATTATAAAATTCCGTTTAATTCAATTCAACAAATGCTTAAGCATAATCTATGTGCACATACATAATTCTTATATGTCTGCCAGACACTGACAATACAAAGACAAAAATGAAACTGTTCCCACTCTCAGGGAGCTTAGAACATCTACACAAGTGGATAATAAGTAAATAACAAGAAAATAAAGCATATTCCAAGTAATTTTAAGAGGGACAAAGTTGTTTCCTGCATATTCCCTGGCTTTTTTCTTTTTCCATGTTCTTTGTATATTTTGCCTATAAAATGTCTACCTTATTATATTACATTATATATGTTATACACACATATGTATATATAAATTATATTAAAGCCTCAGTTTGAATATCATCTCCTCCATGAAGTCTTTCTTGATTTCTCCCCTCCCTCAAGCAATTAGTGATGTCTCTTTTCTAAACTCCCATGGCATATTTGAACCATTCTTATTGAATTTTAATGATTCATTTTTATCATAGTCATTTGCTCTTAGACTACCAACTCCTTGACAGAAGGCACAGTGTTATTTTTCATTTTTCCCTGACCCCAATCTCAATCCTAGTTCCTTGTACACGGGAGACCCTCAATAAATGTTTGTTGAAACAAAGTATTTGTTGATGAATTTGTGCTCTCTTTAGTTCAAGCCTTTTGTGTGTACAGTTACCTCCTGCTCAACAACGTTTAAAAGGCTTTTTATCATCCCCCCAAGTGGAATGGACCAATGACTCCATGCAGGATGTCTTGCTTTGAATGTGCATCAGATTTAAGTGAGGCAGAGTTGCACAACTTTATCAGCCTCACTGTCTCTTCCACTAATTGATGTTCAGTGGCAGAACAAAAATCAGGAAGACTGGCAATGGCCCAAGATACCGACCTTGGCATCTTTGATGTCTGACCCATCTCTAAGCTTTCAAAAGCACCTGCTTCAGTGGTTTTCATAGCAGAATCCAACTCACAAAGCAAACACATAAAAAATAGAATCCTGCACATGCTCTGAGTTGGGGAGGAAGGAGTCTCACCACACCTCATGTTACACATGCTCAAAGGACCAGGACTGTATTGCCCAGTCTCCGTATCACTCCAAAGAAACAAGCAGGATAAAATCAGGAGCTGGTGTTAACAGCAAAGGCCTTCAACACCTGGGGCTAGAGCCAAACCACTATCAACTTGCCCTGCCCCTAGGGCAGAAATTTTCTGAGGTCTTCCTGATCCCAGTACAGCAGCCCTGCTATCAGCCTACTGTGCAGGTTAGAGAGCTAGAATAACAACCAGGTCCATTGCCACAGGAATACTCTAATTGCCAAGCCCAATGGTCAACGTTGTTCACCATGTCTTTAGGAACTGTAGCCTCTGCCAGAGGAATGCTGTTCCCCAAGAGTCTAAGAGCTGCATCAGCATTACTACCTCAGTTCCTAATGCCTAGGCTGTACAAAAGAAGAGGAGAAATCTCAAAGCCTTCCAAACCCCAGATATGAAATGATCTATCACATCATTCGCCTTACCACCACTGTGCCAACATGTCCATCTCCCTTTAAAACATCCATCTTTAGAGGGTTGGAGCTGAAGGCAGGGAACGTGAGTTCAAACTTCTTCTCTGCCTCTCACTCCCTGGGTGACATGGATTAAATGATTTAGCCTTTACAGGTTCTACTTTCCACATCTGTGAAATGAAGGAGTTCTCCATCTAGGTCTAAGTCTGAATGGATCTCTACAAATTTGTTACACAACTGGACCTCAATAGTGTCCAGTAGACATCTCTTCAACTCAGTATGTCCAGAACAGAAATCATTGTCTTTCCTGTTAAAACCTCCTCCTGACCTCCTAACTTCCCCATTACTGTAGAGGGCAGCACCATCCTCCCAGTCCCTCAGACTTGCAACCTAGGAGTTATCCTCAACTCCTCACTACCCTTGACTCCCCAAATCCAATCTGTTGCCAGGGTCTGTTTGTTTTACCTTTGCAATAGCTCATATAGGCTCCCTTCTTTCCTCTGGCATTGCCATTACTCTGGTACAGACCCTTAGAACCTCATACCTGGACTATTACAAGAGCCTGTTTCAAGTCTTTTCTCACTCTCATTTTCCTTTTGGTTACTGAAGTGATCTGACCATGTCACCTAGCAGGTGACTCAATAAACTCCATTGTCTCCATATCATCTCTAAGACCAAATACAAAATCCCCCTCTTGGCATTTAAAGCCTTTTCATAACCTCGTCCCCTCCTACCTTTCCAGTCTTCTTACATTTTACTCCTTGCCTAGCCACCTTGTGGTTCCATGACCAAGATACTCCATCTTTCAGCTCCAGGCATTTTCTCTCATTTCCCTAGCTTCTTTTACATTCCAACTAAAATTCTATCTACTATAAGAAACCTTTCCTAATCCTCTTAATTCTAGTGCCTTCTCTCTGTTAATTATTTTCTATTTATCTTGTATATAGCATTTTTGCAAGTTTCTTTGTTGTCTTTCCCATTAGAATGTGCTCTCCTTGAGAGCAGGGATTGTTTTTTGCCTCTTTTTGTATCCTCACTGTATAGCAAAGCATCTAGAATAGAATTAACACTTAATTTTTATTAATTGATTGTATTTCAGAGACAAGTAATTCTAGATACTTAGATGACAGACCTTAAATATGATTCTAACCTCAACAACCTACACAGTAGTAAAGATTAAAGAGTTTTGATATCACCTAATTTCTGTATACCTCAGTGCCCTTATTTGTAAAATGCAGGGGTTGGAACAAATGATCTCTGATTTTTAAGGGGCTTTGCAGTTCAGAAGTTCTAAAACTTCTTCTATATCTTACCTTATAGGCCAAGATTGTTTCTACAATTTTAAAGTCCTTCCAGATGCTTACTTTCTAGCCAGGATTAGAGCACAAATCATCTGGTCCCAACTCTCTCCAAGCCCTGCTAAATCAGATGCTTAGGAAATATTAAACTGAAACACTGTCTAAAGATTGCTTGCCAGACGTAGCTCCCAAGTGAACAAAGTAGGGCATATTCTGTTCAACTAGCTCTTTGCTTGCTTGGGGGGTTGGGGGAATTTTATTCCTGGAATTGCCTACCCAGCCTTGCCACTATGTCCCAAATGTCTTCCACTCTCTTATCCTCTGAACTTTAGACTGCATTTCTGTACACATTGTAAGAGCTAATGTTTGCTTGTTTTCAAGGAAACTGAACCCCCATCTTAACCCTGCCTTTTTGGATCCTTTAAAAAAAATGCCAAGACCATGACATTTCTTCAGCAGCTAAGGGTTGGTTTTGTTGGGAATAAGTTTTCATTAGTCAGTTGATTTTGTCCTTTGTTTTGGCATAAGCTCATAAATGTGTGTGTATACACACATATATATCCGTATATGTATATACACACCCTTATGTCATGCAGGTGTGTGTACATTCTCTGTTCAGTCATTTTTCAGTTGTGTCTAATTTTTCATGACCCCCTTTCGGGTTTTCTTGGCAAAGATACTGGAATGGTTTGCTATTTCCTTGCTCATTTTACAGACAAGGAAACTGAAGCATATAGAATTATTTGCCCAGGGTCGCATAGCTAGTAAGTGCCTGAGGTCAGATTTGAACTCAGGAAGATGAATCTTCTGGCCTGGCATTCTACTGAGCCACCTTGCTGTCCATATATGTATTACATATATTATATACACATGCTTATATGTGTATGTATACATTCAAACACGTTTGTGAGTGTGTGTTGTTTTTTGCTTGAAGAAGTCCAAAGGAATGAAGTAAAGTGGCTTGTTTATTATTCACTTTAGCTATGATCCCAAAAAAATCATTCTTATGGTTGGGGAAAATGAGCCAGGAAGTAGAACAGAGTTTTTAGGTTAGCAGAAGAACAGGAAATGGACGCCCATGGTTGCATAATTGGACATCATACTGATCACCAGTTCATGTGAATTTCAGAAGGGGGTGAGCTTCCTTGAAAGAGTGGTTAACAGGAGAAAGAAAGTTTACAAATTCTCCAGGGCCTGCATCACTTGATCCAAGTAAAATGCCCTCATCGAGGGTTCAAATGGCCAACTATTGGGTACAACTCAAAGATCAAGGCCAAAATATCATGTAAAACAGAAACTAGGAAGGCAGAAAAGTGTGTTCTGGATTTAGGAGCCATGTGTGCACAGAGGAGGAATAAAATAGCAGTGCAAGAGAGCTGTTCTTTAAAAAAAAATACTGATTTGCTGTACAGCAAAAATTCAACCGGAGTATGGTCCTGTTTATGACCAAAGTGTGGCATAATAAAAAAATAGCAAATGAACATTTTTCTCACAAACCTGGGATACACTGTCCCAAAAATACATACAGTCAGTGGAAATAATGGATATACCTAGTGAATATTAATGGGGAGAGAGGCATATACATGCACATGTAGCCAAGGCATAAACATGGAAGAACATATATGCAGTGAAATATGAGATCAGGGCACACGTACAAAGGACCAGTTTATGCCTCTGATACTACAGAGCCACCAGTGTCGTCTGGTGATGTCTCCATGGTTCTTGGGACTGCTCTTTAATGTTCTTTTCTGTACTGTGGTCTATGCTTGGTGATTTGCCAGAGGTCTCTGGTTGTTGTCAGGCATTTATCTGTAGGAGAAACTTCCTGTTTCTAATTTCTAGATTCAAATGGGCTCCTACCTCTTCCCTATAAGAAAAAATAAAGGTTCTCTTTTATCTTAGAGCTCACAGACTCTTGAGAAATCAGGCCAGCTACACCTAGTAGCAAACTAAGAATAATCTTTTGGTTTTTAAAATTTATTTATTTAACTTTTAACATTCATTTTCACAAAATTTTGGGTTCCAAATTTTCTCCCCATCTGTCCCCTCCCCCCACCCCAAAACACCAAGCATTCTAATTGCCCCTATCACCAATCTGCCCTCTCTTCTATCATCCCTCCCTTCCCTTGTCCCCATCTTCTGTTTTTTCCTGTAGGGCAAGATAACTTGCTATACCCCATTATCTGTATTTCTTATTTCCTAGTAGTAAGAACAGTACTCAACAGTTGTTCCTAAAACTTTGAGTTCCAACTTCTCTTCATCCCTCCCTCCCCACCCATTCCCTTTGGGAAGGCAAGCTATTCAATATAGGTCATATCTGTGTAGTTTTGCAAATGACTTCCATAATAGTCGTGTTGTGTAAGACTAATTATATTTCCCTGCATTCTATCCTGCCCCACATTGCTTCTATTCTCTCTTTTGATCCTGTCCCTCCCTGAGTGTTGACTTCAAATTGCTCCCTCCTCCCATTGTCCACCCTTCCATTCTCCACCCCCCACCCTGCTTATCTCCTTCTCCCCCACGTTCCTGTATTGTAAGATAGGTTTTCATACCAAAATGGGTATGCATTTTATTCCTTCCTTTAGTCAAATGTGATGAGAGTAAACTTCATGTTTTTCTCTCACATCCCCTCTTTTTCCCTCCACTAAAAAGTCTTTTGCTTGCCTCTTTTCTGAGAGATAATTTGCCCTGTTCCATTTCTCCTTTTCTCCTCCCAATATATTTCTCTCTCACTTCTCAATTTCATTTTTTAAAGATATGATCCCATCCTATTGAATTCACTCTGTGCTCTGTGTATGTGTGTATGTGTGTGTGTGTAATCCCACCAACTACCCAAATACTGAAAAAAGTTTCAAGAGTTACAAATATTGTTTTTCCACGTAGAAATGTAAACAGTTCAACTTTAGTAAGTCCCTTATGACTTCTCTTTGCTGTTTACCTTTTCATGCTTCTCTTCATTCTTATGTTTGAAAGTCAGATTTTCTTTTCAGCTCTGGTCTTTTCATCAAGAATGCTTGAAAGTCCTCTATTTCATTGAAAGACCAGTTTTTCCCCTGAAGTATTATACTCAGTTTTGCTGGGTAGGTGATTCTTGGTTTTAGTCCTAGTTCCTTTGACTTTTGGAATATC
>CM053770.1:92115560-92140828 GCA_028658325.1 Potorous gilbertii
ATTGGTAATATGGGTAATTAGAACGTCCAGTGTATTGGGGAGGGGGGAGGGGACAAATGGGGAGAAAATTTTGGAACCCAAATCTTGTGAAAATGAATGTAAAAAGTTAAATAAATTTATTTAAAAAAAAAAAAAAGAATGCTATCAGCCCATTTGCTATGTTGACATAGTAAAAGGTATTCTCTGAGTTTGCTTCAGAGAACAAAGAGGCTATTAGGTCCAGACTCTTAATTCAAGCTTTGGCCCTTATTAAAGTCCAAAATTTATATTAAATGATTATCAGTCTGTCTGTGTCTGTCTGTCTCTCTCTTCTCTCCTTGCCCCTTTGCTCTGTGCTCTGTGGCTTCCCTCTCCCACACTAAAAACAACAAACAACCCTCCAAGTACAAGCAGAATAATGGTCAGAGAGACCACTGAAGTCACTTCTGGATAAGGGGCTTGACTTGAGACCTCTGGCACCAAGACAGGAGACCTTTGCCCCATCTGCCCACCTGCTGGCAAGTCCAGCCTGCTTGAGTACGGCCTATTTGTTTCCACCCCCTTCTGTTCCTTCCTCTGTTCTCACTTCTCTGTCGTCAGCCACCATATGTCCTTCAACGTGTACTGGCTCCCTCCCTCCACAAGTGTGTGGGCCAACTTCCTCCCTACTTCCCTCCCTTCTTAACATCTTAAGGCAAATTTTTGTTACTAAAAAAATGCTCTATGGAATGATCCACTTACTTAAAGCAAGAATTTTCTGTATAGATAAAAAAACTGAGGCCAAAGACTTTCCCAGAGCCACACAGTCAGCAAGTGTCTGAGGAAAAATTGGAACCCAAGGCATCTTGAGTCCAAATCTAGCTCTCTCTCTATTATGCCAAAGACTCTGTCCAACTTCACGCACAATCTTAAAGACAGTCAGCCTGGAGATGAGCCTCTCCAAACTTAATGAGGCTGGTCCTCAAGCCATTTAGGCATATAGTCTGTGCCCTATTCAAAGCTTTTCTGGTTTGGTAGGATATTTCAGAGCTTCTGCTTCAGTGACCTTCAGCCAAAAGTGAGGCATCAGAGGAGATTGTCAGTGGGGTTTCTTACACATAGTATGCATTTAATAAATGAATGTTTTATATTCTGAATTGAATTGCCATTCCTCAAGGCGAGGCCCATGTATTTGTGGCAACCTACTGAGCCTCACAGATGAATCCTGTTTTTTAAAATAACAGTAAGGGATTTAGAGGAGGTAGTCTATTCAAAACCAGACCCCCCTGGCGTTTTTTTAACCTGCATTATTTAAATAATTGCTCCAATCCTGTTGTCATGAAATAATTTAAAATCTCACTTTAAAAGCGTTAAATTTCTTTAAAAAACATTCTTCAAAAGAATAAAGCTCTGTAGTAAAGATAGCAGCTCTTTCAGTGAGCAATTTCTATGAAGACAGTTTATAAAAGTTGTGAGTTGTTAGGGAGTTAATAAGGGAAGTCATTGTTTGCAAAATAAGATATTGATCAAAAGGAAGAGGGGAAACTTGAAGAAAATATTCTCAAAAAGAAAAAAATCTGGTAAAGATTAGAAGCAATCAAGTGGAGAGAAACCTGAGATTGGAGCGAATTAGTCATTAGTGGTTTCATGTTAAAGTGTTTGGATGCCCTATGCAGCTGTACTTGTTCTTCTTCCTATTGTATGGGAGAGATGAAAAGCGAAATCTGAGGGAGCTAGAAACTGGGAACTCATTTCAGTGGCAGCTGTGAATGGGGATAGCCATGAGAACAATTTATTAAACTGTTGCACACAGAGCCAAGAGTTATGGGGAACTTGAAGGAACTCTGTTCCTAAACTGAACTGATTCTAAGATAAGGATGCAAAGTATATGAGAAAGAAGCATTTTAATCAGGTCTAACAATAAAGTTTACATGTTAACTGAGTTAACTAAGCACTGATTGATATCGGTTAAGGATTAATGAGAGAGAAACTGAACTATACCTTATGCTTGTATTCTTAAAAACATTCCTTTCTGTATGACTCTTGAACCATCATCTCTATACAAATGATGCTTAGAACTACACACTTAGTTCCTGTATCTCTCCTGAATCTCAGTCCTGCCTCACCAGTTATCTATTGGATGTTTCAAGCTACATGTCTTAAACATAGAGACAATTAACGTTAAACATGTCTAAAACAGAACTCACTATCTTTCCTCCTAAATTCTCTCTCTTTGAAATTTTATTTCTGTTGAAATACTCAGTCTCCTAGGTTCACAACCTTGGAATTATCCTGGATTTCTCATCCCCTCCTGCCCTATATCCAGTCAGTTGCCAAATCTTGCTATTTCTACCTTCACATCTCTCAAATCTGACCCTCCTCTTCACTCACACAGTTTTTATGCTTTTAAGGCTTTCATCAGATTAGGAGAGCCTCCTAATTTTCCTGCCTACCTCAGATCTTTTCCCATTCCAGACCATCCTACATACTGCTTTCTAAGTAATTTTCATAAATCCCAAGTCTGATCATGTGTGATTCCCCTACTTGATCAACTCTAATAGTTTCCTGTGCCTCTAGGATAAAATATAAACTCTACAACCTAGGCCCAATTTGTGCGTGCGTGTGTGTGTGTGTGTGTGTGTGTGTGTGTGTGTGTGTGCGTGTGTTTGTTTTAGCCTTATTAGCTATCACCCACTCTTGCAGTCTTCAGTCTAACCAAGCTAGTCTTTCCGTTCCTTACATGACACTCCATCTTCCATCTTAATGTACTGGATGTCTCTCAAGCTTAGAACAAACTCCCTCCTCATCTCCACCTCATAAATAGCTCAGACTCTATCTTCTGCTTGACATCATTCCTCAGATCCCTCCAATTGCTAATTTCTTCCCTCCCAAACTTCATACATACAGTGTTGGTATTTATCCACTTTATATTAGTGCGGTGTATTTACATACAGGAATGTATACTTAATTTTTTTTGGTTAACAAACTTCTGCCCTTCTCCTCTCCAACTTCCTCCCTCATTGAAAAAACTAAAGTGCAACAAAAACTGATACTCAAGAAAAATTCGTTCCCACATTGGCCATGACTAAAAAATTGTGTCTCACTCTTCATATCTAGTTCATGTCGATAAACTCTATGAGAAGGTAGGCAGCATTCTAAATCATTCACATTCTGGAATGATGGTTATCATGCTACTCAGTGTTCATAATAAATCTTTCAGAAATGTTTGTTTTTACAATGTCGTTACTATCGTATAAATCATCCTTCTGCTTCTGCTTCTGCTCGCTGTCTTTATTTTTATGTGTACTTGCTGTCTTCTCCATTAGAAGGTAAGATCTTTGTGAGTAGGAATTGTGTCATTCTGTGCACTGGTGGTCCCCACACCTGGTGCAGTGCCTGGCACAGAGTAAATACTTACCAATAAATAAACTTGTTAATTGATTGATTTTACTTAGTGCTGGGTTTTATTGAGTATTAAGTATTTTAATAAAGACTTGTATTTTTACTTTTAAAAAGGAGGTTGACTGTGAAAGCATACTAATTGCCCATGATTAAATAATTTGCTGTTTTCTTTGTAAAATGTGATAACCTCATAGGTCCCTTACAACTCTAAATCTGTGATCTGATGATCTAACAAACTGGTATAGTTATCCTTTAATTAGACAGATAGATAGTTATGTATATATGTATGTATATATAGTATGCATATAGTATGTATGTATATATGCATATGTATATACACACAATATATATACACACACATATATGTATATATATAAACATACATATGTATTATGTATCTGTGGATGTATGTTGATAAATGATAGATATAAACATATGTAAATAGTCATTGACTATCTCCCCCTCATTGCAACCTATTCTACTCAACCCACTATAGTTGTCCAAATTGGCAGTAATATGTTGTTAAACATGGCCATCTTGGACACTACTGTATATATGAATGCTATGCTGACTGCCCAAAGACCCTGATCACCTTTCTGTAGGGACAGTCAACTGAAAGCAAGCTCCATTGGCACAATTCAGATAGGAAGAGCTAATACTGGCCCCAAGGCTTCAGCATCATTTATTCCCAGACTATTATATGGAATAGAGCAGTCCAAGACATGAACCTATACAACAATGTGGGATTCTCATACCCACATAACAGTGATGAGACAAAAGAGGAAGGAAGCTCACAACCAAACATCTCAGGTGCCATTTCCTTGAATCTCTCAGCCTCAGTGACTCTCTGCTTTTCATATACTTCTCTACCTTTCTCACATGTTCTCTCCATCCTAAGTAGTGCTCTCTATTCCACACCAAGTCAATATATCATTCTAATGCACCTATGCTACAATTCAAATCATAGCTTCTGTGTTCACCTGTTTGTAGGCCAATCGTCTTCCTAGTACCTGGCATCCATAAATACTCTGATGCAAATGCCAGTACCTTACAAAGTGTAGCTTTATGGGACAAATTCTATTTGGCTGTATTTCAACTTTGGCCAAGTTACTTCCATATCTGACTCTGCTCCATCAGAGTTCTTGGGAATATTTTGTGCCCTTTACCCTAACAGGGAGTATTTCCAAAATTGTGGATAAAACTGCTGACCCAGATACTCTTGGCAACATTCCAACTTGAGAACTGCAGAGACAAACCTTGGAAAGGATAATGAACACATTTATCATTTAGCCAAGCCACTCTAACCAAGGAATCGTAAGGCTTAGGGAAGATTTTGATAGGGAAGATAGGATAAACAGAAGGATATTCCCTGGGTATCTGTTGAATGCAGCTTTGACCATACAAGTTCAGAATTCCCTAAAATGAACAACCCAGGAAGAGACATAGGGAGAAAAGTAAAGGTTATTAGAAACTACATCCACAGACTGCTTTAGCATTTTATTGACTTCATTTTAACCATAACCACCAAGGAAGTGACCAACATCCTCCTGGCTCAGGTCAGATACCTAAAAGATCTATGATTTTGGCAGTGTAAGAAATCTATCCATCAAAGTTGACAACTCATGTATGACTTAGCAGATAAATTCTAGACTAGACAGTTTCCTGAGGCACACAGAGGTTAAGTGAGTAGCCACACAGATAGCAAATTTAGAGCTAGGATGGTCACCTAGAAATTTCAGACCCATTGTACAACCCAGGATGCTATGCTGCTTCCAAAAAGTAATCAGTTAAAAATCTTTCCTGGAGGGATCTGGTCTTGAATCAAACTTTAAGATAGATCAGTTCAGCATCTTAAATTGGGTTATAAAATTGAGACATGAGATTTTCCTTCCTTTTGAGAAGAGGCTAGATCCTAGGGGTCTTCGGCATAGACTTTCTTCCTAAACAATGGAAATATTCTCCCTAGTCTTATCCCCAAAAAGGAGATTCATCTGTCTGTCTTGTCTGTCTTTTTCTCCTTTTTGTCTCTTGCTCTCCCTATTGAACCACAGAGGAATACAGTAGACAAGAAGGACCCTGCTTTCCCACCTCAAGGAGAGCTTGAGGGACAGAGTTCTAAGGTTTTTGAGGAATGAGAAGAAGATGGTGCTTCCATCCTCTCACATTATTAACAGATGAAAAGCTTATTTGAAAAATCATCAGAGCTTTTCTTCTTTACTATATAGACTAAGAAAGATTTCTGTCAAGTGAGGTAATTGGGTTCCTGAATTCTGCCTCTCAGAGCTTATGTACAAGGTGGTAGAAGTAGAAGGGAATCAGATTCACATTTCTCACCCAGAGGAGATCGAAGTGCACAGCACAGCCCAGGAGGAGCAGAAATTCAGTTCAATCCCATTTAGTCCCAGAAACATTTATTAAATACCTACCATGTATAAGGCACTGTATCATTAGTGTTAGGACAAACTGAAACCATTCCTGCCTTTGGGGGGCTCACCGTCTGCTGGGAAGGCAGGAAGAAAGCAAACACTCATTAAAAACTGACTAGATTCCAGGCAATGTGCTAAGAAATTTACCAATATTATCTCATTCGACCATCACAACAACCCTGGGAAGGAGATGCTATTATTATGCCCGTTTTACAGTCTAGGAAACCAGCAGACAGAGATTAAGTCACTTGCCCAGGGCCGTACAGCTAGTAAGTGTTGGAAGCCACATTCTAACTCAGTTCTTCCTGATTCCAGGGTTATGACTCAGTTCACTACAATACCTAGTTTCTAAGGGAAAATAAAGGGTAGCTATGTGGTACAGTGAATAGAGAACCAGGCTGAGAGTCAGAAAGGCTCATCTTTGGGAGTCTAAATCTGACCTCAGATGCTTTCTAGCAGCGTGACCTTGGGAAAGTCACTTAACCCTGTTTGTCTCAGTTTCCTCATCTGTAAAATGAGTTGGAGAAGGATACGGCAAACCTCTGGTATCTTTGCCAAGAAAACCCCACATGGGGTTATGAAGAGACAGACATGACTGAAATAAATGAACAACAAAAAGGGGGATGAGGCAAGTATACAGATAAGAAAATATGTTGTGAGGAAGGAGAGAAAACTAACTCGCCTTAGGAGAGCATGACTGGTTTCACGGGGGAGACGGAACCTGACCTGAGTTTTGAAGGAAGATTCTTGACTGAGTGCACTTCATACACAGAAATAGTGCATACTCCGGGAAGTGGGGAATCATACTCAGAATCACAGATTTAGAGATGGGAAGGGTGAGAGATTGGAAGTTATCCAGTCCAATACCCTCATAAAGTGATTTTCCCAAGGTCACATAGGCAGTAAGAAGCAGAGACAAGATTTGAACTCAATTCCTCTGATTCCAAGTACAGAATTCTTTCCACGGTATTATGTAACGTTAAAGAGCAGCTAGTAATATCCTTTGAGAAGTAATGTAAAAAAAAAAAAACAACTGAAAAGATGGTTTGGAGACAGATTACAGAAAGTCTTTAATATCAGGCTGGAGATCACACAAACTCACAAACACCATCTGCAGAGGTGTAAGGGGGATTGCAATCTGTGTGTGTGGATGGAGTACCCACACCAATGAATGGGGATTTTATTGGGATTTGTTCTCTTTGCCTAGTTCTGTTCATTAAGTAAATTACTCTCTTCCATCTCCCTGAAAGCCTTCTCAGAGATGTTGGCTTTTGTCCTAACTGAAGTGTCTGGTAATGGTTCTGTGATTATAAGCAGGAAGTGAGGCTATTGCTCAAGTACATGAACAATTTCTACCAGTTGAGAGCTATTTTGTTTGAGAGGAGGAGGTCCTGATGGAGGTTTTTAAGGAGGAGCCTCAAGATTACTTGGCAGGGTACCAGGATACAGATAATTTAGCAAGTACAGATAAATGCAGATACTACTGTGCAAGGCTTTTTATCTTCAGGGAAGTAGCTTTCCTTGGCAGCTTGAATGGACTAGCCCCAAAGAGTATATAGCCTACCTCCAACTCTGAGGTCCTACTATACTTGTAGAGAGTTAGCTAATCTACTTATTGAAACCTGTGCCTTTCAGGAAATTGCTGCCTTGCTGTGTGCATAGGATCAATAACCAGTTAGGTTGGAACAGGTGGAAAAGTGGGTACCTGTTCTCTGTCTGCTATAAACAGATTTGCTTCAATCATCCGGCATACTTGATTTCATTGCTTTAGGTACCTAGATGTTGTGAGTTTCTGTGACATCCCAAATTTAATCAACTGGTAGTCAACTTTCTGCCAATAAATCAACCCACTAATCAATCAACAAGTATTATTAAGTGCCTACTATGTGCCAGGAACTGAGGGTACAAAAACAAAAACAAATGAAGCAATCCTCACTCTAAAGGTGCTTATATTCTATTAGGCAAGCCAAAATGTACATAATATATACAAATTGAATAATAAGTGGTGAAATGTAAGGCTGTTAAGAAGCGAGGGAACTTGAAATAAATATTCTTTTATAATAGCTAATCTGATTTCAATTGTTTAAATGGGGATGCTAGTCACTGGCTCCCTTACCATTGCAGTGAACATAGCTAGTGAGGGCATCATCTAAAGATAGAGAAAAGAGGTACTCCAATTTCTTCAGGGTACCCTGGGGTACCAGGAGCAGGGAGATGTAACAGGCCTGGCCCAGAAGGAGCCTTCCCTGTTATACACAGTGGTCCTTTATATTCTAATTTATTCTACAGCGAGGAAATGGGCATGGAAACAACATACATAGTACTCTAATTTCCTCAGCATCCATTAAAATCATAATAAGTCAATCACTTGCACAGTTATCAACACTGTTCCACTTTTGATCAGATGTTGCTTGGCCTCTGTTCTAAATGCTAAAATGTCAACTCTAGGAGTAGAGACTGGCATACGTTTTCTACTTATCTACAAGTCCTCACATAACCCTTTCATTGCCACCATCTTAACAGTTGGGACATCAGAAAAACTTCCCCCAGTGTCTTTGATATTGAATAATTGTCTCAACCGGCTTCAAAAGGGAAAATGGAATTTAATAGTTTGGGTCTGATAAAGCTGATAAATTGGTTTTGAAATGAGATTAGCCTGCCTTAAGCAGGTGTAGAAGTGTATATGTGTGCTAGCCATGGTACTGAAAGTCTGTCAGAGAGAGCTCCAGGCTTCACAAAGGAGAGAGAAAAAGAAAATTTGTGTGTAGGAATGGTACCACTGTCAAATAATTGTTTTTAAGACCTTGTTCTGTAAAAATGTGTTGGGTAGGGGTAGTGGTGGAGGTGGTGTAGGGTCCCTTTAAGAGTGAATCGTCTGGGAAAAGAGGCCAAACTGAGCTGCAGAAAAGGAAGTCTGGTGGAGCTGTTACTAAGGAGACCAACAATTGTATGCAAATGTAGGGTAAATATCAGGAAGGCAGAGGGAGAACTTATTTTTAAAAAATGCTACAGAACTACTTTTTAATTGTAAAAGGATCATTTTGGACGGTTCTTGCTACTGCAATGTGTAGTCAAGTGGGTGGGGGGGAAGATATCTCTTTTCACTTTGCTAAACCAACAGAAAGTCATTTCCTCCAACATATAAAACCACACACACACACACACACACACACACACACACACACACACACACACTATACAGGATTTGTTTAATTACATACCTAGATAGTAGGAATTGGATGAGCAAAGCAGTAGAGCCTGTTGTTCAGTGGTGTCCAATTCTTTGTGGCCCCTAGGGGGTTTTCTTGGTAAAGATACTGAAATGGTTTGCCATGTTCTTTACTAGCTCATTTTACAGATGAGGAAACCGAGGCAGAGTTAAGTGACTTGTCCAGGGTCTCACTGCTAGAAAGTGTCTGAGGTCAGATATGAATTCAGGAAGATGAGTCTTCCTGACTCCAGGTCTGACATTCTACATGCTGCCATATCTCAATGTCCTTAATAGAGCCTGAGGTGATAAAAAAAAAAGTTTTCTAGCTAAGATCTATACCAGAAAAAAGGATATAGCTATGTTGATTGCCAGTGGAATTGACTTGAGGCTTCAAGGTTGTGGATATACCATGGACAGTTATATTCAAGATCAAAGATATAATAGAACCTTATTTTGATGAAGCAGTGACTATTTAAAGTTAGAGGCTATTGAGAAAGTACCAATAAGTATATTAAGTGTTTATGTTTCTACTCTGAATCATACATCAGTGTGAGTGTAAAATATTTAAGGCTATAAAGCTTTCCTGACTGTATATCACTATATGGCAAAAACCTGACCACATGTCCTTTATACTGATTACCCATGTGTTACTGCTGAGTTTTCTGTCTGGGCTGTGGTATAAATTACTCTTTCTTGGGCAGTGTCAGATCAGTGGACTGGTAAAATGAGCAAAAAATTGAGTACTATCTGTATGATCAGTAAACATAGCTTATTATTTTAATTAAAAGTTATATTTATAGAAAACATTATATGTATGAAGTGTCCGATATTCTTTCTGCAAATGGGAAACCTTTTTGCATCTACTACATGACTTCACCCAGGCACTATGATCCTCCTGGTGGCAACTTATCCTAGGTGATCTCTGAAGTTCCTTCCAGCTCTATTAAAATCTATTATTCAAATTTTAGCTTTAGGGCTGGTTTTTGCCTAGCACTTGCTTCTGAGTTGAAATTTGGTCTCATTTATGCATTATTTGGGGGAAACCTATTGTTTCTGTCAAGAAAACTTAAGGAGAGAATTTGACTTGAGGTGTTCACTAATAATTTATTTTGAATGAAGATGAAATGCCTTGCACAGAATCACCCAGAAATTGTAGGAAAATTGTCTAAAAGCTCTAGAGATCAGGAAGTAGCAGCCACAATAGCAATAAAAGTGAGGAAAATGGGTTAGGGAGTTCCTAACCCTGGAACTGGACTGGATTGGATTCAGAGATCTACAAAAGGTCTCGAGGCTGATCTTGCTCAGGTCAATTTAAGAATCTCCCTTTCCTCCCACCCATCTCTTTCATTCTTCCAATAAAAAGTAATTTTTTGTCAATCCTTAATTACTTTTATGAACAAGAAACACTTGGGAGAAAAGCAATGTCCACTACTCTTCATCATGGGAGTGAAATCTTTTTAGAGTCTCAAAAGTGCATGAATCCACAGAATTGTGCATTCACATTTTAGGAATAGTTTTGTTAAGTAGAGAGATCACAATTTTGTGGTACTATTGTCTACGAACTTCAGCTACTAAATGTTAGTAAGTCATCCTGAATCTACCATATCAGAGATGTTGACTGTGCTTTGTCACTGGTAGGTTAGTAGGAATTTGCCATTTGCCATTAGAATTGCCATTAGAAATAGCCCTTGATTGGATTGAGTGCAGCTTAAACCACTAAGGATGATGAAATATAGCTTCAAAAACAGGATATTGATATTGATTGCTGGGAAACGAGGGCAGCGTATAAACAAGCCCAGTGTATAGCAACCAAGAACAATCTTTTTGAACCAGTCCATGAAACTGAGTTGAAAAGGTAATGTTATAGTCTTTGCCTTCTCAAGCATTAAACTTTACTGAAAATTCAAAGCACTCACTATGTGAATACAATAAAAAAGATAGCTTAACTTGCATGTGTTGAGTCATATGTTGCAAACCCAACAGTTATCACTGTGAGAGGCATCATCTTCAACTGGAAAGAGCATGTTTGAGTCTCTCTTTGTAATTTATAGATGGAAAAATGCCCACTTTCTCATAGACAAATGACTTAGTTGCACTGATGAGGTGAACTCTGTCCAAATGCCAAGAACCAATTATAACCATTCAAAATGAACTATTATCAATACACTTTGGAAGGCAGCTGACAGTTCAATTCAACAAATAGTTGCATTACTATCAAGTTGCTGCAATCTAACAAAAATAAACAAGGTCATGAATCCATTAGAAGGTACTTGAGAGACAGGAGGCTTTGATTACTTTCAAATGCACTTGAACTGGGTCCAGCTGGTTATAAAGGGCAGGTTTCTGCATGTGGTAACATTTACATATATGCTTGTACAAATTATACAAACATGAACCATGCAAACCTTGGAGACAATGGTAAATGTTCACATACTAAAGTGGGAGGTGGTTAATATTAGTAAGTAGGCTTTACTTACCATTCCAATTCTCTCTGGAGTAGAAAGGAAGCTCTCAATGGGGATCCTCAAACAAATGGAGAAGGCATGGAAATAAATAGAAAAAGGAGGGAGGAGGAAGAGGGGCAGCCTGCAGGAGATTAGCTTTTCCATTTTTCCTCTCAGTTCCTTTGGACAGACTTTCCTTTAAAGCATGTTCAGACAATTTGTTAACAATTTTATTTAAAAAATCATATCCATTCCCAACAGAGTACCATACAGAGAAGAGGTAACTTTGCACAAGAACATGTTGAGAAGTGAGCAACATAGACATAATTGGTCTTCCAAGTATGACAAAATATAGCAATCATGAGAACTTGTGAATATTTGTTTACTGAGAATTGTAGATCCTATCCCACAGTGAAAATCAGATCCTTCATTTGGTTTGTAGAGAGGCTAAGTCTCATTAATTCCAAATTTCTAGATCATTCCAGGGTATTCTAACTTCTGGGCTTCACCTTACCTCTTATCTCTGCTCTTGATGACCCTGACCCATAAGCTATATGCTTGCTGTAATTAGATAACAAATAGAGGTAGTATGGGCTAATGGATAGGGACCCAGCCTGGGCCCAGTAAAACCAGAGCTCGTTAGTAACAAATGTCAGTGATGTATATATCAGCCCTCAAAAATCACTAAGATCAGAAAGGACTTACTTTCTTATTTTCTGCTGAGCATGACTTCTAATCTGCTTCTGCTCTCTGAACCCTATTTATGTCTGCATTTCATTCTTTGTTGGTGGATTTGCTACTGACTGCTTGAAGGCTGCTTCTGCCAATGTTCAGAGCCATTAGTCTCCAGCAGGAAATTATCTAAGCAAATCTTTTTCCTTTTTATTTTCCAGAAACCTACTCTGGCTTCCCTGACCCCTACTCCCACTTGATTCTGGAGATGCTTTCATTTCTACTGTACCTAATAAATGATCTCTAGAATGACACATTAGAGTATGTACAGAGGAAGGTGACTAGGATGTGGAGATATTTTGAAATATGAAGAGCAGTGGGAGGAACATTAAGGAGTTAAGAAAAGTTAAGGAGAGAGAATGATCACTATCTTCAAATATCTGAAAGCGCTACTATGCCTAAGAGAGAGGAGATATTCTCTTTTGTCTACACAGGGGACAATCAGAAGGTGTTTGAGTTTCATATGAAGTAAATCACTGGGTAAATTAGAGTTGTCCAATGATGGAAAAATGGCCTCAAGAAGAAGTGCACTCAGTATTGCTGGTAATATTTAAGAAGAAATCTATCCCAGATGCTGTAAATTTTTATATTAATTAGGAGATTAAGTTGGGTGACTGCTAAGGTTTTTTTATCTGATTCTATGATATTGACCATGTTGACCAGTCTATATATTTTAGTTTATCTACTATTCCCTTTAGAAATGCTCAGGTAATAAAATAAATGAAAACAAATACCTATTATTGGTTGCCTGACATAAATTGTCATTTCCCGGGACAAATGAACAAGCGGTTGGGTATTTACCAGAATGCTTCTAGTTATATTTTATGTTAATTGGCACTTTTATTCATGCATGAAACATAAAATAAGAATCTGAACTCTAAAAATCTTTGAATTAGGCTTTTGCCCTGTTATGAAAACAAGATGTTATTAGTTCTGAAAATTGTTTTTCCATGAAATCTGAGCAGTGAGAGATAGTGGTTACCTTTACAGTAGGTTCACCAATAAACAAACTAACACAAACTTATTTGGAAAGATGTTAAGACTTGATTTCTGTCTTGATGAAAGATTGACATTTTGACTCCTCAGGATGCTCTGGAGTGGTCTCTAAAAGGGTAGAAACCTTAAAGGCATTTTCTTGTCTTTTTCCTAAAGCTCCTGGCTTATTCAATTAGAAATACAAAAGAATGGGCAGCAAAGTGGCACAGTGGATAAAGTTTGGGGTCTAGAGTTTGAAACATCTGAGTTCAAATTTGGCCTCAGATACTTACTAGCTGTGTGACTCTGGGTAAGTCACTTAACCCACTTTGCCTCAGTTTTCTCATCTGTACAATGAGCTAGAGAAGGAAATGGCAAGCCATGACTAACAACGAAGGACTTAAAAGATACCCATTTGAACGGTTTTAGGATGTGGAGAAGGGTGTTGTGTTATCTTTCCTACAGAGAAAGCAAAGTCACAAATTATTCAGACAAAAAATATGACCACTGAACAGGAAAGTGCTGGAATGTGCAGGCTCCCAAGAGGCTACTGCCTTGGGAATATCATCTATACCTAGATACAGCTGATATTCCACATTTACACAGAGGGAAGGCAATATCCTTATCATTTCCCACTTGGACTTCTCTGACTTTTCCATCATGCCCCTTAGGAACCTCTTCATTAAGAAATCTCATCATCCTGAAAGATCCAATCAGCCTTGGTACTCACATCTCATTAGTAGCTCTGCCCTTCTGATTGGAGGAAAGAGTCATGAACTCATCAACTTCCATTTAAGGAGAGGGCACAAGAGAGATTTCTCATTTCCTACCTTGCTGAACTCATTTCTACTTCTTTTAATTTTCTGTCATGTTACCAAGCACCAGGCACCTTCCTAACATTTCCTTTTCCCTACCCCTTTTCAGCTTTCTGTTGCATGTTCTCTTCCCTCATTATATTGAGGGTAGCAGGGACTGTTTTCTTTTTTGTATTTGGATCCCCAGAATTTGCACAGTGCCTGGCCTTTGGAGGCATTTAATAAATGTTTACTATTAGCTATTGATTTGATAAAGTTTGAACTTGTTAACATAGAAAGCTGACATATTCATCAGTGTATAACACATACTCCTTAGAGATGAAGATGTTACTGTTTCCAAAAGTCTGATTTTCACTAGTGAAGGAGAATAAGGCCTTGGTTCAGGAGTTCAGATTAGTGGCTGCTTTGACCAAAACTGTATCATAAATCTCTCAAGAACTTTGGATTTGACTGTGTCTCTCAAGAACTTTGGATTTGAATTTGACTGTGCAACATGAGACACTGGCACAGGACCACTCAGTATCATGTGTCCACATCAGAAAGGATACTGTGCTCTTTGAGCAAAGCAGAATTGAGACAGCACAAAGTAAATGCAGGATGCGCAAATTTGGGGTGTCCACTCTAAATATTCACATGGTCTATCTATGTCCAACCTGTGGTAGAGCATTCCAAACTCCTACTGGTCTGATCAGCCGCAGTGCGACACACTGAAATTTCACTTTATCATGGTGATGTCATTTTGGCCCTCTTTGAAGACGAAGGACAACAACCAACCATCATAAATCCACACCTCCTAGGTTATTGAATTGAATACATAGCCACCTATACCATCTTGAATGTTATTCTGTTTCCATTTAATTGGTTTCAAAAGTAAATGGACATATTAATCCTTAAGATGTAATGTAATATAAAGATATCTGCCAAGATACCCTAAGACTCTGGATGAGCAAAAACTCTGGTCTAGCCTCCATCTATTCATGGTAATGAAATCACCCAAGGCATCATTTTTGTTTTTAGCCTTGGTGACCCTCACTTAGTCTAGATTATCCCACATGGAATGCCTGAGAAGGATAGTCTAAGCACACTCTAGAGATCTAAGAGAATAACTAACATTCAATCTTCAGGTCAAAAGGCAGCAATCTTAAGGGGTAAGAAGGAGAGGAGGTTCTGAATTTGGGAGCATCAGGTTCAAAGCCAGAGGAGGCTGTTCAGAAAAGGGTCATGAAAACACCATGGAGAGGGATTAGGGTGGATGATCTGTTTCACACAGAGAACTGGCCTGAAGCTAACTCCATGACAGCAGGATGTTGCTCATCACGTGTCCTACCTCCTCCTTCAGTCAAAGACAATCATACTATGACCTCAATCATTGGGCTGTAAAATATTTAGCAGAGCTAGGTTGAATTTGTTTTATACATATATATGTATCACGTATATATACACACATAATACGTATATGTGTGTATGTATGTGTGTATATATGTGTACATATATATACTCACATACATATATATTTCTATATAGGAATTGTGTACCTCAGGAACAATGAATTGATACACTTACCTTCAAGGTGGCTGCAGTCATTCATTTTTGGAAGAGAGTAGCAATCCTTTCTTTGCATAGTAGCCATTGCCTTCAGGCACTTCAACTGTGCCCAGAACTTTTTCTTTTCTGTTGTCCATTAAATTTTAGTAAGCTGTTAGCTGACAATGGCACAACATCATTGAAGACAATGAGGTCTGAAGGAACAAAGTAGTTTCTTTTAAAAATTAATTTGTATTGATGTGTTTTGCTTTCACATTACTTAAGGCTCACATTTCTTCCCCAGAGAAGCGTCTCTTATAGCAAAGAACAAAAAAGAGGAAAACACAATTTAGCAGAACTGACCAGCTCACTGAAAAACTCTGACACTTTTCTACTGTTCCACTCAGACATTCTACTACCCCTATGCTCCTCCACCTCTTTGAAAGAAGGGGAGGGATTTTCCATAACTCTTCTCTGGGCTTGGGTTTGGTCATTATAATTGAACAGCATTCAGTTTGAATAGCATTGCTTTGGTTCTTTCCATTTATATTGTCACAGTCATTGCGCATATTGTTTTCCTGTTCCTGCTCACTTCATTTTGCATCAATTCACACAATTATTTCCATACTTTTCTGTATTATATTTATCACTTCTTAGGTGGTCTTAATAATAATATTCCATTATACTCAAGTGCTACAACTTGTGTAGTCATTCTCCAGTTGGTAGAGATCTACTTTATTTCCAGTTCTTTGAAAGCACAAAAAGGACTGCTATAAATATTCTGAACTTTGTGTAGTCTTTCTTTTTTTTTAATCACTGATCTAAATTAAGTGCTAATGGTGAGATTGGAGGTACCTAATATCTATATCAGGGAAATAATTTTAGTGGCAGGAAATGTCCTATTTGGAGACCCTCAATTTACTTTATACTCTTAAGCCTTGCCCTCTCTGAATGTCATGTCAAGGATCTTGAGTATGGAGATTGCAGAGCTTAACAATAGTCTGAAGAAGGACTATTTTCTTCAAGGGGATGGGAGGAGAAGCCACACCATAATTGCTAGGCGGGTACAAAAATCCATGTCTCAGTTGTGGTCAAAGACATAGCACTGAGGGATCAAAGAGGGAAAGAGATGGGGATGAAGAAGATGGAGGGGGCAGGGTTTGAAGAGAGATTATATTATACCAAAGAGAGATCATTAATTAATAAAGATTGATTAATTAATAAAGTATATGAGGCTAGGTCATTTACATAAGGACCAGTTCTAATGCCAGAGTAGGATCAAATGCCCAGCAAAGAGATAAGAAACCTTGAACCAGGCACAACAAGCTCTACCCTGATATCGAGCACCAGACAGACAATCTGAATCCCTCTGAGGTTACTTTAATAGCAACATAGTGTAGATCAGTCCTGCAAAAGGGACAGGGAGGAAATTGAGGATATGATATTGTTAGCTGTGCAATGGCAGGCACAATGTTTCATACTCTTGGTGTTGAGCGGTTTGGGTGAGGAAGAATTTACTTAGACCTTTTCGGTAGCCATTGGGAGCTTTGTTTATTGTGTAAGCAAACATGGGCCTCCTTAATAAGAAAGCTAAGTGAATCCCTGATATTTGAAGGAGTTATGCTTATATAGAGGTTTCAGAGCGATGATGTAGTTTTAGAGGTTTTTATGGGGGTTAAAGGTTAAAGATAGTACAAGAAAGGATTTTATAATATAGGATGAGACAGACAAATGGAATTCTTTATGGCTTAAAAGGATTGAAGGACAGGACAGGAGGACACAGGTTAAAAATTAAAGAACACAGGATAAGGGAGACAAAAGCAATTCTTTTGGTACAGGTTCAAGATAAAGGAGCTTTAGGGTGCCTTCAAGTTACTGAATAACCTATGGCGCTTCACAGAGTACTAGAAAAGCAACACTTTTTCTTTTTAACCCTTAGGGCACCGTTGGAGACACAAACATCCTGTGAATGCAAGATGTCTGGAGTCACTACATATCCCACCTCAGTGGGGAAAGGGACATTTCTCAGGGAGGATATTTCTCTTCCTGCACTGAAGACATTCTTGCCCTCCAGGGTCTTAGGAATTCCCTTCAAATTAATGAAAGAATAGAATATTTCCTAGGGATCTGTTGTCCTCACATGGTCAAACTTGTATGTCCTGGAGGCAAATCAGACTCTGCAAATCCCCCTAAGAGCAGGTATTTGCATGTAGCCCCATGTTGGTTAATCATCTCATTCTTGCCTTACCACAGCTTTGCCCAAGATAATAAACGTTTTCTGTTTTTGTCCTAATTCATCCTCTCCATACGTAGTCTCTCATTATTCCACATCTTTCCTTGGGAAAATTTCTTGTTTCCTCCCCTCCTAGAAAAAAATGTAGGTTCCTCAGTAACAGAAACTCTTTCATTTTGGTCTTCACATTCACAGCACCCAGCACGTGCTGGGTACGTTGTAAATGCCTTAAAAATACTTGTTTAATTGAACTGAATTGAATTGATCTCCCCCTTTAGGGAATCCATGGGTAAATACAGTTCATTTCTTTCATTAACTTAAGGATAGCATCTTTCCTCTGAGGTCACCCTCAATTGAAGCCTGTATATGTCTCATTCATACAGTTATTTTCATGTTCTCATTGGGCTGTGAGCTCTTTGAGGCCAAGAAGAGTTGTTTTGCCTTTCTTCACATCTCCACATCTCAGGACAGCACCTGGCCCAGGGGAGGCACTTCAATATTTTTAGCTTGTTGACTTGACTACTGGGGAAGTACCATGGCACCTTTAGTACCTTTGGTCAAAAATCATTGCAAAACATGTATGTTCTATGTCAAATTATTTGCCTTCTCAGGGATGGGGGAGAGTATTTGGAACTCACAATTTGATGAAAGAATGTTAAAGTTGCTTTTTACATGTAATTGGGGGAAAAAATAAAATATTAAATTTTTAAAAGTCATTGTAAAACTTCCAGGATGGGGGCAGCTAGGTAGAGAAGTGGATAGAGCACTGCACCTGGAGTGAGGAGGACTTGAGTTCAAATCCAGTCTCAGATACATGACACTTACTCAGCTGAGTCACTTAACCCCAATTGCCTTGCAACAACCAAACAAACTTGGGTGAGAAGAGCTGATCCAAGGAATTCTTTAGGGGGGGAAGTTACACCACTTCAAATACAGATAAGATTGGAAAATTTTCTCAGTTTTTAATATATATAGTTGGTTTCATGAAGGGTCTCAGGAGACCAATATATCACCATGTAATTCTGACTATGGCATCTAATATTTTTGGTACTTTAACTCTGATTTTCTGATACAGAGTGCTAAAATTAGATTCAGAAATTAACTGCAGACCTACCCTACAAAATAACCTAGCTTTTCAGAAGTAGTTGTTGGTGAATACTTACTAGAATTATCCCCAAGATATTTATGGTTTTGTATGTGTAGAGCAGAATAGGAGGTCATGTGGAAGGCCCTCTATTTCAGGATGCCTGAAATGGAAAGATCATTGGAATGGTAGATTTCAGTGGTATCTGCTAGTAAGTCTGATCTGGAATTGAATTGCCCTAGAGGGGAGGCAGAGTTTGGGAAAGGTGAGACTTTTTGGATAAAGTGATTTGCTATGATGCTTTTTAATTAACCTATGCCACCAGGAAAAATTCGTACCCAATGTGTTGTTCAACCTGTCAGACAAAGTATTTCACTAAAAAATCACGGTTATGGAGGCTAGTGCTTGCTTGAGAAATACCGTGTGAGCCTGATAAAGTAGACTAAGAATAAGACCTATGGAAATTATGAATCCAGTTCTTATGGTCCTGTCATAGGATATTACTATTTTGACAAGTGATTTGTTGCCCTGGTTTTTGTTCAATGGAATCTGTCTTCAATCAAGCCAGTGGCTGTGGTCTGGAATTGAATTACAGACAGACTAGTCAGAGTTGGAGAGAGGTAAGATTTACTGCAGCATTTTGGGTTGGTGCCTCAAGGCAGAACTACATTTATACTTTCATCATCACTATGCCAGGGATCTCAGATGAGGGATTTGACCTTAATCTATAGATATTAATCAAAAGCCAGTTAAATCAAAAATGTTGAATGATGAACATTTTAAATTCTTCTTCTGTGTCTGTGAAAGAAGATTAAAAGAGGGTAAAACTGAAAGACAAAGAAATTAAGTAGCAGTTGGGGTGAGGAGGGAGGAAAAGAGGAAGACAGAGAAAACAGAAGGAGGGATGAGTTGAGGATGAAAGAAATAAGTCCTAGGAAAGATTTTAGGTAATTGTTATAGAATGACAAAGTTGCAGTATAGATCTCTTTAGGATAGAAAGGAGATTCTCAGGAACTTGGTAACATTATTTATCATCAAAAATTCAGTTTTCTCCTCTACAGACAAGGACTAGGAGAACATGATCTTTCCTCTATACTTCTTACCATTACCTTTCCTCCATGTAAGTCTCCAGTACAATACATGTGGTCAACTGGTCAAAGTTGGAAACCCCCATGGTCAACTGGTCAAAGTTAGAAACCCCCATGGTGAGTTGGTCGAAGTTAGAAAACCCTTTATTATCATTCATTAACTTAATGCTAGCATTAAGTTACAAATTATATTAAGTAGGCAAATTAGAGATAGTCACATTACTCCATTCAATTTGATTCAGTTTAATAAACTTATCTATTCAAATTATAAAAGCTAATGCTCTTGTTCTCTCTGCTTCCCTGTAAATTGGACTTCTCTGGTTTCTAATCCACCCCTCTCTCATTCCTGCTCCTCAATTCTAGACTCTTGGAAGCCCCTAACTGGTTTTCTTCTCATTTCCTTGAATATTTCCACAACAGTTCCTTTAAAATGGTCTTCTTTCTAACACATGGACCAAGAAATTGTTCATGACAAGTTTGGATGTAGAAAAAGCAGTGTGATATAGTGAAAAGACTATTGGATTTGAAGTCAGTGGACCTGGAATTAAATCTCAGATCTGCTACTTACTATTGGGGTAACCTCAAGCAGAAACTAAGCCTGTTTGGGCCTCACTTTTCATCTATAAAATGAGAGATTTGGAATGAGTGATATTTAAGATTCTAGCATGGTACAGTCAAAGGAGTGTTGAATTTGGTGCCAAAAGATCCAGTTTCAAATCACAAATTTGATGTTTATTACCCAGGTAACATTGGCTAAGGTTGTTGTTTAGGCATTTTCAGTTGTGTCTCATGCTTTGTGACCTTTTTTTGAAGGGTTTTCTTGGCAAAAATACTAGGGTGGTGTGTGTGCCATTTCCTTCTCCAGCTCATTTTCCAGATGAGAAAACTGAAGCACAAAGGGTTAAGTGATTTGCCCAGGGTCACACAGCTAGCCTCTGAGGTCAGATTTGAACTCAGGACTTCCTGACTTCAGGTTCAGCTCTTTAATTGCTGTACCACCTAGTTGCCCCTTATTTTGAGTCTCAGTTTAAACATCTGTAAAATGAGAGGATGAAACTAAAGGGCTCTGAGGCCTCTCCCAACCCTAGATTTATGATCCTTACAATTCCAAATACCACCAAGTACTTTCTCCTCTTCTCTAGGAACCTGGAAAAATCTGTGAAGTAATTCTCTACTCTGAAGCTTTTTCTAACCTAGCTAGTTGATATGTTACTGTCTGGCTGCCCCTATAGCCCTCTACTATTTGCCAAAGCAATCCCAGTCTCTCAAAGAACTTCATTTATCTCTTCATGCCTCTGACCCTCCTCTAACCTGTTGGCATTACTCAGTTGGCTACCTGTCCTCATGGTCCTCTTCCCAGTCAAATCATCATTATATTAGCATATTTTAAACTAATATTTGCATATTCTAACTTTTTAGATAGAGAAATGGACAAAATATAATCTATAATCAACTGGGAACAGGGGTATTTTTCTCCCCAGCAAGTAACAACAAAAACTAATTTTTTTTTGCATCTGTGGGTACTTCAAAACTTCTACCTCAATGGCCCTGTGATTTTATTGATGAGGACACAATCTCCAATGGTACAGATTAGAAACTGACCATGTTCTCTCCTCCCATGCAACTCCCTCTATAAAATCTTCCTATAAATAAAATCCATCCCCCTCTCCATCAGGAGATCTATCCCAAGTTCCAGGAAATTCCTTTTAGTCTTGTCATTTCATAAGTGTCCAAGGGTTACTTGGGCTGCAAGTTTTCCTTGGGTCTTGCACTAGTTGTTTGTGAATTATTGGTTTGTCCTTCTCATAAAAATGTCACTACTGGGGGGAGAGGGAAAAGGAATAAATAAAGGTGCATAGCAGAGAACAAAAGAAAACTCCCAAGGCAGGAAAGCTGGACAGCTCTGAACAAAATGTGTAGTATTTATTATGTAGGCTTTTTTGAAATGGAAATTTACTGTTGTATATTTTGAATCGTCTCATGTTCTGCTGTTCACATGGCAATGCTTTTTCTTTTTTTTGCGTTCAAGTTTTAATATTTAAGTTTATAATATGTTTCTTTTTCTTTTCTTACTGTGTATTTAAGTTTAGAACAAGAATAAAAATGTCACTAGTGGTTAGCATTAATAACTCTAGAGTCTTTGATCTATGTCAAGGTAGATTCTTTCTCACCCACTGACTTTCTTCATGTCTTTGCCCTTCTCCTCCTAACCCTTCCCCATCACGAGCCACTCAAACTGTATAGATTGACTTTCAACATCTATGGAAGATTGATAGAAGACTGTAGTGATTGGTCAAAGGAAATAATAGCATGGGAAAGGGCTTTTGATAGATTCTGCAGCTATCTGTGAGTGACAGAGTTAATTAAGTTTTAACAGTAAACTGTATGATTAGGCATATTAGGGTCATGAAATCCACCAACCGTTAAAGCCTGTGTCTCTAACAGGGCCAGATTCTTATTCCTACTTCCACTCCCCTATCCCCACTCAGTCCCCACATATATGGGGAAGGACTTGTTTTTATTTCTAAAACCAATCCATAACAAATGAATATATCTTTCTGTTAAGTCCTACTTCCTTCAGACTTTTTGATATGAAAAATTTGGTCATATTTCATAATTACTCAACTGTTTCATGTGGGCATTTCTCACCTCCCCAACAAAGCTGTGAGCTTCTGAAGGGCAGGAACACTATTTTACATTTTTTTCATTAACCCTAAAGTCCCTAGCACAGTTCCAGATGCATAGTAGGTGATCAATGCATACTTGTTGGATGGATGAATCTTTTAGGATATTCTAAGAAACGTAGGCTAAGAGATAAGCCACCAAGCATAGTATAAAAAGAGCTGGATTTGGAAGCAGAGGACTCAGGTCTGAATCCTTACTTCGCTACTTACTAGCTATGTTATATTGTCCAAATCATTTAACCTCTCTGGATCTTAATTTCCTCATCCCAGTAATAGCAATTTAAAGTCTGAAAAGGACTTTTACATCTGTTATCTCATTTGACCCTTACAACAACCCTGGAGGTAAATACTATTATCATGCCCATTTTAAAGTTGAGGAAACTAAGGCAGATGTGACTTGCCCAGGGTCATATGACTAGGAAGTGTTAGAAGCATCTTAAACTCAAGTCTTCTTTACTCCAAGTGCGTGGTTCTGTCTACTGTGCCACCTCACTGCCTCTAAATCAAATAAAGGAATTGAATTTGAGGATCCCTAAAAATCTTACAATAATAATTTTCCTCAGCATTTTCACAGTGAGCATATCCAGGTAGGTATACACACAGGAGTCAAATAAGCACTGTCTCCTAAATGGATGTAAATTTTCTGGACAAGATGTGAACCACATACACGTAGAGGCCAGACCAGACAGAGATGTGGAAGGTGAGACAAAGTCTCAGTGAGAGAGACTACTATAAATTGCAGAGAAATTGTCAGAATTTGTGGAGGGAGGGTGCCACTTTGAAGTTTTCTATAATTTCGAATATTTTTAAAAAGTCACCATGTTAGCTACTTGAAATACAAAGACAAAAGGGAAATGGATATCTTTTAAAAGGAGGTTAGATTCTACCTAGATAAATAAAAAAATAAATAAAATTCAAAATAATTTGAGAAGGCTGAGATCTCCAACAACTGCCAGAGGTAGGTGAAAGGCATTTAGATTACAATGCCAGGAAGAGGAGGCTCACAACATAAACCTTGAAGGAAGTCATGGATTCTGTAAAGAGGAGAAGGAAGTTGTATGTAAGATGAATTTTAGTGTTTGTAAAGTGAATTAAAAGTTAAATTAATTTCTAAAAATTAATTTAAATTAAATCAGTAGACAAGAATGAAATGCTCAGTCATGAAACCTTCTAGATACTAGACACCACTTGTGTAGTCCCAAAGGGAAAGAAGGACTGACACGTAAAGGAATCACAAGCTCCTAGGAGCAGTTTGGACTGGTAGTGTGAGTCGGGGGATATAATGCTAATCAGAGAGTTAAAGATCTTCCCCACCCATTAATGGGCTTGCCCATTAAAGAAAGCTTGTTTAGGGGAGACCCACACCTTTTGTTAATTTCTAATGCATTGGTTCTCAAGGGTTGTGATGTCCTCTGGTTCTGAAAAATATATAAATACTCTGAGCTGAGGTTTTACTTTGGGGCTTAGTTTTTGGAAGAAGATTTGTGTGCCAGATAAGACTGTGGGAAGCTGCTAAGCAGCCCCCTGGTTTTGAAAACCCAGATGTTGCTGCTTCTCTCTCTGGTAACTATGTTTGTATGGTCAGATAGTTGGCTCGGTCTGTTGATCTGTGATGGATGTATTGCTTATGGTCGGGCAGATGGAAACTCTGTCAGTTGATCTTTATTTCTCTGTATTTTCTCTGACATTCAGGGTACTAACTTTTCCCCCTGAACTAAGTGAATGATATATGTGCTTGATTAAAATGATTGTTGGCCCCTCAAAAGTTGCTTTCCTTTTAGAAAAACATATCTAAGAACCTGTACAGCAGGGCCTCCTGTGTATGTCAGCGTACTAGCTTTTACAGAGGACTACACAGACCCAGAGGAAAGTTGGAACCCACCAGAACAGAGTACTGCTTTTGTCCTCAAAGGGAGCAAGGGAAGCAAAGGAAGTTAAATTTTCCTAACCATTGAGGGGACTTGGACATGAGTTCATCCTGCGACGTTTGGGGAAGGCTATTTTAAGCTAAGTTAAATACAACTGGGCCTGTATCTGATGGTTTGTTGGCCTGAACGTTAGGTAAAGGGAAGTAAGGGCCCTTAGGGAAATCTGAGTCAAATTCTAATTCCAAGAAGAAACTCTGGGTGGGAACAAAATGAGTTGTGGAGATTGTTTTTGAGTGAGTCCCTATCATCTATCATTTCAAGGGCCAGAGTCTAACTGACACTGAGATTGCACTTTTTTTCATGCTGTTATATACTTTAGGTGGATTTTCCTGAAATAATAGTGGTTTACATTGAGTCATTCAAATTGTCCCCCTCTCAGTCCAGCCCTCTTTGTGACCAGTGGTACACATCTGAAGATGGCTAGTTTCTATACCTGGACAAACATAGTTTTGTTTTCTCCCCATTTAGGAAAAGCTAATTGGAGAGAGAAATCTTTACAGCTCAGGTTTGCTCAGCAGGTCAAAAAAACGGTTGGGTTAGCTGGTAAATGGAAAGGCTCAGAACAATGTTTAATTCCATTTAATCAATTAACAAGTATTTATTAAATGCCTGCTATGTACCAAGCATTGTGTTCAGTGTATACAAGTATAATTAATGAAACAATCCCTATTTATAAGGAGCTCCTGTTCTGATGGTAGAGACAAGTATATTTACAAGGAGTTCCTAAAATCTTAGGGATATTTTAGGCTTTGTAGCTTAAAAAC
>CM053770.1:92140928-92165997 GCA_028658325.1 Potorous gilbertii
TGTTCTGAGCCTTTCCATTTACCAGCTAACCCAACCGTTTTTTTGACCTGCTGAGCAAACCTGAGCTGTAAAGATTTCTCTCTCCAATTAGCTTTTCCTAAATGGGGAGAAAACAAAACTATGTTTGTCCAGGTATAGAAACTAGCCATCTTCAGATGTGTACCACTGGTCACAAAGAGGGCTGGACTGAGAGGGGGACAATTTGAATGACTCAATGTAAACCACTATTATTTCAGGAAAATCCACCTAAAGTATATAACAGCATGAAAAAAAGTGCAATCTCAGTGTCAGTTAGACTCTGGCCCTTGAAATGATAGATGATAGGGACTCACTCAAAAACAATCTCCACAACTCATTTTGTTCCCACCCAGAGTTTCTTCTTGGAATTAGAATTTGACTCAGATTTCCCTAAGGGCCCTTACTTCCCTTTACCTAACGTTCAGGCCAACAAACCATCAGATACAGGCCCAGTTGTATTTAACTTAGCTTAAAATAGCCTTCCCCAAACGTCGCAGGATGAACTCATGTCCAAGTCCCCTCAATGGTTAGGAAAATTTAACTTCCTTTGCTTCCCTTGCTCCCTTTGAGGACAAAAGCAGTACTCTGTTCTGGTGGGTTCCAACTTTCCTCTGGGTCTGTGTAGTCCTCTGTAAAAGCTAGTACGCTGACATACACAGGAGGCCCTGCTGTACAGGTTCTTAGATATGTTTTTCTAAAAGGAAAGCAACTTTTGAGGGGCCAACAATCATTTTAATCAAGCACATATATCATTCACTTAGTTCAGGGGGAAAAGTTAGTACCCTGAATGTCAGAGAAAATACAGAGAAATAAAGATCAACTGACAGAGTTTCCATCTGCCCGACCATAAGCAATACATCCATCACAGATCAACAGACCGAGCCAACTATCTGACCATACAAACATAGTTACCAGAGAGAGAAGCAGCAACATCTGGGTTTTCAAAACCAGGGGGCTGCTTAGCAGCTTCCCACAGTCTTATCTGGCACACAAATCTTCTTCCAAAAACTAAGCCCCAAAGTAAAACCTCAGCTCAGAGTATTTATATATTTTTCAGAACCAGAGGACATCACAACCCTTGAGAACCAATGCATTAGAAATTAACAAAAGGTGTGGGTCTCCCCTAAACAAGCTTTCTTTAATGGGCAAGCCCATTAATGGGTGGGGAAGATCTTTAACTCTCTGATTAGCATTATATCCCCCGACTCACACTACCAGTCCAAACTGCTCCTAGGAGCTTGTGATTCCTTTACGTGTCAGTCCTTCTTTCCCTTTGGGACTACACAAGTGGTGTCTAGTATCTAGAAGGTTTCATGACTGAGCATTTCATTCTTGTCTACTGATTTAATTTAAATTAATTTTTAGAAATTAATTTAACTTTTAATTCACTTTACAAACACTAAAATTCATCTTACATACAACTTCCTTCTCCTCTTTACAGAATCCATGACTTCCTTCAAGGTTTATGTTGTGAGCCTCCTCTTCCTGGCATTGTAATCTAAATGCCTTTCACCTACCTCTGGCAGTTGTTGGAGATCTCAGCCTTCTCAAATTATTTTGAATTTTATTTATTTTTTTATTTATCTAGGTAGAATCTAACCTCCTTTTAAAAGATATCCATTTCCCTTTTGTCTTTGTATTTCAAGTAGCTAACATGGTGACTTTTTAAAAATATTCGAAATTATAGAAAACTTCAAAGTGGCACCCTCCCTCCACAAATTCTGACAATTTCTCTGCAATTTATAGTAGTCTCTCTCACTGAGACTTTGTCTCACCTTCCACATCTCTGTCTGGTCTGGCCTCTACGTGTATGTGGTTCACATCTTGTCCAGAAAATTTACATCCATTTAGGAGACAGTGCTTATTTGACTCCTGTGTGTATACCTACCTGGATATGCTCACTGTGAAAATGCTGAGGAAAATTATTATTGTAAGATTTTTAGGGATCCTCAAATTCAATTCCTTTATTTGATTTAGAGGCAGTGAGGTGGCACAGTAGACAGAACCACGCACTTGGAGTAAAGAAGACTTGAGTTTAAGATGCTTCTAACACTTCCTAGTCATATGACCCTGGGCAAGTCACATCTGCCTTAGTTTCCTCAACTTTAAAATGGGCATGATAATAGTATTTACCTCCAGGGTTGTTGTAAGGGTCAAATGAGATAACAGATGTAAAAGTCCTTTTCAGACTTTAAATTGCTATTACTGGGATGAGGAAATTAAGATCCAGAGAGGTTAAATGATTTGGACAATATAACATAGCTAGTAAGTAGCGAAGTAAGGATTCAGACCTGAGTCCTCTGCTTCCAAATCCAGCTCTTTTTATACTATGCTTGGTGGCTTATCTCTTAGCCTACGTTTCTTAGAATATCCTAAAAGATTCATCCATCCAACAAGTATGCATTGATCACCTACTATGCATCTGGAACTGTGCTAGGGACTTTAGGGTTAATGAAAAAAATGTAAAATAGTGTTCCTGCCCTTCAGAAGCTCACAGCTTTGTTGGGGAGGTGAGAAATGCCCACATGAAACAGTTGAGTAATTATGAAATATGACCAAATTTTTCATATCAAAAAGTCTGAAGGAAGTAGGACTTAACAGAAAGATATATTCATTTGTTATGGATTGGTTTTAGAAATAAAAACAAGTCCTTCCCCATATATGTGGGGACTGAGTGGGGATAGGGGAGTGGAAGTAGGAATAAGAATCTGGCCCTGTTAGAGACACAGGCTTTAACGGTTGGTGGATTTCATGACCCTAATATGCCTAATCATACAGTTTACTGTTAAAACTTAATTAACTCTGTCACTCACAGATAGCTGCAGAATCTATCAAAAGCCCTTTCCCATGCTATTATTTCCTTTGACCAATCACTACAGTCTTCTATCAATCTTCCATAGATGTTGAAAGTCAATCTATACAGTTTGAGTGGCTCGTGATGGGGAAGGGTTAGGAGGAGAAGGGCAAAGACATGAAGAAAGTCAGTGGGTGAGAAAGAATCTACCTTGACATAGATCAAAGACTCTAGAGTTATTAATGCTAACCACTAGTGACATTTTTATTCTTGTTCTAAACTTAAATACACAGTAAGAAAAGAAAAAGAAACATATTATAAACTTAAATATTAAAACTTGAACGCAAAAAAAAGAAAAAGCATTGCCATGTGAACAGCAGAACATGAGACGATTCAAAATATACAACAGTAAATTTCCATTTCAAAAAAGCCTACATAATAAATACTACACATTTTGTTCAGAGCTGTCCAGCTTTCCTGCCTTGGGAGTTTTCTTTTGTTCTCTGCTATGCACCTTTATTTATTCCTTTTCCCTCTCCCCCCAGTAGTGACATTTTTATGAGAAGGACAAACCAATAATTCACAAACAACTAGTGCAAGACCCAAGGAAAACTTGCAGCCCAAGTAACCCTTGGACACTTATGAAATGACAAGACTAAAAGGAATTTCCTGGAACTTGGGATAGATCTCCTGATGGAGAGGGGGATGGATTTTATTTATAGGAAGATTTTATAGAGGGAGTTGCATGGGAGGAGAGAACATGGTCAGTTTCTAATCTGTACCATTGGAGATTGTGTCCTCATCAATAAAATCACAGGGCCATTGAGGTAGAAGTTTTGAAGTACCCACAGATGCAAAAAAAAATTAGTTTTTGTTGTTACTTGCTGGGGAGAAAAATACCCCTGTTCCCAGTTGATTATAGATTATATTTTGTCCATTTCTCTATCTAAAAAGTTAGAATATGCAAATATTAGTTTAAAATATGCTAATATAATGATGATTTGACTGGGAAGAGGACCATGAGGACAGGTAGCCAACTGAGTAATGCCAACAGGTTAGAGGAGGGTCAGAGGCATGAAGAGATAAATGAAGTTCTTTGAGAGACTGGGATTGCTTTGGCAAATAGTAGAGGGCTATAGGGGCAGCCAGACAGTAACATATCAACTAGCTAGGTTAGAAAAAGCTTCAGAGTAGAGAATTACTTCACAGATTTTTCCAGGTTCCTAGAGAAGAGGAGAAAGTACTTGGTGGTATTTGGAATTGTAAGGATCATAAATCTAGGGTTGGGAGAGGCCTCAGAGCCCTTTAGTTTCATCCTCTCATTTTACAGATGTTTAAACTGAGACTCAAAATAAGGGGCAACTAGGTGGTACAGCAATTAAAGAGCTGAACCTGAAGTCAGGAAGTCCTGAGTTCAAATCTGACCTCAGAGGCTAGCTGTGTGACCCTGGGCAAATCACTTAACCCTTTGTGCTTCAGTTTTCTCATCTGGAAAATGAGCTGGAGAAGGAAATGGCACACACACCACCCTAGTATTTTTGCCAAGAAAACCCTTCAAAAAAAGGTCACAAAGCATGAGACACAACTGAAAATGCCTAAACAACAACCTTAGCCAATGTTACCTGGGTAATAAACATCAAATTTGTGATTTGAAACTGGATCTTTTGGCACCAAATTCAACACTCCTTTGACTGTACCATGCTAGAATCTTAAATATCACTCATTCCAAATCTCTCATTTTATAGATGAAAAGTGAGGCCCAAACAGGCTTAGTTTCTGCTTGAGGTTACCCCAATAGTAAGTAGCAGATCTGAGATTTAATTCCAGGTCCACTGACTTCAAATCCAATAGTCTTTTCACTATATCACACTGCTTTTTCTACATCCAAACTTGTCATGAACAATTTCTTGGTCCATGTGTTAGAAAGAAGACCATTTTAAAGGAACTGTTGTGGAAATATTCAAGGAAATGAGAAGAAAACCAGTTAGGGGCTTCCAAGAGTCTAGAATTGAGGAGCAGGAATGAGAGAGGGGTGGATTAGAAACCAGAGAAGTCCAATTTACAGGGAAGCAGAGAGAACAAGAGCATTAGCTTTTATAATTTGAATAGATAAGTTTATTAAACTGAATCAAATTGAATGGAGTAATGTGACTATCTCTAATTTGCCTACTTAATATAATTTGTAACTTAATGCTAGCATTAAGTTAATGAATGATAATAAAGGGTTTTCTAACTTCGACCAACTCACCATGGGGGTTTCTAACTTTGACCAGTTGACCATGGGGGTTTCCAACTTTGACCAGTTGACCACATGTATTGTACTGGAGACTTACATGGAGGAAAGGTAATGGTAAGAAGTATAGAGGAAAGATCATGTTCTCCTAGTCCTTGTCTGTAGAGGAGAAAACTGAATTTTTGATGATAAATAATGTTACCAAGTTCCTGAGAATCTCCTTTCTATCCTAAAGAGATCTATACTGCAACTTTGTCATTCTATAACAATTACCTAAAATCTTTCCTAGGACTTATTTCTTTCATCCTCAACTCATCCCTCCTTCTGTTTTCTCTGTCTTCCTCTTTTCCTCCCTCCTCACCCCAACTGCTACTTAATTTCTTTGTCTTTCAGTTTTACCCTCTTTTAATCTTCTTTCACAGACACAGAAGAAGAATTTAAAATGTTCATCATTCAACATTTTTGATTTAACTGGCTTTTGATTAATATCTATAGATTAAGGTCAAATCCCTCATCTGAGATCCCTGGCATAGTGATGATGAAAGTATAAATGTAGTTCTGCCTTGAGGCACCAACCCAAAATGCTGCAGTAAATCTTACCTCTCTCCAACTCTGACTAGTCTGTCTGTAATTCAATTCCAGACCACAGCCACTGGCTTGATTGAAGACAGATTCCATTGAACAAAAACCAGGGCAACAAATCACTTGTCAAAATAGTAATATCCTATGACAGGACCATAAGAACTGGATTCATAATTTCCATAGGTCTTATTCTTAGTCTACTTTATCAGGCTCACACGGTATTTCTCAAGCAAGCACTAGCCTCCATAACCGTGATTTTTTAGTGAAATACTTTGTCTGACAGGTTGAACAACACATTGGGTACGAATTTTTCCTGGTGGCATAGGTTAATTAAAAAGCATCATAGCAAATCACTTTATCCAAAAAGTCTCACCTTTCCCAAACTCTGCCTCCCCTCTAGGGCAATTCAATTCCAGATCAGACTTACTAGCAGATACCACTGAAATCTACCATTCCAATGATCTTTCCATTTCAGGCATCCTGAAATAGAGGGCCTTCCACATGACCTCCTATTCTGCTCTACACATACAAAACCATAAATATCTTGGGGATAATTCTAGTAAGTATTCACCAACAACTACTTCTGAAAAGCTAGGTTATTTTGTAGGGTAGGTCTGCAGTTAATTTCTGAATCTAATTTTAGCACTCTGTATCAGAAAATCAGAGTTAAAGTACCAAAAATATTAGATGCCATAGTCAGAATTACATGGTGATATATTGGTCTCCTGAGACCCTTCATGAAACCAACTATATATATTAAAAACTGAGAAAATTTTCCAATCTTATCTGTATTTGAAGTGGTGTAACTTCCCCCCCTAAAGAATTCCTTGGATCAGCTCTTCTCACCCAAGTTTGTTTGGTTGTTGCAAGGCAATTGGGGTTAAGTGACTCAGCTGAGTAAGTGTCATGTATCTGAGACTGGATTTGAACTCAAGTCCTCCTCACTCCAGGTGCAGTGCTCTATCCACTTCTCTACCTAGCTGCCCCCATCCTGGAAGTTTTACAATGACTTTTAAAAATTTAATATTTTATTTTTTCCCCCAATTACATGTAAAAAGCAACTTTAACATTCTTTCATCAAATTGTGAGTTCCAAATACTCTCCCCCATCCCTGAGAAGGCAAATAATTTGACATAGAACATACATGTTTTGCAATGATTTTTGACCAAAGGTACTAAAGGTGCCATGGTACTTCCCCAGTAGTCAAGTCAACAAGCTAAAAATATTGAAGTGCCTCCCCTGGGCCAGGTGCTGTCCTGAGATGTGGAGATGTGAAGAAAGGCAAAACAACTCTTCTTGGCCTCAAAGAGCTCACAGCCCAATGAGAACATGAAAATAACTGTATGAATGAGACATATACAGGCTTCAATTGAGGGTGACCTCAGAGGAAAGATGCTATCCTTAAGTTAATGAAAGAAATGAACTGTATTTACCCATGGATTCCCTAAAGGGGGAGATCAATTCAATTCAGTTCAATTAAACAAGTATTTTTAAGGCATTTACAACGTACCCAGCACGTGCTGGGTGCTGTGAATGTGAAGACCAAAATGAAAGAGTTTCTGTTACTGAGGAACCTACATTTTTTTCTAGGAGGGGAGGAAACAAGAAATTTTCCCAAGGAAAGATGTGGAATAATGAGAGACTACGTATGGAGAGGATGAATTAGGACAAAAACAGAAAACGTTTATTATCTTGGGCAAAGCTGTGGTAAGGCAAGAATGAGATGATTAACCAACATGGGGCTACATGCAAATACCTGCTCTTAGGGGGATTTGCAGAGTCTGATTTGCCTCCAGGACATACAAGTTTGACCATGTGAGGACAACAGATCCCTAGGAAATATTCTATTCTTTCATTAATTTGAAGGGAATTCCTAAGACCCTGGAGGGCAAGAATGTCTTCAGTGCAGGAAGAGAAATATCCTCCCTGAGAAATGTCCCTTTCCCCACTGAGGTGGGATATGTAGTGACTCCAGACATCTTGCATTCACAGGATGTTTGTGTCTCCAACGGTGCCCTAAGGGTTAAAAAGAAAAAGTGTTGCTTTTCTAGTACTCTGTGAAGCGCCATAGGTTATTCAGTAACTTGAAGGCACCCTAAAGCTCCTTTATCTTGAACCTGTACCAAAAGAATTGCTTTTGTCTCCCTTATCCTGTGTTCTTTAATTTTTAACCTGTGTCCTCCTGTCCTGTCCTTCAATCCTTTTAAGCCATAAAGAATTCCATTTGTCTGTCTCATCCTATATTATAAAATCCTTTCTTGTACTATCTTTAACCTTTAACCCCCATAAAAACCTCTAAAACTACATCATCGCTCTGAAACCTCTATATAAGCATAACTCCTTCAAATATCAGGGATTCACTTAGCTTTCTTATTAAGGAGGCCCATGTTTGCTTACACAATAAACAAAGCTCCCAATGGCTACCGAAAAGGTCTAAGTAAATTCTTCCTCACCCAAACCGCTCAACACCAAGAGTATGAAACATTGTGCCTGCCATTGCACAGCTAACAATATCATATCCTCAATTTCCTCCCTGTCCCTTTTGCAGGACTGATCTACACTATGTTGCTATTAAAGTAACCTCAGAGGGATTCAGATTGTCTGTCTGGTGCTCGATATCAGGGTAGAGCTTGTTGTGCCTGGTTCAAGGTTTCTTATCTCTTTGCTGGGCATTTGATCCTACTCTGGCATTAGAACTGGTCCTTATGTAAATGACCTAGCCTCATATACTTTATTAATTAATCAATCTTTATTAATTAATGATCTCTCTTTGGTATAATATAATCTCTCTTCAAACCCTGCCCCCTCCATCTTCTTCATCCCCATCTCTTTCCCTCTTTGATCCCTCAGTGCTATGTCTTTGACCACAACTGAGACATGGATTTTTGTACCCGCCTAGCAATTATGGTGTGGCTTCTCCTCCCATCCCCTTGAAGAAAATAGTCCTTCTTCAGACTATTGTTAAGCTCTGCAATCTCCATACTCAAGATCCTTGACATGACATTCAGAGAGGGCAAGGCTTAAGAGTATAAAGTAAATTGAGGGTCTCCAAATAGGACATTTCCTGCCACTAAAATTATTTCCCTGATATAGATATTAGGTACCTCCAATCTCACCATTAGCACTTAATTTAGATCAGTGATTAAAAAAAAAGAAAGACTACACAAAGTTCAGAATATTTATAGCAGTCCTTTTTGTGCTTTCAAAGAACTGGAAATAAAGTAGATCTCTACCAACTGGAGAATGACTACACAAGTTGTAGCACTTGAGTATAATGGAATATTATTATTAAGACCACCTAAGAAGTGATAAATATAATACAGAAAAGTATGGAAATAATTGTGTGAATTGATGCAAAATGAAGTGAGCAGGAACAGGAAAACAATATGCGCAATGACTGTGACAATATAAATGGAAAGAACCAAAGCAATGCTATTCAAACTGAATGCTGTTCAATTATAATGACCAAACCCAAGCCCAGAGAAGAGTTATGGAAAATCCCTCCCCTTCTTTCAAAGAGGTGGAGGAGCATAGGGGTAGTAGAATGTCTGAGTGGAACAGTAGAAAAGTGTCAGAGTTTTTCAGTGAGCTGGTCAGTTCTGCTAAATTGTGTTTTCCTCTTTTTTGTTCTTTGCTATAAGAGACGCTTCTCTGGGGAAGAAATGTGAGCCTTAAGTAATGTGAAAGCAAAACACATCAATACAAATTAATTTTTAAAAGAAACTACTTTGTTCCTTCAGACCTCATTGTCTTCAATGATGTTGTGCCATTGTCAGCTAACAGCTTACTAAAATTTAATGGACAACAGAAAAGAAAAAGTTCTGGGCACAGTTGAAGTGCCTGAAGGCAATGGCTACTATGCAAAGAAAGGATTGCTACTCTCTTCCAAAAATGAATGACTGCAGCCACCTTGAAGGTAAGTGTATCAATTCATTGTTCCTGAGGTACACAATTCCTATATAGAAATATATATGTATGTGAGTATATATATGTACACATATATACACACATACATACACACATATACGTATTATGTGTGTATATATACGTGATACATATATATGTATAAAACAAATTCAACCTAGCTCTGCTAAATATTTTACAGCCCAATGATTGAGGTCATAGTATGATTGTCTTTGACTGAAGGAGGAGGTAGGACACGTGATGAGCAACATCCTGCTGTCATGGAGTTAGCTTCAGGCCAGTTCTCTGTGTGAAACAGATCATCCACCCTAATCCCTCTCCATGGTGTTTTCATGACCCTTTTCTGAACAGCCTCCTCTGGCTTTGAACCTGATGCTCCCAAATTCAGAACCTCCTCTCCTTCTTACCCCTTAAGATTGCTGCCTTTTGACCTGAAGATTGAATGTTAGTTATTCTCTTAGATCTCTAGAGTGTGCTTAGACTATCCTTCTCAGGCATTCCATGTGGGATAATCTAGACTAAGTGAGGGTCACCAAGGCTAAAAACAAAAATGATGCCTTGGGTGATTTCATTACCATGAATAGATGGAGGCTAGACCAGAGTTTTTGCTCATCCAGAGTCTTAGGGTATCTTGGCAGATATCTTTATATTACATTACATCTTAAGGATTAATATGTCCATTTACTTTTGAAACCAATTAAATGGAAACAGAATAACATTCAAGATGGTATAGGTGGCTATGTATTCAATTCAATAACCTAGGAGGTGTGGATTTATGATGGTTGGTTGTTGTCCTTCGTCTTCAAAGAGGGCCAAAATGACATCACCATGATAAAGTGAAATTTCAGTGTGTCGCACTGCGGCTGATCAGACCAGTAGGAGTTTGGAATGCTCTACCACAGGTTGGACATAGATAGACCATGTGAATATTTAGAGTGGACACCCCAAATTTGCGCATCCTGCATTTACTTTGTGCTGTCTCAATTCTGCTTTGCTCAAAGAGCACAGTATCCTTTCTGATGTGGACACATGATACTGAGTGGTCCTGTGCCAGTGTCTCATGTTGCACAGTCAAATTCAAATCCAAAGTTCTTGAGAGACACAGTCAAATCCAAAGTTCTTGAGAGATTTATGATACAGTTTTGGTCAAAGCAGCCACTAATCTGAACTCCTGAACCAAGGCCTTATTCTCCTTCACTAGTGAAAATCAGACTTTTGGAAACAGTAACATCTTCATCTCTAAGGAGTATGTGTTATACACTGATGAATATGTCAGCTTTCTATGTTAACAAGTTCAAACTTTATCAAATCAATAGCTAATAGTAAACATTTATTAAATGCCTCCAAAGGCCAGGCACTGTGCAAATTCTGGGGATCCAAATACAAAAAAGAAAACAGTCCCTGCTACCCTCAATATAATGAGGGAAGAGAACATGCAACAGAAAGCTGAAAAGGGGTAGGGAAAAGGAAATGTTAGGAAGGTGCCTGGTGCTTGGTAACATGACAGAAAATTAAAAGAAGTAGAAATGAGTTCAGCAAGGTAGGAAATGAGAAATCTCTCTTGTGCCCTCTCCTTAAATGGAAGTTGATGAGTTCATGACTCTTTCCTCCAATCAGAAGGGCAGAGCTACTAATGAGATGTGAGTACCAAGGCTGATTGGATCTTTCAGGATGATGAGATTTCTTAATGAAGAGGTTCCTAAGGGGCATGATGGAAAAGTCAGAGAAGTCCAAGTGGGAAATGATAAGGATATTGCCTTCCCTCTGTGTAAATGTGGAATATCAGCTGTATCTAGGTATAGATGATATTCCCAAGGCAGTAGCCTCTTGGGAGCCTGCACATTCCAGCACTTTCCTGTTCAGTGGTCATATTTTTTGTCTGAATAATTTGTGACTTTGCTTTCTCTGTAGGAAAGATAACACAACACCCTTCTCCACATCCTAAAACCGTTCAAATGGGTATCTTTTAAGTCCTTCGTTGTTAGTCATGGCTTGCCATTTCCTTCTCTAGCTCATTGTACAGATGAGAAAACTGAGGCAAAGTGGGTTAAGTGACTTACCCAGAGTCACACAGCTAGTAAGTATCTGAGGCCAAATTTGAACTCAGATGTTTCAAACTCTAGACCCCAAACTTTATCCACTGTGCCACTTTGCTGCCCATTCTTTTGTATTTCTAATTGAATAAGCCAGGAGCTTTAGGAAAAAGACAAGAAAATGCCTTTAAGGTTTCTACCCTTTTAGAGACCACTCCAGAGCATCCTGAGGAGTCAAAATGTCAATCTTTCATCAAGACAGAAATCAAGTCTTAACATCTTTCCAAATAAGTTTGTGTTAGTTTGTTTATTGGTGAACCTACTGTAAAGGTAACCACTATCTCTCACTGCTCAGATTTCATGGAAAAACAATTTTCAGAACTAATAACATCTTGTTTTCATAACAGGGCAAAAGCCTAATTCAAAGATTTTTAGAGTTCAGATTCTTATTTTATGTTTCATGCATGAATAAAAGTGCCAATTAACATAAAATATAACTAGAAGCATTCTGGTAAATACCCAACCGCTTGTTCATTTGTCCCGGGAAATGACAATTTATGTCAGGCAACCAATAATAGGTATTTGTTTTCATTTATTTTATTACCTGAGCATTTCTAAAGGGAATAGTAGATAAACTAAAATATATAGACTGGTCAACATGGTCAATATCATAGAATCAGATAAAAAAACCTTAGCAGTCACCCAACTTAATCTCCTAATTAATATAAAAATTTACAGCATCTGGGATAGATTTCTTCTTAAATATTACCAGCAATACTGAGTGCACTTCTTCTTGAGGCCATTTTTCCATCATTGGACAACTCTAATTTACCCAGTGATTTACTTCATATGAAACTCAAACACCTTCTGATTGTCCCCTGTGTAGACAAAAGAGAATATCTCCTCTCTCTTAGGCATAGTAGCGCTTTCAGATATTTGAAGATAGTGATCATTCTCTCTCCTTAACTTTTCTTAACTCCTTAATGTTCCTCCCACTGCTCTTCATATTTCAAAATATCTCCACATCCTAGTCACCTTCCTCTGTACATACTCTAATGTGTCATTCTAGAGATCATTTATTAGGTACAGTAGAAATGAAAGCATCTCCAGAATCAAGTGGGAGTAGGGGTCAGGGAAGCCAGAGTAGGTTTCTGGAAAATAAAAAGGAAAAAGATTTGCTTAGATAATTTCCTGCTGGAGACTAATGGCTCTGAACATTGGCAGAAGCAGCCTTCAAGCAGTCAGTAGCAAATCCACCAACAAAGAATGAAATGCAGACATAAATAGGGTTCAGAGAGCAGAAGCAGATTAGAAGTCATGCTCAGCAGAAAATAAGAAAGTAAGTCCTTTCTGATCTTAGTGATTTTTGAGGGCTGATATATACATCACTGACATTTGTTACTAACGAGCTCTGGTTTTACTGGGCCCAGGCTGGGTCCCTATCCATTAGCCCATACTACCTCTATTTGTTATCTAATTACAGCAAGCATATAGCTTATGGGTCAGGGTCATCAAGAGCAGAGATAAGAGGTAAGGTGAAGCCCAGAAGTTAGAATACCCTGGAATGATCTAGAAATTTGGAATTAATGAGACTTAGCCTCTCTACAAACCAAATGAAGGATCTGATTTTCACTGTGGGATAGGATCTACAATTCTCAGTAAACAAATATTCACAAGTTCTCATGATTGCTATATTTTGTCATACTTGGAAGACCAATTATGTCTATGTTGCTCACTTCTCAACATGTTCTTGTGCAAAGTTACCTCTTCTCTGTATGGTACTCTGTTGGGAATGGATATGATTTTTTAAATAAAATTGTTAACAAATTGTCTGAACATGCTTTAAAGGAAAGTCTGTCCAAAGGAACTGAGAGGAAAAATGGAAAAGCTAATCTCCTGCAGGCTGCCCCTCTTCCTCCTCCCTCCTTTTTCTATTTATTTCCATGCCTTCTCCATTTGTTTGAGGATCCCCATTGAGAGCTTCCTTTCTACTCCAGAGAGAATTGGAATGGTAAGTAAAGCCTACTTACTAATATTAACCACCTCCCACTTTAGTATGTGAACATTTACCATTGTCTCCAAGGTTTGCATGGTTCATGTTTGTATAATTTGTACAAGCATATATGTAAATGTTACCACATGCAGAAACCTGCCCTTTATAACCAGCTGGACCCAGTTCAAGTGCATTTGAAAGTAATCAAAGCCTCCTGTCTCTCAAGTACCTTCTAATGGATTCATGACCTTGTTTATTTTTGTTAGATTGCAGCAACTTGATAGTAATGCAACTATTTGTTGAATTGAACTGTCAGCTGCCTTCCAAAGTGTATTGATAATAGTTCATTTTGAATGGTTATAATTGGTTCTTGGCATTTGGACAGAGTTCACCTCATCAGTGCAACTAAGTCATTTGTCTATGAGAAAGTGGGCATTTTTCCATCTATAAATTACAAAGAGAGACTCAAACATGCTCTTTCCAGTTGAAGATGATGCCTCTCACAGTGATAACTGTTGGGTTTGCAACATATGACTCAACACATGCAAGTTAAGCTATCTTTTTTATTGTATTCACATAGTGAGTGCTTTGAATTTTCAGTAAAGTTTAATGCTTGAGAAGGCAAAGACTATAACATTACCTTTTCAACTCAGTTTCATGGACTGGTTCAAAAAGATTGTTCTTGGTTGCTATACACTGGGCTTGTTTATACGCTGCCCTCGTTTCCCAGCAATCAATATCAATATCCTGTTTTTGAAGCTATATTTCATCATCCTTAGTGGTTTAAGCTGCACTCAATCCAATCAAGGGCTATTTCTAATGGCAATTCTAATGGCAAATGGCAAATTCCTACTAACCTACCAGTGACAAAGCACAGTCAACATCTCTGATATGGTAGATTCAGGATGACTTACTAACATTTAGTAGCTGAAGTTCGTAGACAATAGTACCACAAAATTGTGATCTCTCTACTTAACAAAACTATTCCTAAAATGTGAATGCACAATTCTGTGGATTCATGCACTTTTGAGACTCTAAAAAGATTTCACTCCCATGATGAAGAGTAGTGGACATTGCTTTTCTCCCAAGTGTTTCTTGTTCATAAAAGTAATTAAGGATTGACAAAAAATTACTTTTTATTGGAAGAATGAAAGAGATGGGTGGGAGGAAAGGGAGATTCTTAAATTGACCTGAGCAAGATCAGCCTCGAGACCTTTTGTAGATCTCTGAATCCAATCCAGTCCAGTTCCAGGGTTAGGAACTCCCTAACCCATTTTCCTCACTTTTATTGCTATTGTGGCTGCTACTTCCTGATCTCTAGAGCTTTTAGACAATTTTCCTACAATTTCTGGGTGATTCTGTGCAAGGCATTTCATCTTCATTCAAAATAAATTATTAGTGAACACCTCAAGTCAAATTCTCTCCTTAAGTTTTCTTGACAGAAACAATAGGTTTCCCCCAAATAATGCATAAATGAGACCAAATTTCAACTCAGAAGCAAGTGCTAGGCAAAAACCAGCCCTAAAGCTAAAATTTGAATAATAGATTTTAATAGAGCTGGAAGGAACTTCAGAGATCACCTAGGATAAGTTGCCACCAGGAGGATCATAGTGCCTGGGTGAAGTCATGTAGTAGATGCAAAAAGGTTTCCCATTTGCAGAAAGAATATCGGACACTTCATACATATAATGTTTTCTATAAATATAACTTTTAATTAAAATAATAAGCTATGTTTACTGATCATACAGATAGTACTCAATTTTTTGCTCATTTTACCAGTCCACTGATCTGACACTGCCCAAGAAAGAGTAATTTATACCACAGCCCAGACAGAAAACTCAGCAGTAACACATGGGTAATCAGTATAAAGGACATGTGGTCAGGTTTTTGCCATATAGTGATATACAGTCAGGAAAGCTTTATAGCCTTAAATATTTTACACTCACACTGATGTATGATTCAGAGTAGAAACATAAACACTTAATATACTTATTGGTACTTTCTCAATAGCCTCTAACTTTAAATAGTCACTGCTTCATCAAAATAAGGTTCTATTATATCTTTGATCTTGAATATAACTGTCCATGGTATATCCACAACCTTGAAGCCTCAAGTCAATTCCACTGGCAATCAACATAGCTATATCCTTTTTTCTGGTATAGATCTTAGCTAGAAAACTTTTTTTTTTATCACCTCAGGCTCTATTAAGGACATTGAGATATGGCAGCATGTAGAATGTCAGACCTGGAGTCAGGAAGACTCATCTTCCTGAATTCATATCTGACCTCAGACACTTTCTAGCAGTGAGACCCTGGACAAGTCACTTAACTCTGCCTCGGTTTCCTCATCTGTAAAATGAGCTAGTAAAGAACATGGCAAACCATTTCAGTATCTTTACCAAGAAAACCCCCTAGGGGCCACAAAGAATTGGACACCACTGAACAACAGGCTCTACTGCTTTGCTCATCCAATTCCTACTATCTAGGTATGTAATTAAACAAATCCTGTATAGTGTGTGTGTGTGTGTGTGTGTGTGTGTGTGTGTGTGTGTGTGTGTGGTTTTATATGTTGGAGGAAATGACTTTCTGTTGGTTTAGCAAAGTGAAAAGAGATATCTTCCCCCCCACCCACTTGACTACACATTGCAGTAGCAAGAACCGTCCAAAATGATCCTTTTACAATTAAAAAGTAGTTCTGTAGCATTTTTTAAAAATAAGTTCTCCCTCTGCCTTCCTGATATTTACCCTACATTTGCATACAATTGTTGGTCTCCTTAGTAACAGCTCCACCAGACTTCCTTTTCTGCAGCTCAGTTTGGCCTCTTTTCCCAGACGATTCACTCTTAAAGGGACCCTACACCACCTCCACCACTACCCCTACCCAACACATTTTTACAGAACAAGGTCTTAAAAACAATTATTTGACAGTGGTACCATTCCTACACACAAATTTTCTTTTTCTCTCTCCTTTGTGAAGCCTGGAGCTCTCTCTGACAGACTTTCAGTACCATGGCTAGCACACATATACACTTCTACACCTGCTTAAGGCAGGCTAATCTCATTTCAAAACCAATTTATCAGCTTTATCAGACCCAAACTATTAAATTCCATTTTCCCTTTTGAAGCCGGTTGAGACAATTATTCAATATCAAAGACACTGGGGGAAGTTTTTCTGATGTCCCAACTGTTAAGATGGTGGCAATGAAAGGGTTATGTGAGGACTTGTAGATAAGTAGAAAACGTATGCCAGTCTCTACTCCTAGAGTTGACATTTTAGCATTTAGAACAGAGGCCAAGCAACATCTGATCAAAAGTGGAACAGTGTTGATAACTGTGCAAGTGATTGACTTATTATGATTTTAATGGATGCTGAGGAAATTAGAGTACTATGTATGTTGTTTCCATGCCCATTTCCTCGCTGTAGAATAAATTAGAATATAAAGGACCACTGTGTATAACAGGGAAGGCTCCTTCTGGGCCAGGCCTGTTACATCTCCCTGCTCCTGGTACCCCAGGGTACCCTGAAGAAATTGGAGTACCTCTTTTCTCTATCTTTAGATGATGCCCTCACTAGCTATGTTCACTGCAATGGTAAGGGAGCCAGTGACTAGCATCCCCATTTAAACAATTGAAATCAGATTAGCTATTATAAAAGAATATTTATTTCAAGTTCCCTCGCTTCTTAACAGCCTTACATTTCACCACTTATTATTCAATTTGTATATATTATGTACATTTTGGCTTGCCTAATAGAATATAAGCACCTTTAGAGTGAGGATTGCTTCATTTGTTTTTGTTTTTGTACCCTCAGTTCCTGGCACATAGTAGGCACTTAATAATACTTGTTGATTGATTAGTGGGTTGATTTATTGGCAGAAAGTTGACTACCAGTTGATTAAATTTGGGATGTCACAGAAACTCACAACATCTAGGTACCTAAAGCAATGAAATCAAGTATGCCGGATGATTGAAGCAAATCTGTTTATAGCAGACAGAGAACAGGTACCCACTTTTCCACCTGTTCCAACCTAACTGGTTATTGATCCTATGCACACAGCAAGGCAGCAATTTCCTGAAAGGCACAGGTTTCAATAAGTAGATTAGCTAACTCTCTACAAGTATAGTAGGACCTCAGAGTTGGAGGTAGGCTATATACTCTTTGGGGCTAGTCCATTCAAGCTGCCAAGGAAAGCTACTTCCCTGAAGATAAAAAGCCTTGCACAGTAGTATCTGCATTTATCTGTACTTGCTAAATTATCTGTATCCTGGTACCCTGCCAAGTAATCTTGAGGCTCCTCCTTAAAAACCTCCATCAGGACCTCCTCCTCTCAAACAAAATAGCTCTCAACTGGTAGAAATTGTTCATGTACTTGAGCAATAGCCTCACTTCCTGCTTATAATCACAGAACCATTACCAGACACTTCAGTTAGGACAAAAGCCAACATCTCTGAGAAGGCTTTCAGGGAGATGGAAGAGAGTAATTTACTTAATGAACAGAACTAGGCAAAGAGAACAAATCCCAATAAAATCCCCATTCATTGGTGTGGGTACTCCATCCACACACACAGATTGCAATCCCCCTTACACCTCTGCAGATGGTGTTTGTGAGTTTGTGTGATCTCCAGCCTGATATTAAAGACTTTCTGTAATCTGTCTCCAAACCATCTTTTCAGTTGTTTTTTTTTTTTTACATTACTTCTCAAAGGATATTACTAGCTGCTCTTTAACGTTACATAATACCGTGGAAAGAATTCTGTACTTGGAATCAGAGGAATTGAGTTCAAATCTTGTCTCTGCTTCTTACTGCCTATGTGACCTTGGGAAAATCACTTTATGAGGGTATTGGACTGGATAACTTCCAATCTCTCACCCTTCCCATCTCTAAATCTGTGATTCTGAGTATGATTCCCCACTTCCCGGAGTATGCACTATTTCTGTGTATGAAGTGCACTCAGTCAAGAATCTTCCTTCAAAACTCAGGTCAGGTTCCGTCTCCCCCGTGAAACCAGTCATGCTCTCCTAAGGCGAGTTAGTTTTCTCTCCTTCCTCACAACATATTTTCTTATCTGTATACTTGCCTCATCCCCCTTTTTGTTGTTCATTTATTTCAGTCATGTCTGTCTCTTCATAACCCCATGTGGGGTTTTCTTGGCAAAGATACCAGAGGTTTGCCGTATCCTTCTCCAACTCATTTTACAGATGAGGAAACTGAGACAAACAGGGTTAAGTGACTTTCCCAAGGTCACGCTGCTAGAAAGCATCTGAGGTCAGATTTAGACTCCCAAAGATGAGCCTTTCTGACTCTCAGCCTGGTTCTCTATTCACTGTACCACATAGCTACCCTTTATTTTCCCTTAGAAACTAGGTATTGTAGTGAACTGAGTCATAACCCTGGAATCAGGAAGAACTGAGTTAGAATGTGGCTTCCAACACTTACTAGCTGTACGGCCCTGGGCAAGTGACTTAATCTCTGTCTGCTGGTTTCCTAGACTGTAAAACGGGCATAATAATAGCATCTCCTTCCCAGGGTTGTTGTGATGGTCGAATGAGATAATATTGGTAAATTTCTTAGCACATTGCCTGGAATCTAGTCAGTTTTTAATGAGTGTTTGCTTTCTTCCTGCCTTCCCAGCAGACGGTGAGCCCCCCAAAGGCAGGAATGGTTTCAGTTTGTCCTAACACTAATGATACAGTGCCTTATACATGGTAGGTATTTAATAAATGTTTCTGGGACTAAATGGGATTGAACTGAATTTCTGCTCCTCCTGGGCTGTGCTGTGCACTTCGATCTCCTCTGGGTGAGAAATGTGAATCTGATTCCCTTCTACTTCTACCACCTTGTACATAAGCTCTGAGAGGCAGAATTCAGGAACCCAATTACCTCACTTGACAGAAATCTTTCTTAGTCTATATAGTAAAGAAGAAAAGCTCTGATGATTTTTCAAATAAGCTTTTCATCTGTTAATAATGTGAGAGGATGGAAGCACCATCTTCTTCTCATTCCTCAAAAACCTTAGAACTCTGTCCCTCAAGCTCTCCTTGAGGTGGGAAAGCAGGGTCCTTCTTGTCTACTGTATTCCTCTGTGGTTCAATAGGGAGAGCAAGAGACAAAAAGGAGAAAAAGACAGACAAGACAGACAGATGAATCTCCTTTTTGGGGATAAGACTAGGGAGAATATTTCCATTGTTTAGGAAGAAAGTCTATGCCGAAGACCCCTAGGATCTAGCCTCTTCTCAAAAGGAAGGAAAATCTCATGTCTCAATTTTATAACCCAATTTAAGATGCTGAACTGATCTATCTTAAAGTTTGATTCAAGACCAGATCCCTCCAGGAAAGATTTTTAACTGATTACTTTTTGGAAGCAGCATAGCATCCTGGGTTGTACAATGGGTCTGAAATTTCTAGGTGACCATCCTAGCTCTAAATTTGCTATCTGTGTGGCTACTCACTTAACCTCTGTGTGCCTCAGGAAACTGTCTAGTCTAGAATTTATCTGCTAAGTCATACATGAGTTGTCAACTTTGATGGATAGATTTCTTACACTGCCAAAATCATAGATCTTTTAGGTATCTGACCTGAGCCAGGAGGATGTTGGTCACTTCCTTGGTGGTTATGGTTAAAATGAAGTCAATAAAATGCTAAAGCAGTCTGTGGATGTAGTTTCTAATAACCTTTACTTTTCTCCCTATGTCTCTTCCTGGGTTGTTCATTTTAGGGAATTCTGAACTTGTATGGTCAAAGCTGCATTCAACAGATACCCAGGGAATATCCTTCTGTTTATCCTATCTTCCCTATCAAAATCTTCCCTAAGCCTTACGATTCCTTGGTTAGAGTGGCTTGGCTAAATGATAAATGTGTTCATTATCCTTTCCAAGGTTTGTCTCTGCAGTTCTCAAGTTGGAATGTTGCCAAGAGTATCTGGGTCAGCAGTTTTATCCACAATTTTGGAAATACTCCCTGTTAGGGTAAAGGGCACAAAATATTCCCAAGAACTCTGATGGAGCAGAGTCAGATATGGAAGTAACTTGGCCAAAGTTGAAATACAGCCAAATAGAATTTGTCCCATAAAGCTACACTTTGTAAGGTACTGGCATTTGCATCAGAGTATTTATGGATGCCAGGTACTAGGAAGACGATTGGCCTACAAACAGGTGAACACAGAAGCTATGATTTGAATTGTAGCATAGGTGCATTAGAATGATATATTGACTTGGTGTGGAATAGAGAGCACTACTTAGGATGGAGAGAACATGTGAGAAAGGTAGAGAAGTATATGAAAAGCAGAGAGTCACTGAGGCTGAGAGATTCAAGGAAATGGCACCTGAGATGTTTGGTTGTGAGCTTCCTTCCTCTTTTGTCTCATCACTGTTATGTGGGTATGAGAATCCCACATTGTTGTATAGGTTCATGTCTTGGACTGCTCTATTCCATATAATAGTCTGGGAATAAATGATGCTGAAGCCTTGGGGCCAGTATTAGCTCTTCCTATCTGAATTGTGCCAATGGAGCTTGCTTTCAGTTGACTGTCCCTACAGAAAGGTGATCAGGGTCTTTGGGCAGTCAGCATAGCATTCATATATACAGTAGTGTCCAAGATGGCCATGTTTAACAACATATTACTGCCAATTTGGACAACTATAGTGGGTTGAGTAGAATAGGTTGCAATGAGGGGGAGATAGTCAATGACTATTTACATATGTTTATATCTATCATTTATCAACATACATCCACAGATACATAATACATATGTATGTTTATATATATACATATATGTGTGTGTATATATATTGTGTGTATATACATATGCATATATACATACATACTATATGCATACTATATATACATACATATATACATAACTATCTATCTGTCTAATTAAAGGATAACTATACCAGTTTGTTAGATCATCAGATCACAGATTTAGAGTTGTAAGGGACCTATGAGGTTATCACATTTTACAAAGAAAACAGCAAATTATTTAATCATGGGCAATTAGTATGCTTTCACAGTCAACCTCCTTTTTAAAAGTAAAAATACAAGTCTTTATTAAAATACTTAATACTCAATAAAACCCAGCACTAAGTAAAATCAATCAATTAACAAGTTTATTTATTGGTAAGTATTTACTCTGTGCCAGGCACTGCACCAGGTGTGGGGACCACCAGTGCACAGAATGACACAATTCCTACTCACAAAGATCTTACCTTCTAATGGAGAAGACAGCAAGTACACATAAAAATAAAGACAGCGAGCAGAAGCAGAAGCAGAAGGATGATTTATACGATAGTAACGACATTGTAAAAACAAACATTTCTGAAAGATTTATTATGAACACTGAGTAGCATGATAACCATCATTCCAGAATGTGAATGATTTAGAATGCTGCCTACCTTCTCATAGAGTTTATCGACATGAACTAGATATGAAGAGTGAGACACAATTTTTTAGTCATGGCCAATGTGGGAACGAATTTTTCTTGAGTATCAGTTTTTGTTGCACTTTAGTTTTTTCAATGAGGGAGGAAGTTGGAGAGGAGAAGGGCAGAAGTTTGTTAACCAAAAAAAATTAAGTATACATTCCTGTATGTAAATACACCGCACTAATATAAAGTGGATAAATACCAACACTGTATGTATGAAGTTTGGGAGGGAAGAAATTAGCAATTGGAGGGATCTGAGGAATGATGTCAAGCAGAAGATAGAGTCTGAGCTATTTATGAGGTGGAGATGAGGAGGGAGTTTGTTCTAAGCTTGAGAGACATCCAGTACATTAAGATGGAAGATGGAGTGTCATGTAAGGAACGGAAAGACTAGCTTGGTTAGACTGAAGACTGCAAGAGTGGGTGATAGCTAATAAGGCTAAAACAAACACACGCACACACACACACACACACACACACACACACACACACACGCACGCACAAATTGGGCCTAGGTTGTAGAGTTTATATTTTATCCTAGAGGCACAGGAAACTATTAGAGTTGATCAAGTAGGGGAATCACACATGATCAGACTTGGGATTTATGAAAATTACTTAGAAAGCAGTATGTAGGATGGTCTGGAATGGGAAAAGATCTGAGGTAGGCAGGAAAATTAGGAGGCTCTCCTAATCTGATGAAAGCCTTAAAAGCATAAAAACTGTGTGAGTGAAGAGGAGGGTCAGATTTGAGAGATGTGAAGGTAGAAATAGCAAGATTTGGCAACTGACTGGATATAGGGCAGGAGGGGATGAGAAATCCAGGATAATTCCAAGGTTGTGAACCTAGGAGACTGAGTATTTCAACAGAAATAAAATTTCAAAGAGAGAGAATTTAGGAGGAAAGATAGTGAGTTCTGTTTTAGACATGTTTAACGTTAATTGTCTCTATGTTTAAGACATGTAGCTTGAAACATCCAATAGATAACTGGTGAGGCAGGACTGAGATTCAGGAGAGATACAGGAACTAAGTGTGTAGTTCTAAGCATCATTTGTATAGAGATGATGGTTCAAGAGTCATACAGAAAGGAATGTTTTTAAGAATACAAGCATAAGGTATAGTTCAGTTTCTCTCTCATTAATCCTTAACCGATATCAATCAGTGCTTAGTTAACTCAGTTAACATGTAAACTTTATTGTTAGACCTGATTAAAATGCTTCTTTCTCATATACTTTGCATCCTTATCTTAGAATCAGTTCAGTTTAGGAACAGAGTTCCTTCAAGTTCCCCATAACTCTTGGCTCTGTGTGCAACAGTTTAATAAATTGTTCTCATGGCTATCCCCATTCACAGCTGCCACTGAAATGAGTTCCCAGTTTCTAGCTCCCTCAGATTTCGCTTTTCATCTCTCCCATACAATAGGAAGAAGAACAAGTACAGCTGCATAGGGCATCCAAACACTTTAACATGAAACCACTAATGACTAATTCGCTCCAATCTCAGGTTTCTCTCCACTTGATTGCTTCTAATCTTTACCAGATTTTTTTCTTTTTGAGAATATTTTCTTCAAGTTTCCCCTCTTCCTTTTGATCAATATCTTATTTTGCAAACAATGACTTCCCTTATTAACTCCCTAACAACTCACAACTTTTATAAACTGTCTTCATAGAAATTGCTCACTGAAAGAGCTGCTATCTTTACTACAGAGCTTTATTCTTTTGAAGAATGTTTTTTAAAGAAATTTAACGCTTTTAAAGTGAGATTTTAAATTATTTCATGACAACAGGATTGGAGCAATTATTTAAATAATGCAGGTTAAAAAAACGCCAGGGGGGTCTGGTTTTGAATAGACTACCTCCTCTAAATCCCTTACTGTTATTTTAAAAAACAGGATTCATCTGTGAGGCTCAGTAGGTTGCCACAAATACATGGGCCTCGCCTTGAGGAATGGCAATTCAATTCAGAATATAAAACATTCATTTATTAAATGCATACTATGTGTAAGAAACCCCACTGACAATCTCCTCTGATGCCTCACTTTTGGCTGAAGGTCACTGAAGCAGAAGCTCTGAAATATCCTACCAAACCAGAAAAGCTTTGAATAGGGCACAGACTATATGCCTAAATGGCTTGAGGACCAGCCTCATTAAGTTTGGAGAGGCTCATCTCCAGGCTGACTGTCTTTAAGATTGTGCGTGAAGTTGGACAGAGTCTTTGGCATAATAGAGAGAGAGCTAGATTTGGACTCAAGATGCCTTGGGTTCCAATTTTTCCTCAGACACTTGCTGACTGTGTGGCTCTGGGAAAGTCTTTGGCCTCAGTTTTTTTATCTATACAGAAAATTCTTGCTTTAAGTAAGTGGATCATTCCATAGAGCATTTTTTTAGTAACAAAAATTTGCCTTAAGATGTTAAGAAGGGAGGGAAGTAGGGAGGAAGTTGGCCCACACACTTGTGGAGGGAGGGAGCCAGTACACGTTGAAGGACATATGGTGGCTGACGACAGAGAAGTGAGAACAGAGGAAGGAACAGAAGGGGGTGGAAACAAATAGGCCGTACTCAAGCAGGCTGGACTTGCCAGCAGGTGGGCAGATGGGGCAAAGGTCTCCTGTCTTGGTGCCAGAGGTCTCAAGTCAAGCCCCTTATCCAGAAGTGACTTCAGTGGTCTCTCTGACCATTATTCTGCTTGTACTTGGAGGGTTGTTTGTTGTTTTTAGTGTGGGAGAGGGAAGCCACAGAGCACAGAGCAAAGGGGCAAGGAGAGAAGAGAGAGACAGACAGACACAGACAGACTGATAATCATTTAATATAAATTTTGGACTTTAATAAGGGCCAAAGCTTGAATTAAGAGTCTGGACCTAATAGCCTCTTTGTTCTCTGAAGCAAACTCAGAGAATACCTTTTACTATGTCAACATAGCAAATGGGCTGATAGCATTCTTTTTTTTTTTTTTAAATAAATTTATTTAACTTTTTACATTCATTTTCACAAGATTTGGGTTCCAAAATTTTCTCCCCATTTGTCCCCTCCCCCCTCCCCAATACACTGGACGTTCTAATTACCCATATTACCAAT
>CM053770.1:92166497-92249969 GCA_028658325.1 Potorous gilbertii
AGATAATATATAGATATATAGTATGTAATAGATATACAAATACATAATACAAACAGATAGTGCATAATATAAAATATAATTTATAAATAGATAAAAGAAATACATAATTCAAATATATATGTAATATATATGATATAATATATAAAAATATATTTTTATATGCAAAATGAATATTTACAAATATTTACAAAGTAGTTCAATACACCATCATTTGGAAGGGAGAGTACCCATTGGGGGCATCAGGGAGAGAGAGAGAGAGAGCAAGTCTAAGAGTCTAGGAGAGAACCTTCGAGGAATGCCTGCAAATAGTGGGAATGATATAGATGACGAGCTAGCAAAGGAGATAAGCATTGCACAAAGCATTAAGAAGGAACACTGTTTCGAAAACCCAGAGAGCAGAGAATAATTGGGAAGAGACAGGGGTTAACAATGTTAAATGCAGCCAAAAGATAGAATAGGAGGTGAACTGAGAAAAGACATCAAACTTGACCATTAAGAGATCATTGCTAACTTTGGAGAGAGCCACTCCAGTTGAGTGAAGTTGAAAGCTGAATTACAAAGAGTTGAGGACTGAGTCAGAGGAACCTAAGCAAAGGAAGTGGACCCCTGTGAAGATCAAACTCATGAACTTGGCCTCATTAATACCAATTGACCTCATGGTCTACCAACTGAACCAATTTCAAAAAGTACCACAAATAATTCACAAAATGGAGAATTGACACTGGTTTATCAAGAGAGTAATGACGTATTACAACCTTATCAGGGCAATCAGCACCCAAAGACATAAGCAATTCTATTACAGGATCTAAGGATCAAGCTATCTGCCTTCCAACTTCTGGAGGCACAAACTGTCTAAGAAGTCCATACTAGTAGGTTCCTAGATGCAGCTTACTAGCCCTGACTGCTTCTGAATAGTCCAGCCACATGCTGGTCTAATGTTATACAAGGCTTCCTGTCAAGGTCCACCTCTGATCTGTATGGGTAAGAGGGAATTGTTGCTGGAAGGCTACTACTGATGGAATCAATGTAATAGGACTTGAGATATATAGTATTTATCTTTGAATCAAGGGAATGATACACTGGGAATCAGGGCACCTAGACCACATGTAGTTCAATAAGTAACCCTCAACTTGGCCACATGTGTGATTTGAATAACCATTGTAGATCTCAAGGTTGACCTTGATCTAACACACCTAAGGAGCATATATGAAACAGTAGTCAGAAACCTACTTCTGGTTATACAATAAAGGACAGCAATGAGATTAGAAAATAGACATTCGACTGACTAGTCAGCTGACAAACTGCAACTGAGAGGCCTCCGGGGATCTGGATGGCTTATGGGAATGGCAATGATCTGTGGTAGATTTCCACTCATAGCTTCAACTTCCAATCCAGCCCAGGTGCTCCCGGCCAAGATTCATTAGCATCTAATGGCTGCTCAGGGGCTTCTATAAAGCTGGCTGGCAATTCCTCTAGCTGTTTCTGTGTAGGCAGGTGTTCACAATGCCCTTAGTATTCCTAGGGCAACTTAGCACAAGATAGAGAGAGCTCAGAGGCTGACATGCACAGAGAATGTTGACAACAGCCTGGGAGTGAAGCCCATTGATGGAGAAGGCACTCCACAAAGGGATAAAGGAAGTACTTCACCAGCACTCACCTGTCCTGCTCTTTCTTTTTTCTGGCAAGAGTGAAGGAAAATATTTTCCTTTACAGGCAGTAGTGTAGTCTAAGCCAAGTAATGTGTGAAAGAGCCTATTTATAATCAGAGACTATTTTCTGTAACAATTTAAGACTTAGAATTGAAGGGAAACAGCAATCACCTACTTCCACTTATTTATTTTACAGAAAACTAAGATCCTAGAGATTAAGTGACTTTCCCAGTATCACACATATAGTAAGTTGTAGAGAACAACTTACTATAAATGGAACAATTAATCAAATATTAATTTATCCCTGTTAAATAGTAATAAGAGCAAGCATTTACATAATGCTTGATGGTTTACAACGAATTTTAGATATTATTTCTTTTGAGACATAAACTGTAAGAGGGGTGCTATATTATTTCCATTTTGCAGATAAGGACACTGAGGGAGGTTAACATGACTTACCATACAGTTAGTAAACGTCTAAGGCAAGATTTGAACTCAAGCCTTCCTAATTCCTACCACCCTGCCAAAAGTACTGTGTTAACTGGTAGCTATACAAAGATCAAAAAAAAAATTTAATAGTCCCAGCCTTCAAGAAACTTACATTTTTCTTCTTCATAATGTTCCACTTCTCATTTCCAGGAATAGGGGACTTATCTCAAAAATTAAAGGAAGAAAACGGCAAATTTTTCTTGGGGGAAAAGTAAGACTAAAATTGATGAAAATGATCCAATATCTCCTGTTGTTTATGCCAAATCTGTCCCTAATTTGAGCTTTGACTTCCAGTGGTACTCAGTGTCTATTCCCTAAGGCTCAATCTTGAATGCTTTTCTCTCTATAACCTATTTCTTAGAGATCTTCTCACTTCCATCAGCATGATTATTTTCTCTATCCCAAATCTAGATGATCCTGCCCTGGTCTCTCTTTAGAGGTCAAATCACCACAGCACCAATTGCCTATTGAATGCCTCCAAGATGTTCAGCATGAATCTCGAACTCAACATGTACAAAACAAACTCTACATTTCCTTCCAAACTTGTCCCTTCTCCAGATTTCTCTGTTCTGTTGAGAGTATTACTATCTTTCTGGTCACCCAGGCTGTGAATCTCACTGATCTTTGAGAAAGTTGTCTATACTTGATGCTTCTAAATGCTCAATATTTATTCTCCTTTGCCTCTAGAGACTCGACTTCAACCCCCACCACTATGCTGAAACTGTTCTTTCTGAGGTCATCAAGGATGGATCATTAAATCTATTCTCCCTCACTTCTCTGCAGGTTTTGACACTCAGCCCACTTGCACTGAAATCTTTCCTCTCTCAGCTTCAGAAACTGTCACCCTCTGCTCTGGTTCTTCTTCTACCTCTTGAAACTACTCACTATTTTCTTCTCTAGTTCATTAATTTGGGCATTCTCCAAGTTTTTGTCAGCAAGCAGAGCATGGTCTCCCATATTCAACATCTTGTTTGCATCTATCTCTGACTCCTTCCTCTCCCTCACTTTTCTTTTTTATATATAGTATTATTTATAGACAATGGTATTATTTATACTATTTATTTATATTATTATTATTTATATTTTATTTATATATAGAATACTCTAGATAGTATTATTTGTTAATACAGTATTTTTAAATAGTATTTTTTCAATTACACATAAAGACAATTTTTAACATTCATTCAAAAAAAAATTTAGTTCCAAATCTTTCTCCCTTATTCCCTTCACTCTTTCCTAAGACAGTAAACAATTTGATATAGAGGATATACGTACAATCATGTAAAACATATTTTCAAATTAATCATGTTGTGAAAGAAGAAATATATCGCAAGGAAAAAACCATGGAAAAGATAAAATGAAAATAACATGCTTTGATCCGCATTCAACGCCAGTTCTTTATCTGGATGTGGATAGCATTTTCTCATCATGAATCTCTCCCTTACTTTTCATATTTAACGTGACCAAATTCTTTAGATTCCATCTCTACTGCATAGCTCACAAACTAGCCTCTCTTCTGTTGCTACCACCCTAGTATAGACCCTTGTGAACCATTTACTTGGACTAATTCGATCACCTACCTACGTTTTGCTCTCTCTACATTCTGTCTTTTCTAATCTATCCTTCAAATCTCTTCCAAAACAATCTTTCTCACTTTATTCCTTTCTTCCAAATTCTTCATCAATTCCAATTTCTTATTGAGTAAAGTTCAAACTGCTCTTCCTGGTTTCCAAAAACTCTACAATTCAGTGCTTTCATAACTCTGCAGTCTTACTTTATATTACACCCCTTTATGGACTCCACACTTGAACCAAACTAGACAACTTTTGCCCCTCCCCACACACCCTCACACTCTCACTCACACTGCAGTCTTATTGTTTCCTATTCCTCGAAACCCTCCCCCTTCTTTTTTATATGTTTGAATTCCTACTCTTTCTTTAACACACAATTCAAATCCTACCTCTTCCAGGAAAGCTTCCCTATTCCTCTGTCCATAATGACCTTCCCCTTCAGAATTTGTATATTACTGTGTATTGTTATTTAGAGAATCCTTTTTTTTTTTTAAAGACAGGTTCTCCTTATCTTTCTCAGGCTAGTAATGCAGGGGCCATGTAGAGGAAGATCTTACTACTGATCTGTATCGTTACTTTGACCTGCTCCATTTCAAACCTGAACTACTTTATCTCCTCCTTAGGCAACCTGGTATCTGTCTATCTCTGGAGCCTTACCATATTAATACTTAATTTAGTGTGGCTATTTAGTGGGCATAGTCTACTACAAGTCAGAACTCCCTAATTCAAAGGATTTGCCAGACTCAGTCTCCCATAAAACAGAGATTGTAAGTGTGCCCCATAATACCTGTCTCTAAATCACTTTCTAAACACCTCCAGAGGTTTTTGTTTGTTTTGTTTGAAATTTAGATAGTTTCACCTCACTTACCTGCCAAAGAAGTAATGAATTTAATGTTTACTTTTGATTTTTTTGGTATGTAGTTATTCTTTCTATTTACATTTCTGTAGTTACTGAGAATATTGGTTTTTTATGTCTCTTTCACTCTGCATCAGATCATATAGAACTTTCCATGTTTCTCTGTATTCATCACTTACGTAATTTCTTACTGCACACTAATATTCTATTACATTCATGAACCACAATTTGTTCAGTCATTCCCCAAGTGATGAGTGTTTACTTTGTTTCTAATTCTAAACTATCACAAAATGTGTTGCTCTGAATATTTTGGATTATATGAGACCTCTTTTCCTTATTGATGGCTTCCTTGGGCTATAAGCCCATTAATGATTCAAAAGGTATAGGGCTTTTAGTGACTTTATTCATATAATTTCAAATTGCTTTCCAAAGTAGTTTATTTCACAGCTCCACCAACAATATAATAGTGTGCTTATCTTTCTGCAACCCCTACAACATTGACTGTTGCCATTTGCTGTCATTTTTTGTGAGTTTGCAGGGTATGGTGTGAAATCTCAGGGTTGTTTTGATTTGTATTTTTCTTATTTTTAGTGATTCGGAGAATTTTTCCCTATGTAGTAGTAAATACTTTATAATTCTTTTGAGAAATGTTTGTTCATACCCTGTAATCATTTATCTATTGGGTAATGGGAATTAGTCATGTATTTTTTAAACTATTTATACATCTTGGACATAAAGCCTTTACTATTAAATTAAATTAAAACCCTTATTAAAATTTTATACAAAGACTTTTTTCCCATTTGACCACTTTCCTTCTTATGCTAGATGCATTCATTTTGTCTCTGCAGAAAGTTTCTAGTGTTCAGTTTCAAGTAATCAAAGTTATCTGTTTTATCTTTTGTAATTGCCTCTGTCATTGTTTGGTTAAGAGTACAAATCCTATCCATAGCTATTAGATGTATATAATCTGCTTTTTCTAATTTTTTATAGTATAATCATTAATATTAACATCATATATCCATTTGGAATATATTGTGGCATGTGGTAAGATATTGGTCTAATCTTAATTTCTGCCAGACTATTTTCTAGTTTCCTCAGCAGTTTTTAAAAATCAAATAGGGAGTTTTTCCCTAACATAATTTATGTTTTTCCTTTATCAAACACTTGGTTATTGAGTTCTATTATTTCTGGCACTCCCTTGTCGAGTCTGTTCCATTGTTCTATTTCTCTTTTCTTTAGCCAGTACCAGATGGTTTTGACTGCTGATTTATATTATAATTTGAGGTCTGAAAGCGTTACTCCCTGCCTTCACCTCTGCTTGCATTTCATCATTTCCTTTGATACTCTAGATCTTTTACTTTTCTAAATGAATTTTTTATCAGTTTGTCAAGTTCCACAAAGTATACCCTTCATAATTTGATTAGTATGACATTAAAAGCATAAATTAATTTGGGTAGTATTGTCACTTTTATCATATTGACATGGTCTAGCCATGAGCACTGAATAGTCTTCCAGTCATGTAAGTTATCCTCTATTTCTTTAAGAGCCACTTTGTCATTGAAACTATACTTTTTGTTGTTTGCTTTGGGAGGTTGATCCCTAGATATTTTATGCATTTTGTAGTTATTTGAAATGAGATTTCCCTTTCTATTGTTGCTTCTTACATTTTGTTACTGTTATATAAAAATACTATTGATTTTTGAGGATTTATTTTGTAGCCTGCAACTTTGGTGAAACTATTAATTGTCTCAATAAGTATATTTGCTGATTCCCTAGGATTTTCTAAGTAAACTACTTATCATCAGCAAACAGGGATAGTTTTACCTCCTTTTAAACCTATCTTCCTTTAATTTCTTTCTTTTCTCTCATTGTTAGCATTTCCAGAATTTTACAAAATAATAGTGAAGAATTTTTCTAACCTAATTCCAAATTGTCTTCCAAAACAGATGGACTAGTTCACAGCTCTGATACCAATGTGTTATTGTTTCTGTCTTCCCATTAGCCCTATTGGAACACTGACTGTTGCCCTCTTTAATCAGCCTGACTGACTTAACAGGTAGGAAGTAAAACCCCCATTTACATTTCATTTATTATGAGTGACTTAGAACATTTTTTTATATGAGCATTAATAGTTTGCCTTTTTTTTCCTTTGGCAAGTAGAACATTGGGAATAGTATGTAGACACCTCATCATGATATAGATGCAACATCAAGTGAAAGGTTTTGTCAGTGGAAACTTTGATAGTTTTTACAATGCTGAAAAGACTTTGAGTATGGTCCTAGAGGTAGACTGTGCCTTCTGTCCAAAGGACACCCTAATAAGTATTTAGAGCCCCTTCATCAGTAGTTTGGAGACTGAGGGATTAATTCATTGGCCATAGCAACACAAGAAACAAAGAAAAATACAAAATGGTTTTCGGTCCTGTGCAATACCTTTCTACTCCTGTCTTGATGGGTTGGTGGAAAGGGGAGACAGAGAACTCTTAAATCATATGGTTTTTAGATTTCCTGTAGTTAGGAGATAAGAAACCAATATAACCCATTTTGTAGAAATTAATGAAAATTTACAGGCAGTCCTTTTGGGAGTACCAAGTGCACTGTTTTTTCTGAGGCTCACAATGGGCACTTTTCCTATTTATCACACTACCTCTCACATTTTCAAGGGAAAAAAATGAAAACTTATCCATGCTGAAAGGAAAAAAATATTCCAAATCACTCGTGTGCTGGCAGTGTATCATTAACATATAAGACAGCTAGGGTGATGTGGTAGATAGAGCTCTGGACTTGGAGTCAGGTGAATAATCAGTTCAAATCCAGCCAAAGTGAATAATCAGTGCCTTCTACTAGGCAAGGCTCTTAACCTTATCTACCTCAGTTTCCCCTTCTATGAAATGGGGGAAATAACTGAACCTACCTCCCAGGGTTGTTGTGGATAAAATGAGACAATATTTAAAGCTCTTTATTCAATCTTAAAGTGCTATATAAATGCTAGCTGGGATGCTCCTGCTGCTAGAATGTAGATGATATAAAACAAAAAGTGTTAACAAAATTTATTTTTTTAGAAAAGAAATATTGCTTCCCTTAATACCTATGTAATCAGGGAAAGGTCACTCTGAGGCTTAGTTTTCAGATCTATGATATTATAAATCCCCATCCACTCCTTTCACCAGGTTCAGATTTAAGAAAAATAGTAAGAGTTCAGACTCTTAAAAAGGAGACTAGTTGCTATTTTTAGTTAAGTCATGATCTGCCACAATCCTGGTCATACCTGAGGACCTTCTCAAATATCCTCCATTCCAATCAACCTGGTTTACTTGCTCTTTCTTGTCCAAGACATTCCTTCTCTTCCTCTGTGCCTTTGCCTGGAACGGCCATACCTAGAATGGCATCCCTCCTCATTTTCACTTCTTGGACCCCTTCAAGCCTCGGCTGATGTCCACTTTTACGTGCAGCCTTTCCTGATCTTAGGAGGTGTGAATGCTCACCCCATTCTTCCACTGAAATTATCTGGGTTTTATTCTACTCTCTAGGCCTGTTTCTTTATCTACAAAATGGGGAAGTTGGACCTTTACAGTACCAAAGGGGAGACAATGAAGTCATGGTGAGACAGTTCTAACAACTTCACTGATGCCTCACCGTGGCAAGGGGGTGAAGCCAGTGGGGTACAAATTTGGCAAGTCCACGCAAGGGGAAAACTTTTCAAGTGTAGCCTTGAACTGTGTCTGCTATCATCCAAGTCAGCCTGAGTTCAAAGAGGCTCATTCTAAGATAGTCAATGATGGAGTTTCAGAGGCCAGAGCAATTCCTGAAGCTACCTACTAAAGTGTGGAGAAGTTATAACATGTCTACCTGGAGGGAATCTCTCAGTAATAGAATCCACTATTCTTTGAAATATTAAAGTATGATTTTTATAGAACTGCCCTTGGTCTTCTTTTTAACCTGGGGAGATTGCGAACATATTTTTCTTTACAAGGATGTAAGGTGTCATGTCAGGTACTTTCAAAGTCATCCCACTGGCTCTTTAACTTTCTGGAAGCTTAAAAAAACCTCCAAGAAACACCTATAAGGCTGCTTTAATTTAAAAGTGATTTATGATCCTGAATCTACATCACTTCATTTTTGTGGCCCTCATAAAAAGACAAAATGAAAATAAAAGGAGACTTATTCCTTGATTAACATCAGCTCAGGAGACACAACTACAGGCAGATCTTTGTGGGTGGGAAGATTATGTGTGAGTAAGGAGAGGAATGCTTCTTGCATTGAGATCAGCTTTTCTGACATGAATTTTTCCACGTCCCATGGGCATCTATGGGCACCCAAAAGGGAGTAAGAGGGAAAAGCAATGCTGTACAATGACTGCCTTATTTGAGACACCTAGCAATTTCATCAATAAGGTTTTTATTGTCATCTGACAGGGGAACAATGTATCAGCAGACTAAGCCCACAATAGCTTCTATCAATCAAGCACTCTGGGAAATCTGAAATGACAATGAGACTCACTGTATTAAATAACCCACGGTGCTAGGAAATTAATCAGAAATCTGGTGTTGTTCAGAATAAATGAGTTTTTAATAAATTAGGTTTGAGAGTTACTTACAAGCTGTTGATTATGGGGCCTGGGCTGAAGCAGCTTCTGGTTCATAGGCAAATTCATAGGGGGCTCCTACTGCTAAATTAGAGTCAAAAAAGCTCATCCTTCAGGAGGGAATACAGGAGGCTTCCAAAAAATCTGGCCATCTTGATGATTTGGTGAAAGGATCAGAATTTTAAAATGACCTCTTTCCTCAACCACTCTCTCCATGAATTTCCTCAGTGGTTAGTCTCAGGCACTGTAGTAGCTCTTTACCATTCTCTGAATTGCATTTTTAGGCATCTGGCCAAAGGTGAGTTGTCCCTCCTACTGTGTTCAGTTAGCATTTTAGAATTTTAAGTCTGAAATTTCAAATGAAAGCAACAGAAAGAGCACCAGAATGGGAGGCAGGAGAGTGGGTTTAAATCCAGCTTTGCTATTTATTAGTCATGTGCCCTTGACTAAAAATTATTTCATTAATCCATTCAGCATGTCTACTGGGTGCAGGCAATAAATGGGAGGGCAGCTGGACACAGAGGATAGCTTGCTGGACTTGGAGCCAGGAATCTGGTCTCAGTTACTTACTGGCTGTGTGAACTTGGGAAAGTCACTTAACCTCTCTCAGCTTCAGTTTCTTTATCTGTATGATTCAAAGTGCCCGCACAATTCTTAATTATGTAGATAGACATAGATGATGTAAAATACACTAAGGCTTGCTTTTGTTGAATACTAGACAAATCAGTATTGAGAAGGAGATGTGACCTCTTTCTGACCTCTCAGGGTTGTGAGACTCAAATGAAATCAATCATATGAGCAAAGCAACTTGCAAGGCATGTATTTTAGGGCAGGTTCACACTGATTTCACAAGGTCAAGATCTGGAGAAATGGAGTTAATGAGGCAAATAATTTTAAAAAAACAACTCTTTGACAACATATCAGCAAAGATGGACATTGGCAGGCGTACCTCCTGAGGTCTCCTCCTACAACAATGATCTAGAGGTTATCACAATAGTCCCCCTAAGAACATAAAAGATCATCAGATCCAAAGAGCTGCCATTGGGACCTTGGGGAAAGTCACTTAACCTCTAAGGATCCCAGGCTTTCATTTGTAACATCAGGATTGGCCTAGATGATCTCTAAGGTCCATCTACTTCTCAATCTGGTTTTTATGGCATCCACTGACAGCAGGACTTAGAGTATTAGGCTGCCCTTGTTATGAGTCTCCATGATTAAGGGTTAAACATAGGCTTTAAATCATTAATGTCATATGACCTAGTTAGTCCCTTTTGGTCCAAGAACTGGGAAGAAGGAATACCACCAAAATCCACAAGTTGAAGATGAGGTTTGTGATTTAGGCAAGAATTGGATTAGGTGGCTTTTTAAAGATACTTCTCACTCTAAAATTCTATGATTTTGTTATTATTTCATAGCATTTTTGGAGGTAGGCATTTTTAAATGACCTATCTGTGGTCATCCATCTATCTACATAGGGAAGGGACTTAGAAGTACAATAAAGGGGTTTGAAAGTGGTGGCAGGGTAAAAGTAGTGGAGGAAGTAAAAAAATAAATAAAATAAATATTTAGATGGGCTATCATTATATATCTCAAAGAATCACAGGATTTAAAGGGAACCTTACAAATCATCTAGGCCAATCAAATGAATTAACCAAAGTTTTATGAGGTTGTCATTTTCCCAAGGTCAAATGAGTTGCAAGCAGCAAAGACAGGATTTGAATCTAGGTCTTTTTACTCCAAATCCAGTATTCCTTCGCCTACACCCAATGGGTAACATAAATATTCAACTTTGACCCTCATGGAGCTCAGAGTTTTAGCTCTAGTAAGACAATTTTTATGGGAGTTTTTTTTTCCTTCTCTCCTTGCGGTCTTTGCATGGAAAACACTACAGCAAAACAGAACACTAAGAACAGGAGACAGAAACCTGAGACAGAAAAATCTAAGGTAGAAGACAGGAAGCGCAAACCAGTATCAGGTAATGAAGCAGGCATCCAGGTGAGTAATTTGTATGTTTGATAAAGTGATACAATCCTGAAAACTAAGGTAGGACTAGAAGCAATAGACCAGGAATTAACATGACTGGAATCTGAATTAGCCAGTCAATCAACATCCTTTATGAGACATTTGTTATGTGCTGGGCATTGTCATAGATACTGGGGATAGAAAGAAAAAAAATGAAGAATCCCCACTTTGAAAGAATTTATATTCTAATGGGGAAAATCCTATATACATAAATAAGTACATATGATACAGAGTACATACAGAGTAACTTTAAGAGCAGAAGGTACTAGCCTCTGGAGGGTCAGGAACTACTTCCCTCAGATGGTAAGATTCAGTTAGTCTCCAAGGAAGCTGAAGATTCTGAGGCAGAGGTGAGGAGGGAGAAAATTCCAGATACAAGAGACAATCAAAGACACAAAAACAGGAATCAGCTGGAAATCACAGGTAGGGACTATTGAACACCAGCAGTGCTGTGTTCATTCCCTTGTGAGGTACCTAAGAGGGTATTTGATGATCAAGTAAGGGGGAATATTTTGAGGCAATGCAACATCTTGAAAATTTTGACCAAAGGAGGGTCCAGAGGGTGAGTATGCCAAATATAACCCTGCCAGTAAAGATTCAGGGAGTGTGATCCAGAACAAAGATAGATTTGCAGTAGAAATTGGGTGGGTAGGTCGTAGTGCCCAGTAAGAGGTAATCCACAGAGTGTGGAAGTAGGAACTAAGACTGAGAAATCAGAGTAAGTCACAGGGGGGTTCAAGACTTAGCATCTGGAAAGATAGATAGCTAATTGTCATTTCTAGCATTTTGTCTTCTGTCTGTGCAAACACAACTCCCATTGACTAAAGTCTCCACAATTTAGTGCATTCTCTGGTAGAGAAGCCCAAATAGATACAAAGGTTAAGCCAGAAAAGTCAACTTATAAAGAATATGCACAAGGGAATCCTAGCACCATGGATAGCATCAATAAGTTCAATGAAACTTTGGCGATGATGAAATGAAGTCTGACATACAAAGACTACCTATGACAGTTTAATTATCTCAATGACAAGATTTTCCCCATATCTCCACCCCTGAAACTATGGAATATAATTTGCCTGGACCAGGATTCTTGAACTCATTTAAAAGCAACTTACCATCCTTGGATTTTAAAGTCCTTTCAACCAAATTTATTCACCTTTTCCCAGTTTGAAGATCATTCTTCTTAATAGAGAAAACAGAATCAAGGTAGAAGGTGAATAATGTTTCTCTGTCTCTCTCTCTCTCTCTCTCTCTCTCTCTCTCTCTCTCTCTCTCTCTCTCTCTTCTCTTTCTCTCTCTCTTTCTCTGTCTCTCTCTCTCTCTGAGAACTGTTAGGGATGTCATAGAAAGGGTTCTTACATGGAGTAGGAACTTGAATTGAATCAACCCACAAGGTTGATTTCAAGTCTAAATTTTATGATTCTAAGAATGGTCCAAACTCAGGGAGAGGTGAATAATAATTTTGATGTATGAATGTGGACATTAGACAATGAGGTCAACTGAGGAGGCAGTAGGTAACTGCTTTCATTGAACAAATGTGCACACCAGGTGGCCAGACCTTGTTAGGGAGGTCACGACATTGCATAAATCTCAACCTAGAAAAATTTCATACTTTATTATCCATGGATCTATACATTTTTATGATGTCTATTTCTTTCATTATAGAGTCTTAGAAAAACTCTCTAAGCTGTTTTTAAAAAATCATTTTTAGCCTTTGGGCAAATATCATGACTTGTTCTTTGAACCATAGAATAGAGGATAGGAAAGGATTTTTTGAACATTTTCTTCTTTGGGGTAAGTCAAGCTAAAAGCTAATTCCTTCATGGTTAGTTTTTAAAATATGAATATAACACAAGTTCCCTCAGGTTCCCCCCTTTTTTTCACCATTCTCTCTCCCCAGCTAGAATGTGAGTTCCTTGAGAATAACAACTGCTCAATTTGAATTCCCAGTACTTGGCACAGTGCCTGAGACATTATAGATACTTGTTAAATGCTTGTTGGTTGGTGGAATGAACCTTTAAAAATTTTTATTCTTTTTACATTTTATAAAGTATATAATATATTATAATAGTAGTATACAGATATAGTTTATAAATAAATAAACTTATTTGGGAGTTGCTCAAAACTTTTTATTGATAGGGTGCATAGTCAAAAATGTTTGGAACCCCCTCTTAACATATGACCAACTCATTTTCTGTTTTGAATATACATTTCTTTAATGAAATTTTTTTCAATGTTTCTTCATCATTCATCTGGAAAAATGGGCATTCTTCATCCACCTGATTTTCCTTGTGTGAATGGTTAGAGCAAACTTTGAGAAGTGATGAATCTCATATGGAAGACTTTGCAGTGGTTGAGGGCTTGATATTACCAGTGCAATATCATATAGAAACAAGAGCATCAGGAATCATCATCTATAGGGAATTCCAGTTTACATGAACTCTGTACTGGATTTCCTTTATGACAGTGGTGAACACCTTTAGTGAAAATATCTCTCCCTGCTTTATGTGTTTCCTGATATCAATGGCCAAGGGGTTATCAAATAAAGTATCTTTGTTGTTATACCTTTCAGGAAACCTTACACAATTTTGATGCATACATCAGAGACACTTTGTTGTTAGAGAGCCTTTACATCACCATTTTGCTCTACTAGATCAAAAGCTTCTTTTGAAGTAGGCAAACATTAACTTGGCACGTAGGATCTTTTATTCTCTATATCTCTTAGTCAATTATATGATGGTAAAATCATGGTTTATTGGGTAATATTGTTTGCAAAAACTTATCGGTTCTCTAATAATAACTTTATCAAGGATGTTCCTAATGTCTCTATATTACTCTCATTTTACAAGTTTGTATAGATAGGAAAGTAGGTATTTAGACTGGTAATTGCTAATGCTCTTTTGATTGTCTTTTTTTGGTGTAAATAAAGTCTGCATTTTTAACATGCATTTTGATATCTTCTTCCTTCAGCTATCTTGTAAACTGATCTCTCAGGGCCCTCAAAATTTTGTTACCTGTAGCAAGGACACTTCCTCTGATCCAGCCATTCTTCCTGTCTTTGATCTCTTCAATTCTATTTCTCCCTCCCCTGTAAGCACATCTGGAATTGTAATTTTAATTGTAATTTAAGTGTGGAGGTTTGGTATCTTTGATTGTGAAGAGTTTGTGATAAAAAAAATCTTTTGCCGATCTCTTCTGTTTTTCTTCTGTTTATTTTTCTCCTGTTTTCATCTTTAAATGCTCTTGGGATGACTTTTTTCCATTGGATTATCTTGGCAAGCTTCCTTTAAACTAGTTTTATCCTTTACTGCTTCTCTCTGTTTTATGAGGTGATACTGCCCATAATCTTCCATCATCCTTTTGCAGTAAGTTTTACAAACAAGTTCATGTTCTAAACTGGAGTTACCTTTGGCTTTCATCTCTCTTTGCTTGGGAACTAAGTAAAATGTTTGCTAAGGTATCTTTTGTACTCTTTTGTTTGCCCTGCTGTGGCAATTGACTTATATTGATTAAATTTCTATATGAAATTCTTATTATTAGTCATGCCATTTCTTCCACCTATATCCCATGTTTTCATCATCGATAACTTTTTAATTTTTATAAGGGGTTGGATTCCTAGATGGGGGAGGCAGATACATTTAGAAACAAATGTGATAGAAAATGAAAGACAACATTAAAAAAAACTTTAAAACTTGTTTAAGTAAGTTGAGGTATAGTTTTTTAATTGCATGCCAATTCTTTTTAAAACTTTTATTTCTTGAACATTGTACTTCTTTTGATATTTGCTTTCATAAGTGAGTATTCTGCTAATGCATAGACAGTTTATGCAGGAATAGCTCCCACATCAGTAGAAGTTGCTTTCTAGGTGACATATGACCTAGGTGACCAGTTTCATACCTCTGTGATGTTAATCAGTATTTGCTTTGTCCAGGGTCTCCTATTCTTTTCTGCAAGAAAGTGTTTATAATATATAGGCACAAATTTTCTGTGTACACGATAAACCTTTCATTTAATTTCTTATTCCTGATCCTTATTATCCTTAGTTATTCCCAGTTTCAGACTGAAGTCATTAAGTGTCACAGTATATGTTGATTTAATATGGAGAATTTTACTGAGTTCTTTATAAAATTTCTCTATCTTATCTTCAGCAATAGATCTTATTTCATAAGTTGTGATTTTCGCCACTGGCATTAATTTTTTCATTTCTTATTGGCTCATTTGCTTTTCCATCACATTTATTTGAGTATCTGGGTGCCAAAGTTGATAGAGCACTGGACTTGGAGTTGGGAAGACCTGAGTTCAAATTCTGCATCAGATTCTACTAGCAATATGGCCCTGGATGGGTCATAGAACCTGTTTGCCTCTGCTTTCTCATCACAAAAAGAGACTAGCAATATGCAGCCACCTCACAGGACTGAGGATCCAAATTTTATATATGTATGTGTATACTTAACATATACAGTGCTTTGCAAACATTAAGATGCCATATAAATTCTATTTATTATTTCCAAATATGTTCCCTCCCTTTTCCAAGTCCGCCCTTGTAACAACGATTTTGAAAGGAAGAGAAAAAAGGCAGTTCGGCCAATCAATTCATTAGTCACATCTGACAGTATATACAGTATTGCATACCCTAATCCTCCACTTCTGACAATGGCAGCAGGAAGGAGATATTGTTATTTTTATGGTGATCATTTTCCAAATATTTATGATCAATGTCATACAAGTTAACAGATGTCCTGTGAAATGATAATTCTTGTTGTCTTTGGTCACATGATAAAATAACATCTGCCAATCAATACTTTCTTTTCCAAGGAGAACCAGTGAGGCAACCTTCCATTTAGCAACAACTTCCTTCTGTCTTCTGATTTCCTTTATTGTGAGAAGATCAAGATTATTCTGATTTAGTTCATATTGTAATGTCTAACAAACATTTATTAAGCACACCCTATGGGCAGAACATCGTACTCAGCAATTTTCATGCCTGAGGATCACTTAGACAAACTCCTAAAGAAGGAAAAAGGAGCCTCAAAGTGCTTACTCAGGTAAGCAGCCTTGTAGCTGAATCTGGATTAATGTCATCAGAGATTTTCCCTTTCTAGGAGCTCTATGGTGGGCAACAAATGCAATCACAGCACAAAAAATGAAAGGAAATACAAGACACCAACATACTATTATCCCTCCTGTCTGTCTTGCAGCAAGTTTGTATGCAGAGACCACAAAGCTAAGAGCAGAATGAACCCTTGCCACCTCCTCCACTCCCAGGTCACCCAGGCAGCAAGGCTTGCCTTTTCTCTTCTTCTGTTCTGGGCTTACCTCTTTTTGAGTTTCCAAATGCCTCAAAGCAACAGTGTATGGGAGTCAGCTTATTAGCCACCAGCAACAATAAATAATACCCTTTCTAGTCCTAGAATTTTTTAGCAAGTTATTGTTTGCATATATTGGAAATGGTAATTCAGTCCCTTTTAATCTACAGAGTTTTACTGGAGGGTTTTGTTGGTTACTATGCTTGTAGAACTGGAAGAGATATAATCTAGTAATGTAGATATGACAAATACAGTGCCAATTATGGTGCAAAAAGCTAACAGTTCACATTTATATAATTTCTTAAGGTTTGCAAATTGCTTTACAAACATAGACTCATTTTATCCTCACAGCAAGCGTGGGAGATAGATGGGGATTTGGCAGATGAGGAAACTGAGGCAGATAGAGGTGAAGTGAATTGTTCAAGGTCACATAGCTAGTGAGTATGTAAGACTGGATTTGAACTCCAGGTTTTCTTATTCCAAGCCCAGTGGTCTAGCCACTAACCCTCCTAGATGAGAGCAGTGTAAATAAACTATCATAGGAAATATTTGGAAGAAAAGAACATTTTTAATTAAGGGGAATCACAAAAAGCTTCATGAAAGAAGTGACATTGGAATGAGCTCTTGAAGAATGTATTGGGTTTGTAGGCTTGCAAAGAGCATGACCTGGGTGGGTATGCTGATGTGCCCTGTAGTGAGCATTGCCATTGTCTCTTCCTCTTCCCCTTATTTACAGTGGAAGAAGATGCCCAATACAATGTCTATTAGGATGATGAAGAAGAAGGTAGAGAAGGGGAAGGGACCAATAGTAACACTCATCTCAGGGTACTTTGGCATGCCTGAGCCACACAGAGTCTATGTATATCTGTGGTAGGGTTTCAATATACAGAGGTTTGAGAGGAGACATTTCTGGTATAAAATATTGTGTGGGCAAAGACGTAGAGTCAGGAAAGCACAGGACTTATATGGGAGAATGATAAACAGTCTAGCCTAGCTGGGCCATAGAATATGTAGTGGCTAGTGGTATAAGATATCCGGAAAAATGAGATGGTTTTAAATTGCCTACAGCCTTGACTACTAGACAAAACAGTTTATATTTCATTTGGTAGGTTTTAGGGAACCATGGAAGTGTTTTGAATACGGGAATGATATGATGAGATCTATACATGAGAAATATTAATCTGATAATGAAATGAAAAATGTTTTGGAAGAACCGTATGAAAAAATATTCCTAATCACAAAGAGTAAAATTAAACTAAAATGTCTCTGATATTTCACCTGATAGTCAGCAAATTGTCAAAGAAGTTAATAAATGGAAATAGTTAATGTTGAAGGTTTTTTTGGGAAGGCAAGAACACTAAAATGGTGGAATTAGTTCAATCGTTCTAGAAAACCCTTTAGAATTACTTAAGACAAATCACCAGATTGTTCCTACTCTTTGATAAATAGTAGCTCTACAACAGCTTATATGCTCCAAGGAAGTCAGAGAGAAAGAAAAGCCCCTCATACAACAATGTATTATAAATTAGTGAAAAAACATTTGTGAAGCACTTACAATGTGCCAAGCACTGTGCTAAGTCCTGTGGTTACAAACACAGGGGAAAAGAAAATCCCTGCCTCTGTGGGGCTTATATTACAGTGGAGGAAACAACTTATATAGTGGAGTGATGGTCATGGAAGGGATACTTTGCTCTAGAAGTTTACAGGGGTAGTGATATGGGTCATAGGGAAGTGGACCAGCGCACCCCATGTAGGAACAATGGCAGATTTTATTTGGTTCAAGGTTCCAGAAGGAGGAGAAGGGTGGGTGGAAAGAGTACTCACTTGTCTGCAAGTTGGTAGGCAAAGAGACAGTCAACAAGAGTGTGGCACCAAGGCAGAAATTCCTCAAAGGCATGGTCTTTTCTGTTCTTGGGGTAGGTGGTGGTGGTTTTGAAGCAGATTGTATCCAAAAATGACCTATCCTTCAAACCCCAAATTAAATCCCTCCCCTGCTCATTCTTCCTTGAAGTGATCTTTGCCTTTGTGCTTCCCAAATATCTATTGCATGTGCCATTTATTTGACCTGCATAAATTTTCTTCCTTATGTTGTCTTATTTTTGTATCTATGCAACATATAAAGATCCTTTGATTTGGAGCTAGAGAATATTCCTTCATATCTTTAAAACTTGTCCCTGCAACCAACTACCTATATGACTTTGGCTAAGTCCCTCCACCTCTTGGAGCCACAATTTCTCATTTAGAAAATGAGGGAATTGTCATGGAAATAATATACACAAAAGTTACAACAATAAAAATGAAAATAACATAAAAAAACAAAAAGGAAATGGAACATGTTAATATAATGCCCAACTTCACATTAGAGAATGGTTGAGAAAATATGACTCCCTCCCTTCTTTAAAGAGAGGCTATGGTTGTAGAACATTGCATATGGTGCCAGACTTGTTTGATGTGCCAGTTTTAGTGAAACCCTTCCCCACAGTTTCTCTTCTATTTTTTGTTACAAGGAATGGCTTGCTGCAGAGGGGAGGAGAAAGGAATACACCCAATAATCAAGATATTTGAAAAAAATAAAAGCTATCAATATTTTATTAAAATGATGGGATTGGATTAGGTAATAATGAAGGTCCCTTCTTGCTCTAAATTCATGGATCATATGACTTTTTTTCCCTAACTAGATTGTAAGCTCCTTGAGGCCAGGGACATTTTTGTCTTGCCACCAAGCTTGCAGGATCATGACCTGTGTTAACTGACTGGCTGATGAATTTGCAAACCTGAGAAATGGGATTATAACTTTCTGTGAGAAAAGCACACCAAGTAAAGGAGAAGATGAACAGTTAGATTTCTTTGCATCTCATCTCTACCCTTGAGGGGAAAGTAAGTTATTGTTTTTCAATAAGCAGATCAGTCCTATGGGAGCTTGGTCTTTAGATACTTAGTTCCCATTGAATAATCTAAATTTTATTTCATTTCTCTGATGACATTTAGAAAAACCCAAACCTCCTCCCGCCTGGGCACTAGCTCAGGCTGCCTTGTGCGACACAGGGAGCAGCTATGCCACAGTGTGAAAACTAAGCCTGGGAACATCACACTAAAGACAGATTCCTGCCGTATGAGGGTTTCCAGCTGGGAAAATTGCCTTCAGTTCAGCCAGCATTTAGCAGCATTTTCCAGCTGCCATGAATATGCAAAGCAAAGTGGGCCACTGGCAAAATCACACGGAGGGCTGACGATTAGACAATAACACAGACAATAGAAGTTTGGACAGGTTGACTGTGGGAGCGCTGTAGGTACAAAGCAAAGGTACTAAATTGTTCCAACTCCACAGAAATGGCTGGTAGACATGACTAAAAAATACATGATTCCAACGATTCTGTTGTGGGTCTTTTCACATTCATTTCAAAGAGGCAGGGCAGCTTATAAAGAATAGTAACTTCCTTGCAACCCAGAGGGCTTAATGGAGAATTAAGGATATTGCCTCACTATCACTGAAATATAGAAGGAAAACTGAATTGTTCTCCCCATATTAAATGCATCTATTCTTGAGTGTTTCTGCCAAAATGACCAGGCTAACCCGGTGTGAAATACACTTTGTTTTCACATGGGGACATTAAACAATGATGCCGGCTCTGGTATAACCACTTTGAAAGGAATGAAAAGCGTTGGAATGAAAGAGTGCTCTCAACGTATGGTTCTATCAGCCCCAAATTGTATCACAGCTGCTTCTGGCACCATTAGATGGAACACTGGGTAATTTATAGAAGTCATTTTTTTTAACAATTTGATTGTTGGTATATATCTACTGAATTGATTGGTTGAGGAGACAGATCTTTATTTTTATAATAGCAATAACATCCTTTGCTGATTATGGCCCAATTTATTCTTAATGCTAACATTACCAACCAGCATCTATCAATTTATATTGGGAAAATATGCTGTTATGTCTTAATTATCTGTTTAATTGTAGGAAGATAAGAGCCCATAATACCCTGGATTTAACAGTATTTGGGTAGCTTGCTACAGTCACTAGGGTCTCTCTTGTCGGTTTCTGTCTGGTATCATCTATCTGTAAGCATGGTGACATGAATGATATTTATACCCATCAATGGGTATAAATGATGAGCCATGATGGGTATAAATGAACCATGATGTCCGCAGAGACACCTGGCTATCCCTGTGGTACCAGGTCAACAGACATCTCTATGAGCCACTGGTTATATGGTTTTTTTCCACCAACAAACTATTTATCTGTCACGTCCAGTTTGGCCAGGTGCAGTAGGTAGGAATACATGTGATGCACTTTTATCAGAATTTCTCTAAAGGCTCCATAGAGGATTACCTTATTTTTCTGGAGTTATGTCCTGGCTTGTCTACATCCAAGAATAAAGTAAGAAGGCATTTTTCATAACCTGTTTCTGTCTACTGGGTTCAAATAGACAGAATGGAGATTTTCTTCATCTAGCCACTCTCCTGTCTCTCCACCAAATGATTGAATGCCCTTGCAATAAATGAATGAATAAATAATTGAAAAGGCATTTACTAAGCACTTATTACATGCAAAGCAGTATGCTAAGCATTGGGTAGAAACTTGATATAGTCCCTGCTCTCCAGAGTTCACATGGTAGAACATAGCACATATAGGAGGGCTGAGACGAAGAATAGTTTGGAAAGTCCAGGGGTCCCTTGGGCTCAGCATTCAGGTGAATGATAAATGTATCTTTTCTGCTCTAGTTTCCATTAAGAAAGCCAATTAGCATTTGAGCTAAAAAGAATTTTGTGATGAGAAAAACTTTCTTTTCTGGGTCTTTAGACTAGAAGCTGTGGTCCATGTTTCTGACTTCTTGCCAGAGAGGTGACTAGAGGTACAGAATGAAGCACATCTTTTCAGACTATGGCCAGTGTGTGCGTAACAATATCACTGCTGTGCCCAAGAAGGTAGGGAAGATTGATTGCTTCTCCCTCTCCCTCTGCTGAAAGCTTCCTTTAATTCTCTTGACCCATGGACATGATGACTAAATTTAATCATGGTGCCTAGCCTTTGTCATGAGGGGTTAGGATCCTTCCCTCACATTTTTTGAGTCTTTACCTTATATTATATTTTTAGTACATTTGACATTTCCTTTAACTTCTTGTAAGGACCCTGAGTTCTGAGATTTTATCTTCATGAAATTATTTATGTCCCATAAAAGCTGATATAATGCATTATGGATAGTAAGTGCTCAATGAATCATGTATAATAAATGAATAAATCATAACAACTATATCAATATAATATAGTAATTAGCATGCACATATATATAGCACCTACTATGTATGAGGCACATAGTAATAAGCACTTTACAAATATCTTGTTTGCAGTAATATTTTGCAATGAAGAACTATGAATGACTTAGCTATTCTCAGTAATACAATGATCCAAGACAATCCCAAAGGACTAATGATGAAACATACTATGCACCTCCAGAGAAAGAACCGATATTGTCTGAATACAGAATGAAGCACTCTATTTTTCACTTTCTTTTGTCTTTTTTTAAAAATTCAAGTCTTTTTGTACAAAAATGACTAATATGGAAATATTTTACATGATTGCACATGTATAACCTATATCTGATTGCTTATTATCTCAGGGAAGGGAGAGAAGAGAAAGAAAAAACGGATAAAATTTTGGAACTCAAAACTTTAAAACATTGTTTTCACATGTAATTGGGGGAAAATAAAATATTATATAAAACTAAAACAAGCAAAAAAACTCTTGTTTGATCCTCACAATAACTGTGGGAGGTAGGTCATATTATCCTCATTTTACAGTTAAAGAAACTGAGGCACACAGCAATTAAATGTCTTACTCAAGGTGATACAAATACTGCTAAGTATCTGAGGTCTAATTTGAACTCAGGTCTGCCTGACTTTAGATCTAATGCTCTAATCACTGTATCACCTAGCTTCCTCAAAAATAAATGAAGAAAATTTTAAAAAATGAATGTATGACTCTATCAGATCTTTTCTATCATTTTCTTATTGGACATAGAGGTAGAAGCTGAGTGTTGGAGTTCTGTTAAGAGGCAAATCCCACCCATCAGGCCACACCACTATTTTTCAAAGTTTATTCTGGTTCTGTTCTCAAGCCCTAGCCAGGGCTAAAATGAGCACAACTCCAGTTCAGATGAGTAAGAATCATGACATTGAGATTTGAGTGAATGAAGTCAAAAAACATACTTTGAACCCAATAACTAAATTTCAATTTTTAAATTGTGACAAATGAAGTAACTTAAGATGATATAGTTTTGTATAGAAAATTTTCTGTTTTTCAATTCAGAGGACCCTGCTATCTGCATATGTGACTTTGAGCAAGTAATTTTCTGACCTCAGTTTTCACATTTGTAAAATGGGGGTTGGATGACCTGGTCCCTAAGATGTTTTCTAGTTCAAAACTCATGATCTTATAAAAAAGATACTAAACCCAATTCTCCCTTGCAAATTTGGACATTGTGTATTTCCAAATGGTAGAAGTAACATTTTCTTTGCACTTCCTTTCATGAGGAAGATAAAAGAATCATTTCCCTAGAGCCCACAACTGTCTTCCATATTAGGACCACAGATTTTATGAGTTACCTTTAGAATATAATTCATGAAATATTTGTAAACTCAAAAAATCAAATATGTCAATTGGCACAAGAATTTAAAAATAATCTCATAATTTTACTCTAATTTACTATAATTTCTTCTATCGATCAGATATATTTTAAATACAAATAACTACAAGTAGATATTTTAATTCTATTTTGAAATAAAATTTTTCATCCTACTATTTCTAGTATTTCCAAAACCCTGTGTCACCTGACCTAAGTTTGGTCCTTCCAGGTTTTGAAAAATTCTGGTCATTCTCTTGTATCTATTGTGTGCAAAGCAAAATGCTATATGGTGGGGGTAGGGCACAAGGAGTAAAGAAAAATGCCATCATTTCCCTCTTGGGGTTTTTGGTCTAGAAGGGGAATAAGATACGAACACACACACACACACACACACATACACCCACAAAATCTATTTTTAAAAAATTACAAGATAAACACGTTAGGGAGTTGTAAAACATAACATTATGGCAAGACACTGGGGGAAGAGGTCATTCTCTGAAAAGGGGAATGATTCAGGAAAGGCTTCAAGAAAAAGCATTGAGTTGAGATATGTAGACATTTAAGAGGCAAAGAGGGAAAAGAAGGATATTTCAGGAAAAAGGTAGGGGTCAACCAATGCTTTGCCACCCAGGGAGGTTTACAGCTCCCTATTCTCCTTCCCCTTTGTAGAAAAAGTGGAATTGCCTTGCAAGGTGTCCCAAAAGTCTTAGTGCAGTATTAAGCTTTAATAGTGTGAGAAATTATTATTTCTCTCTTGTAATAACTAATTATTCAATCAGAACCAAGGTTTCCCCCCTTTTATACTTCCTAATCCAGAAAACAACCAATGTGGGAAGTCTCTCTCAAAGACTTACCTAGGATGAGATCTAATCAAAGACAGTAAAAGAAATTCTAAGTTTAGGTTAATGGGTTAATAAGTTAATTCTTGCTCATTGTGTTTGCTCAGACAGGTCTGGAAAAATGTGGATCCTCTCTTTTGTCAGACAAATGATATGGAAATTGATAAGTTCCTTCGACCAAGACTTGGGTGATCCAAGTCACATATCTCAAGACCTTCACTGAAATATAGAACCAGCCCTTCATTGTAATATTCATTCTCTCATTAATTGTTAACCAATCAGAGTTGATTACCACTCTCAGGAACACCTCTTCTAAGAGCATATAAATTGTGAGCCCATTGCCATGAAGGGTCTTTGGTCTAAGACAGATGGCCAAATGATGATCCTTTTATTAATAAATATGCTGGCATTATTAATAAAATTATTAAATTATCCAGAAACTATGTCTTTCAAACTTTACAAAATGACACAATAGTTTAAAACTGCACTAAGACTTTTGGAATAGCTTCTGTGGTATTTTACACATTTGTACCAAAGCCAAAATATTACTTGTGCTAACCAATGTCTTTTCCTTCTAGTTTACTGAGTCTAGACAAAACAGAGAGTAATATTCTGTCTTTAATTTTTGCTGGCCTAAACCATGTGGACAAGTGGTTATGTCTCCGATGGATAGTACTGATCATACCTTCTAAACACAAGATTCCTTATCTCACCCCTTGCTAAATATCTATTCTCAGCATTCACAGACACTGGAAAGCAGCCAATAAATTCTTCCTCCTATCTTGTCACCTCCATAACTCTCTACAAATTGGTACATGAGAGATAGTGAATGTCGGTGGCAGGTCACCAAAGCCACCCATCTACCTTGTTCAGAAACCTGCCTTCCTTTTCCCAGAGGGATCCAACCCAAGTGCATTTCAAAGTCATCACAGTAATGTAGGCAGGTATCCTAACTCCCCTCTATGGACTCACTCTTAATTTTTTTCTTAGCTCAAATTTTTGATGTTTAAATTATTATCAACACCGCCACCGCTTTCCCTAATGCTCCCTTTTCTACCAAGAGCTACAACCACACTGCCCAGCTTTGACTCATGATTTTGGACTTGGACACAGCCAATGGGCTTCTTGAAGGCAATAGTTGTGTAAAGAGTATACGCTTCAATTAGTCAATAACCATTTACTAAGTACTTACTATGTTCCAGGCACTGTGCGAAAGACTGAGGGGGCCAAAAAAAAAGTCTATGCCCTCAGGAAACTCACATTTGAATGAAAGACATTCAAATAACTATATACAGTTATGTACATACAGAGTAAATGGAAGATAATATCAGAGGGAAGGGGCTGGGTAGATGAGGCAATTAGTGGGGGAAGGTGCTGAGAAAGGGCTTCTGGAAAAGTCTTTCGAAGGAAGTGAGATTTGAGCTGAATCACAAAGAAAGCCAAGGAAGCTAGGAAGCAAGATGAGGAGGCAGGGCATTACAAGAATGGGGACCAGTCAAAGCAAAGGCATGGAGATTGCAGATGAAGTGCTTTATACATATGGGAGTACAGAATAAGATGGCCATTATAGTAGAAAAAAGTCAAGTTGCAAATGACTTTAAATAACACAGGATTTTGCATTTGATATTGGACTTTATTCTGTTTAATTGAGAAAAGCTTCATGAAAGTGGATTTGGAGACAATCTTTGAAGGACAAAAAAAGCATGTATCACCTTCAACTCTTAGCAATGTATTGAATATAGGCACTTAATAAATGAATGAATGAATGAATGATAATGAAACATGAAGGAAGGGGAATCAGTATGTGGAGTTTGGGTAAAGGGTAGGGCAATACAATATGGAAAAAGATGGTGAATGGAAAGAATATTAACCAGAAGAGAATATAGAGAAGATAAGAATTTAGTTGACAGAAAATGGACAAAGGGTCTAGAAACTAAAAAGATAATATTTATTTGGAACTTTAAGGTTTTCAAAGTACTTTCTTCATAATAAGTGTCTGAGTTGGACAGTATAAGAAAGTTGGACAGATATGAAAACCATGGAACTGAGAGGTTATATGATTAGGATTAGAGTCCTCAGTGAGCAGCAACCCTGGAAGTCAACTAGTGCAATCCTCTCATTAAGTGATTTCCCCCCACTTACAGAGCTGGTAAGTATCTGAGGCAGATTTTGAATCTAGGTCTTTTGACTCCAAATCTATCAGTCTACCTTCTATGTCAAGCTGCCACTCATGGATCATATGACAGAGTGACATGGGCTTGGTGACCTATGTTTCACCAAGTTATTGGCTGTACAACTGAGGCTTCTCATGCAAGAGTGGGGAGAAATCTTTTTTAAAAATATACTTAATTTTAGTTTTCAGCATTCACTTTTAAGAGATTTTGAGTTCTAAATTTTTCCCATTCATTCCCCTCCCCCCTCACCAAGATGACATTCAATCTGACATAGGTTATACATGTACAATCATGTTAAACATATTTCCATGTTATTCATATTGTGAAAAAAGAATCAGAAAGGGGGAAAGGGTGGAGGGAATCTTAATTCTATTTTGAAAGTGATATCTTCCTATGTACTTCCTCCACCTACATACATGGCTTAATATGTGACACTTTTCCTGTGTCTATGCCTTTGTGATGCTTAACATCCATGCCTGGAATGCATGCCTTTCTCACCTCGGTATCTTAAAATCCCTAGTTTCCTTCAAGGTTTAGCTCAAGTACTACCTTCTACATAAAGCCTTTCCTCATTGCCCCAGCTTCTAGTGCCTTCTCCCCAAATTACTCTGTTCTTATAGTATGGAAGTATGTTGCAAGTCTTTTAGACTCAGTGTAAGGTTACTGAACACAGAAATTTTTGTTTTAGCTATTGAGTTCTTTCAGTCATGTCTGACTCTTTGTGACTTCATTTGGGGTTTTCTTGGCAAAGATACTGAAGTGGTTTGTCATTTCCTTCTCTAGCTCATTTTACAGAGGAGGAAACTAAGGCAATCAGAGTTAGGTGGCTTGCCCAGGGTCACACAGCTATTAAGTGTCTGAGGTCAGATTTGAACTCGGAAGAGGAGTCTTCCTGACTCCAGGCCAGGAGCTCTATCCACTGTGCCACCTGGCTGCCCAGAAACTGTTTTACTGTCAGAATATCTTTGAGTGTCCAATGCCTACCCCTGTACATGGCATACAGAAGGAAATTTTAAAAATGTTTCTTGGAAACAGCTAGATAGTAGTGGATAGAGCATTGGGCTTAGAGTCTTGGAGACCTGAGTTCACATTTGGACTCAAGTACTTTCCTAGCTGTGTTACCCTGGACGAGTCATTCAATCTTTCTCAGCTTTGGTTTTCTCATCTGGGATGGGGGGGGGGGTCAGAATAACAATGGGGGATAAAAAATAATGGCATCTACCTACCAGAGTTATTAAGAAGATGAAGTAAGATAATATTGGTAAAGTGTCAGAGAAATGCTACAATACTGTTACGATGGATATAGCCAGAATCCCACAAAAATCACAGGGGGAGCAAAAAGCCCTAATTGTTGCCTCCACAAGCGTGGCTTTGCATGAGGGATAGAATGGAAATTCTCCAGAATTTAAAGGGATAAAAAGGCTTAGTCCTTGTAGAATTCCTGAAACATAGTCCCAACTTTTATAAGTAGCTTTCGGGATTCCTCAGTCTGGTTTAGAGTTTCCATTTGTTTTGAGGATTCGATGAGATAACATGTAAAACATTTTGCAAACCTTGAAGTGCTGTCGAACTTTTTGTTGTTGTTGAATGCTGGAGCCCTATCAGGGACTCTCAATAATTAAGCTTCAAGCCTCCCTCCTGCTGTCTTTCTTGAATTGGAATTTGGGGAGTTCAAGTTTTCTCAGAAACTTAGCCTGGGAAGGGACCTTTGAGGTCATCCTGTCTAGTCTGTCTTTTAACAGGAATCCCTTCTCCAACAATCCTGATGAATCATTCTTCAGTCTCTGCCTGAAGACCCCTAGTGAAGGGATCCATTCCATTCCAGCTTTCATTGTTTTTCCTAACAGCAAACAATTTATTTTTGTACCATTGCTGACCTCTGGGGGCAAATAGCACTTGTCTTTGTAGTTTGAGAAGGGACTCAGTTGACCTAGGCAGCATCTTAATGTTGAGGCATAGGAGGAAGTCATGTTCAGTATGGGAGCTCCTAGCTTCTCATAACACTCATTCATTGCTTTAATGGGTGTTGATTCCTTTGCAATGTCTCACCTACTTAGTTCAGTAGGTTTTTTGTTGCTCAGTTGTGTCTGACTCTGTGGCCCTTCTATCCTCTACTGTCTCCTAAGGTCTGTCCAAACTTATGTTTGTTGCTTCTATGACATTATCTATCTGTCAAATCCTCTGCTGCCCCTTCTCCTTAAGCTCAACAGTTTGTAATGGTTGTTATTCTTTGTCTTCGAAGAGAACCAAAATAACATACCCATTGTAAAGTGAAATTTCAGTGTGTCCGACTGTGGCTGATTAGACCAACACAAGCTCAGAATTCTCTACCACAGGTTGGGCACAGATAGTCCATGTGAATATTTGGGGTGGATATCCCAAATTTGCAAATTTTGTATTAACTTTGTGTTGTCTCAATTCTGCTTTGCTCAAAGAGCATGGCACCTTTTCTTATGTGGGCATGCCATGCTGAACGGTCCTGTACTAGTGTCTCCCATGTGTAATACAACTATGATGATGCCAAGATCACAGGTTGAATCCCCAAGGTGGCAGTTAGACAATTATCTTTACTCAGCTGTCCAGGATTGGAGCCATTTTACAAAGGCATACTGTTGGTCACTGGTCCTTGCTACTTGAAGAATAAATCCAAGGGCACATCCATTTAACACTGGAACTAGAATACAATCTTCATTGACAAAGGATGATGCCATTTTCTTCTCCTGTCTTATCTTTCAGTCCAATAGCTGTGGACTTTTCAGAAGCTGAGAACCAAGGACAGATGCGCGGTACTTCAAGGTGGTGGATGAACTCTAGTGCTCAGATGGAGTTGAACACAGCGGCTGTCGCTTGACTACATTTTAGCCCCTCAGCCAGCAGTTCCTGCACATTAGATCACATTCTCCTGGATAATGAGCATCTAGTGTAAAAGCCAATGTGTGCACCTTGGCTGATGTACATTTAAATGCTACAACGCATTACAAAGTGCTTTCTGTCACCACAGGTTGTGTTTGCCTCCATTGTGGCTTAGGCTGATAGGATGCAACATAACAGGATGTGGCAAGCTGGGAGATGTAGAATGTGATGCTACGTGTCCTGCCTGCAAAGCAGCAGGTTCTCGGTGGGAGCAACTCATCACAACAGAAAGCCCAGCTTCCTAACTGATCCTGCTTCTGTCAGTGATCTAGGGAGAGCTGGCTGGCTCGGATAATTGGCTCTCTCTATATCTTTGAAGCCACTGCTCAATGCTAGGCTGCACTCACACAGCTGCACCAACAGACACTCTCAGAAACCCCAACCCAGCATTTTCCTTTTTCACTTTGGTAAAGAGGCCAAGCTGAGCCTTCGTGTTGGTAATCAGGGTTACTTGAGGTCTTCAGACTTACATCTGATTGATGAGGCCATTCTTTGGCTGAACAACATCTAGGGCCATGTCTTATTGTGAAGGGTTATGTTCCTTAATAATGGAGCCCTGGTTAACATTCTACTCTGAAAGTGACCAGGCCCCTCCTACTGAGATGTTGAACTATGAAAGTATAGTGGAAGAAACAGCATCTTTTCCTGATCTAAGGACTTTTCTCCTCCACTCTGTTTCATTCTTAGAAGACAGCACTCTCTGCCTGTGAACAAACCATCTCTTTGTACTCTCTAGAAGATTTTTCCACATCTACTTTTTCACCCTAGAAACATTTGTCATTCAGAGGTGTGTGCAGTTCCTTGACCTTTGCAAGGTATCATTGTCTATCAACAGGCTCCCTTCATGTTTGCAAGAGTTCTGATTTTAAGGGCTTTGCTTTTAATTTTGGTGGTGGTTGTGTTGTCTTCTCCATAGAGCTTCTGGTAGGCTACCCTTCAGTCCTACTTTCTTGAAGCATTCACTGAATAAAAAACTTAAAAAATAATACATTTCTCTTGTTGGTTAGTCATTTTCAGTTGCATCTGACTCTTCATGACCCCTTTTGGGGTTTCTTTGGCAAAGATGTTGGAGTCGTTTGCCATTTTCTTCTTCAACTCATTTTACAGATGAAAAAAACTGAGGCAAACAAGGTTAAATGACCTGCCTAGGGTCACACAATTAGTAAGTGTGTGAGATCAGATTTGAACTCAGGTCTTCCTGTGTTCAGGCCTGGAACTCTATTCACTGTGCCACCGATCTGCCCAAATATTCTGCATATAATTATATTTAAGTGTATGAAATAAATATAAGATAACATATGTGGTATTATATATGCATATATATCATGTGCATTATGTTATAACGCATATATTATATATGACAAATATAAGAATCATATATAATATAATAAATAGAAATACAAGAATCATTATATGACATATAACAAATATAGCATGATATGTATGTATATAATATGTGTATTATATTTATTATCTATGCTTACATATAAAATATAAGCTTGAGAGTAGAGCTTGTTTCATTTCTTTCTATCTCCATTCCCACAGCCTAGTACCATGACTGGTAGGCTCTTAATAAATGCTTTTTGCTTAACTAATTGAGAATAAGAACTTCCTGAGTACAAGAGTACCATTGTAACGTGTATCCCACACAACAAATTTTTTTTAGGACCAAGGATAAGGACTGGACCTGTGATTTCACTAGTAATGGGAACTTGCAGATGAGGAAACTCCCTTTACTAAGGCAGGTTAGCTCCTTTCCCACATCTTCTTGTCTTAGAGAGTTGCTTGGAGGACCATGAGGTTGAATGATTTGACTCAGCTTACACTACAGAAAATCAAGCTTGCAATAGTCACATAGGCAGTAAGTACCTGAGCTTGGCTGGGCTTAGGTTTTTGACTACAAGTCTGCTACTTTTCCACTATATAATATTACTCAAAATACATTGCAAGAAACTGGGTTTTTTCTTTAAACATTTCCAGCAAAAAAAAAAAAAGGAATCTACCTCTTTGTTTGGCAGAACAAGGACCATAGGTAGGAAGGTGGGAAGCTGCTTGGGACACCATACAACTGTCTTTGAATCAACGAGTCCAATCTCTCTGGAACATACTGGTTTTCCTGGCCCCAGTCAGGAGCAAGGCTGAAAGTGATGTTCATCAAAGACTATGCCTGAGCAACAACCATGGTAATAATTTGAAATTTCCTCTACAGGCCACTCATTCTCTGCTAAGTTCAAGAAGCTAGGAGAGAAGTGCAAATGACAATATTTAGAGTTAGAAGGGATCTTAGAGATCACCTGTTCCCCTTATTTTACCAGGTGAGGAAACTGAGGCACAAGAGAGGAGAGGTGATTTGCCCAAAGGTGGTGAAGCAGAAAAGGCTCCTATAGAACACAGAATTTTAGCTGGGGCTTGAAGGAAGCCAGAAAAACTAGGAGGTTGAGGTGAGGTGGGAGAGCCTTCCAGGCATGGGGGGCATGAATAGAGAATGTCATGTTGGAGTAGCTAGACTGCAGAGTTCATGGAAGAGAGTAAAGTGTCAGTAGCCTGGAAAGGTAGGAAGACCCCAGTTTGTAAAGGACTTTAAATACAAATGGAGGATTTCATATGTGGGAGGCAGTGTCTGAAGTAGAAACAAAGTCATATCAGGAATATCACAATAAGGTCTGCTGTTTTTGTGGTGGCAAAGAATTGGAAGTTGAGGGGATGCCCATCCATTGGAGAATAGCTGAACAAGTTGTGGTACACGGATGTAATGGAATACTATTGTACTATGAGAAATGATGAGCAGGCAGACTTCAGAAAAACCTGGAGAGAATTACATGAATTGATGCTGAGTGAAATGAGCAGAACCAGGAGAACATTGTACATAGTAAGAGCAACATTATCCAATAACCAACTTTGATAGACTTAGATCTTCTCAGCAATGCAATGATAAACCAAGTCCAAAAGACTCATGATGGAAAATGTTACCACATCCAGAAAAAGAACTATGGATCTGAATGCAGATCATAGAATACTATCTTCTCTTTTTTCTTTCTTGTGGTTTTTCCCTTTGGTTCTGATTATTTTTTCACAACATGATTAAGGTGGAAATATTTTTAATGTGACTGTACATGTATAGTCTGTATTAGATTGCTTGCCATCTTGGGGAGGAAAGGAGGGAGAAAAAAATTAAAACTCCAAATCTTATGAAAGTGAATATTGAAAACTATCTTTACATGTAATTGGGAAAAATAAAATATTAGTAAGTGGAAAATGAAACAATAAGACCTGATAAGAAACAGAGCAATGAGTGGTAAGATCTAGGTTTTAGGCTTCAGCAATTCAGTACTGGGTAAGTAACTGGGGGTTGAGCTAGTTATCTTGATTTCCCAATAACAGTTGGTCTGTATCATGTGTTTTTTATGCCCTACTATGTGTAGTTGGCTTCTCTTTCCCATTTCCTCTGAAACCTTGATTTAAGAGGGAGCTCTACTGCCACGACTACTGTGATTATTTTCCATGGCAACAGCTGAGCCCATGCAATACTGAACAGATTGACTTTATGACACATTGCTTGTGGATGGCTTTTAAAATGTAAGGGATAGGTAACACAAAAATTTGACTGAACTTTGCTGTTTAGCCACCTGAAGAACCATAGTTAGTGATTTTTATACTTGAGACAAGACAATCAACCCAAAATATGCTCAAGACAAGTACACAAAGCTCTTTATGAGAGTAGTGGAGTGGGCAACATTGAGGTAGGGCAGGCTGAGGAGGCATTCACCTAAGTGCTTCTGTGTTCTAATAACTTTCTATTTGAACAAATTATTCTTGCTAATTTGGCACTAACCTCAGGTGTATCAAGTATTGTTAAGACCTTCTAAATTGCAGTGCTCTGGACAAAGTGCAGGTTGCTTCACCCTAGTTATAGCTCTGGCAACTTGTCATTGTCTAAAAGGGAAGCTGAATTAGCAAGTTCTTCCTTGTGATTAATCCAAATTCTATGCTTGCAATTAAAGGTTGTTTCTTTTTTCCATGGAGACAGAAAAAGCTAAGCACCAACCCTACCCCATTCCCACAAAAGAACCCATCACATATTTGAATATATTTATCTTTTCCTCACCCAGATTTCTTTTCACTAGACTCCCAAATAATCTCAGTCACCTTCACTTTCCTTCATATGCCCTGTTTTTGAACTTCTTAATCTATTTTTCTGTTTCCTGCATATACTTCAGTTTTTCCACAGTCCTCTGAAGCTATTAGGCTAACTAGAACAAGGACGTGACCTAATGCCACACAGTACAGTCCTAATTCAGCTACATTGTGACTACCTCATTTTAAACATCATATCTGGGAACCTCTGTCCCACAGGTTTACACATCTGTTTTTATGGCATTTTTAGGTCTGACCAGACCTCCATGGATCCATGTAGCATCCAAATGCTCCACATATATCTTGCATAGGAATTGTTACCACAAATATTTGTTTCAATTAATTAGTAGTACCCCGATGATGTAGCCTGACTGAATTATTCTATGGTAAGCATGTGGTTGCTCCAGGCCCAGGGTGATGGAAAGCCCAGCAACATTTCTTAACGAATCTCTTAATTACACTGTTGGGGCAACCATTCTGTCTAAAAATCCTGCTTCGTAATTACAAAATCACCAGCCCAGCCGACCATGGTGGTCCATCCATCCCTTGCAATCTCCTGCATCCTTAAAAAGCTTTTCTCTGAATGACATGGAAATATTGGGAAGAAGAGTTGTGTGTGCAGCTGCTCCTGTAATCAAGTTCCCTGCCACCCACTGTCCAGCACTTCTTTACTAATGGTGATCTTTCTTTGTCTCCCACTGTCTTCTCCACTCCCTGCCCCAGGCTGGTCTCTGAAACCTGAGAGGAATCACCCTTTCCTCTTTCAAATCCATTTTGGAAATTCAATTTACAAAAATGTGCTGACTCTAATGTATCTTAAGTAGAGGCCTGAAAAGTCTTAGCACAAGAGAAATAAAGCCATCCTGACCCCTCAGAGACCCTCACACCCATCTAGTGCTTGGGACCTGGATACAGGTACCTGCTTGGGGAGTGAGATGGAGCAGTGGAATGAGCGGAGGAAGGATTTGAATTGAGACTCTGCTGCATGTTACTTGTTTGTGACCTTGGGCAAGTTACAGTCTTTCTGGGCCATAATTTCCTGGTCTTTAAAATACAGAGATTGGACCAGATGATTCCTAAGCTCTTGAGCCTATAATCTCCACTGTCAATTTACCCAAGAAGATTTCATCTCCCAGCACTGATATAGCTAGGTGGATCAATAGATAGAAATGCTATGGAGACCTTGAGTACAAATCTGGCATCAGACCTTCATTCACGATGTGACCTTTGGCAAGGCACTTACCATCCCTGTTTGCCTCAGTTTCCTCAGCTGTAAAATGGGGATAAAATAGCCTGTCCCTTCCAGGGTTGTTGTAAGGATCAAAGGAGATAATATTTATAAAGCATTTAGCACAGTGCCTGGCATACAGTAGGCAGTTAATAAATACTTATTTCCTTTCTTCCATTGTAGAAAACAAGCAAGAGGTGAACAAGAGGAGTCTCATGAAAGATGAAGCTGTCTAGTACTACTGACAAGGGACGTCATAGTCATCTCGGTCAATGCTTTCATTTTACAAATGAGGAAACTGAGACTCAGGGAGGTCAGTAACATATTCATGATCACAAATAAAGCAAGAGTCCAAGGCAGAAATCAAGCCTAGGTCCACTGATTTTGGTCAGCACTCTGCGCACCGTGCTGTTCTGCCTTGAAGGTTTGCTCTCCAGCTTCCCACCTTTCAAGGGAGCCCGCCTCCTGTCATGCTGGGGGCAGGTGATTAAACAGACCAATGTGTGTGGCCTCTCACTGCACAAAAGCAGCACACATTCATCAGTCACATCCAATCCCAGTGATTACCACAGCTCTCTCAACTCAAGCTCCATCCAGGTCTAACTCTCTCCCCCATCTCATGGAAGAATATAGGATGATGTTTTCCCCATATTAACCCATCTACATCAAGAACATTGTTCTGGAATCAGAACCTAAGGAATAGACTAGATGGAAAAGTAGAAAAAAAGAAGCAGAGACAGTTGCAAGTTCCGGAGGAGTAAGACGCTTCACCTCATGCATAGTTATTGCACTGCAAAGACCACTCTGGAATATCAGAGTGGCTGACCTTGGATTGAAAGATTACTGAAAAGACTTGTGTCTTTGCCTCCTTTCTATTCCATGATTGATCATTCCTTTACATGGGATAGTAGTGGTGAATGCGATGCTGATCCTTCACCTGCACACACTCCCTAATTCTCCCCTCGTCTCAAGAGCTTTCCTGGTGCTCTGATTACTATAGGTAGCAGGGATTACAGGTCATGGCCTCTAATTTAGCTATTTTTTTCCTATGGAATGAATAAAAAGGCATTTATTAAGCAATAACTAGCACTGTGCTAAAGGGAAGCTAGGTGGCACAGCAGATAGAGAGCTAGGCCTGGAGTCAGAAAAGCTTGCCTTCTTGAGTTCAAATCTGTCTTCAGACACTTGCTAGCTGTGTGACCCTGGGCAAGTCACTTAACCTTCTTGGCTCAGTTCTTCATCTGTAAAGTGGGCTAGAGAAGAAAATGGCAAACCACTTCACTATCTTTGCTAAGAAAACCCCAAGTGGAATCATGAAGAGTCAGACACAACTGAAACAACTGAACAAATCATTGTGCTAAGGACCCTGGATACAAACACAAAAGCAGGCCCTAAAAGAACCCCTATGCAAACATGGGGAGACAATACATATAGGGAAGTGGTGGACAGTGAAAGGTATTTTGGTTTGGAAACTTACAGGGATGAGTGGAGTCATAGGGGAATCTACTGATATAACCTTTCCAATAGCAGTGGTAGGATTAATTTGATTTTAGTTCTAGAATTGGGAATGGGGAGCAGGGTTGGGGGGAGAGGACAAGAGCATGTGCCATGGCAGGATGACTAGTGAGAAAATGTCCCTGGTAGTGGAGTAATACTAAAATCATGGCAGAGGCTGCCTAGATATAATGGGCCGTGTGGAATACTCACCAACTGAATCTGAAAAGAGTTAAGTCCTCTGCGTAATAATCTCTATTTAGAAGGTTCTGCAGCAGGTTGGTTTTCCAGAAGATGACAGAAGAATAAAGCAAAGCATACCCCTCATGAGCTGTGTGAGGTACTCATCAATTGGAGGCAACTCCTCCCCTAACAATAAGCTTTCATCACATCTTTCTGCCTGGGGCAGAGAGTGTATTGTTCCATCTGGGTCAGGTATGAGACCTGTCCTGTGCTGAAACTGCACAGGTTCCATGACAGGGGCTGAAGCCTCCCTGGCAGAGGAGGTAACAATATAGATCACAAGTTCCAAAAGAGTTTTGAGGCTGAAACATTCCACAATAAGTTGGCATGGATAAATGGGTTCCTTGGCAGCTGAGCTGCAAAAGCAGAGACAGAGCACCCTATATGGGGTGAAAATGAGTTCAGAATCAGGAATGCAGTCTGAAAGAACAAATGAAGACATGAACTCAGGCTGCAGAGATCTGATACAGAAATAGATAACAAGGAGGGGTGGAAATCCAGGGATTAGTGCATTGAATTTGTTGCCCTCCATTTTCTACGAACACAAACATGTTTTTATGCCCCATTATGTGAGGCCTGTCCTGCCCTCCAGCTCTGCAGCAGCTGGACAGCTCCTACCACCACCGCCTGCTTCCTTTTTCCATTGGCAGTGATCACCCACCAAAAGGCATCCTGTAGCTGGACCCAATTTGATTAATGTCAAAACTTGTCTCTGTTGGAGTGCTTCTTCTTCTAAATGTGCCTCTATTTACCCTTCAGAGCTCAGATCAAGTACATTTATTCCCATCAATCCTGGACCAGTGGAAAGTTTGTCCTATGAACAAAGAGAGTACGAAGTTCTGAGACCCCACTGTTTTTAAACTACCATATCTCCTTATCTCCTACAGAGAGTATTCAATCAAGAGGGGAAGTGAGAATGATAAATTCTCATAGGAAAATCATATTAAACTTCAATTTCTTAAATCAGCCCCTGATCATATCTGAGGTGGCCTCTTGTTTCAGCATGAGAACCACTAGGTGATAAATCCTTTAGGCTGAGCTTATAGATGGTTATCGTAGCAGCCCCAAGTAAATCAGTGGGGAAATCATCTAAGTAATATACTCTGTATTTATATAATACTGGGCCAGCAATGGTGCCTGATCAGGTTACATCATTACTTCATCTCAATGTATGTGTACTTTTAATAGCAAAGACTTTGAAATGCCTGGAATTTTGCTTTTCTGGTGAGATCAGCACATAAAATTGTTACCCCAGGTTCTGCTTTCAAATCTAAGATGAGTTAATCCAAGCAATTCAATGTAGCAATAACTAGCTAGAGGATTTAGAAAATTCTCAGAACAAGAAAGGGCATTCATATATCGTTGGTTGGACTAGGAGGCCATTATACTGTCATAGTGCCTAACATGGATCTTTACAGAGTCCTACTCCAGTGCCTCATCATGGTGTAGAGGTAACCCTGGATTCTGAAGGATGGGTCAGCAGAGCGCAAGCTCTGGTAGGCTTTGTCAAATGAAGGTCAGAAAAAAAATTAATCTACTTTCTGAGACCCAGACAAGTCAAGTACAAGGAAGTTCATCAATAGTGGACTGGCCACTTAGTGACAAATTCTTTGGATATAAAACAAAGGAAAATATAAAATTATTCTCAGTTCTCATTCCACTTTTACAGTGAGGGTGGTAGAGTATTTGAGAAATAAGCACAGGATAAAAAGATACATAGTTTTGAGATCATCTAATCTAGCATTTCTTAAACTATTTTGTGTCATGGATCCCTTAGACATTGTGGTGAACTCTATAAACCCCTTCTCAGAAAAAATGTTTTGTTTAATTCCATAATTGAGGGGAAAACCAAATTCTAATGAGAGGCAAATGAAAATAAAAATGTATTTTTCCCATCTAAGCTCATGGACTTCAAGTTAAGAACCCCCTGATCAAAATTTTAACTAGATGTTAGAACCTCATCCTATAATCAATAAATAAATGGGCTGATGAAAGAAGTGGGTCATATCAACATGAAAATTATCTGTCTAAGTGAAACTAGAAGACAAAGGGAAATTTCAACTAAATGGAAGGATGGCTCACAGGTTCCCCTTGGAAAGACAAGTAACGAGTTGATAGCATTTGTTTCATTGTGTTTCAAAGGCAATTAAAGAAGATCATGTCATGGGATTCTGTGTCATCTTGTGTTGTATATCTTAGTAAGCATTTGTGAAGGGAAGATCATTTTGGACCATGAAGATAACTGTAACTTACCAGCAAACAACTCTTGCAGAGGATGAAAAGGTAGAACAATTTTATACAGAATCAGTAAGATTCTCCAAATTAAATCGGCATGTATTTTAATCCTTAGTGACAATATGTGGGCTTAGGGAAGGATAATGGAAAGTATGTTGGAAAACATGCAAATATATGTCAGGAATAAGAAATGGGAGAGGACAGAAGTCTGTAGAGCATGTAGAAACCTCATGTCCATGTTTCCTGAACATTTTCTTCAAGATTAGAGTTGAAAGATGATAAGTATGGTGAGCACCAAGTAATGTCACAAAAATGAAGTCAATCACCTTTTCAAGAAGAAAAGGCTGTTAATGTGAGAGTCATTTACAAATCGATTATCTTTAAGGTAAGCCTACTTATTTGTTAAGGCAAAGATCAAAACTATACAAAATTAAAAGGAAGATAAACATATTAGGAAAAATTAGGAGCAATTGAGGCAACTTCCACATGACACATTTGAATGATCTGTAGAAATGGGTCAAAAGAACAGACACCAGCATAGACCATTACCATTTTTAAGGAAATTTAATGGTTGTAAGCCAATCACCCAAGTGAGAATATCAAACAATCCTAAAAACTGAATCATTCAGCTAACACCATCCCTTTGCCAAGTAGAACTAGGCAACAGCTGAGGGAAATAACAGTTTAAGATATAAACTCACTTGTAAAACCTAATCAAGAATGATAATGGAAGGTTATGGATAGTATTGCCTCACAAAACACTAAGAAGTAGTGAGGGGAAAAATAAGGTTAGTGAAAGTTTTATGAGAGACCTAACTAGGCCAAATCATCCCTAGAAAATCAAAAGATGAAATTGGAAGAAGGAAAATGGAAAGGAAAACAATCTGTTAAAATTTCTATAGCAAATCTTTCTCCCTATTGATGACAGTAGAACTACATCCTTTGGACTCTGGCAGTGCAGTTCTAGATGTGTTTCCAAAGAAACAAATGGCACTAAAGCAAGCAAAAAGATGAAAATGTTTTTTGTCCTTTGTTTTTGAAGAGGACCAGTGACATCATGGAATGATGTCATTACTTGTGCATGAATTGTATTTAAGTGAGGCTGAGTTGCTTGATGTTCTCAGCTTCACCCTCTCTTCCAGAGTCATGCAAGTCCAGTGGCAGGACAAAAGTCAGAACAACTGGAGATGGCCCGGATGCACTGGATGACCCCAATGTCTTCAATGTCTGAACAAGCTCCAAGCCTTCCACTGCACCTGCTTGAGCCACCCTCATGGCTGTGGGAACAGATTATTCTCATTTGCCCATTCTTCCAGGGCAAGTCTTTACATGTTTGTGGTAGACATTGCCCCAAGTCACTGACAGGTTCAAGGCCTGTTGGTTACCCTCAACCAGGTTTAGCCCACCTGCCAGGACAATTTACCCAGGGTGTGGCCATCGTATATTTTATAGCATCTTGGAGTCTCAGGTGAGAATTCGGTGAAAGGTAGATGAACAGCCCTGAAAAGGGCTCTAGAAACCCTCACTAGAGAGGCTAGTCCCCCCTAAGCATCTCATCCATTCCTGCATCAAATATATACAGTCCATGCTGCAAATGACATAACTTTTAGGATGTCACGTAATCAATTGTTAAGACGAAGAGGCAGAGGATAATAAAGACTTAAGGAAAGAAAAAACAGACATTATTGTTAACAAAAAAGAAAAAGCGATGGAAAAAATATCAAGAGTGATCAACCCATCACTACAAAATTTAATAAAATGAATAATATACACAACCTTCATTGGAAATGAGAAAGGAACAGGCAGGCTTTCACAAAAGATACTACACAGCCAACCACATCTTTACTGCTACAAATCTAAATATAATATATTATAATTATATAAATATATAAAAATAAATAAATTTATTTATTTTAATATAAATATAATAATATAATAAGATATAAAATAAATTAATATAAATATAAAATAAATATAAATATATAAATAAATCTATGAAATATAAATATAAATAATATAAATATAAAATTATGATAAATATAAATATAAAATTGATATAAAAGTATAGAGAATACAAGATTATAGTATTTCATAGTTTATCAACTATAAAAAAAGCATTTGATTTGGTATAAAAAAATTCTGTCTTATAGACTCTTCTCCAACAATGTATTTCTCATGTATATGTCAAAATCACATAAACTTCCTTGGAAGATATAACAACAGAATTAACTTTTTCCAATAACTCTCTGATTAGTGATATCAAACAAGGCATAAAAAAGGGAGAAATGTTTGCCAAAAGTATTTTCCTCTATCATAATGTCCAGCATAGAGTTCAAATGAAAGAAAGATTGATTCCTTATAGATAATGAAGTCCTTTGGATACTCTTCTTTACAGATAATTCAGACCTGCTTAAAAGCATTCAGACTAATTATATACACAGGGAAAAAATATTAAAGAAAAACCACTTTGTCCACACTATGATATGCAGTTGAATGGACAACCCATGTACATATACTCATATATACACATAAACCTGTATAAATATATGTATATGTACACATACACACATACATGTATATATTTATCTTATGTATATATGTATCATATGGCTTTATATAGCTACTTATAGCTATATCTTTGTTTAGATAGATACACAGACATAGATATCTTGGGCAGACAGTGCAAATGGACAGTAAACTGGGCTCAGAATTGAAAAGGAAGAGGTGAGCATGCTACATTGACTTTTGAAAATTTCACAATATTTCGGTGATTCCAGCCTTCTCCCTAAAACAAAAGTCTATCTTTTTAACTATCAATATTCTTCTAATGATGCTATAAGGATATGGATCATGAAATCAATTAATCCATCAATAAACATTTATTAAGCACCTCTTTTGTGCCAAGCACTATGTCACTGTCTCTAAAGAACTAAAGTTTTAAAGAAAAAGAGGGCAATGAAGAGGGGTAAATGGTGGGTACTCACCTGCAACATATCACAGATAAAGAACTGCTCAGGAGAGACAGGGTAAAAGATATTCTTAGAGAATACTATGCAGGAAAAGGAGGCTGGCTGGTTACATAGCAAGAATAAGAACAGGGAAAAACCAGTGGAAAGTCCATGGAGCCTATTAGCACCCATGCAAATCAAAAGACCTAGAGGAAGGCCCCTTAGACACTGAATGGACTCACTTGGAAAATTTATGGCAGGATAGGAATAAGCGTTACTCAGGATGTGAAAATGTCTGTGAGTTGTAATCCATCAAGTTTGAAGAATGACCCACATAGATGAGATCACAGATTCACTGAAGTATTGAAGCCTGACATGGAAATAAACATAGCAAGTCAAACAGCTGCCCCTTTTGTATTAAGTGTAAGTAACAGTCAATGGAGGAGTTGGTCTTCAATATGACTAAAATTGATTGATGCAAAACTAACCAGAAACCATAAATCAGTGGATCTATTTCCACGCAAAAGATAAGACAACACTAAGGGAACCTTTAAAAAACTGTCACCTTATAGGCCTGGGTCATTTGGCACATGGACACAATTTTCACAATGTAGAGCTTGAGGTGTACCTCTCAACTATTTGACAAATTTTACAAAAAACACAAATAGGTAACTAGGTGGCTCAGTGGATAAAGTGCTAGACCTGGAGTCAAGACTAAAATTCAATTCTGGCCTCAAACACTTACTACCTATGTGACTCTGAGCAAGCCACTTAACTACTGACTGAGTTTCCTCATCTGTTTGATGGGGATAAAGATAGCGCCTATCTCCCAAGACAGACGTGACAATAAAATAATATATCTGCAAAGTGCTTTGTAAACCTCAACGTCAACGACTACTACTACTATTCTTATTGTAACTATATACCTCATGATGGATGATGGTGATGGAGATGACTTTGGGTTCTGGAAGACTGTCAGCAAAGTGAAAATTCCTTCAGTGCTATGAAGCTAGAAAAGCTTTCAGTACAATCCTGATGAAAGTCCATGTATCTGCTGTCCTGAGGTCAACCTAGTTATGTTTGAAAACCCTTATCAGAAGGTTTTCATCCTGATGATGACTTTTTTTTTTACCATAGTAACTCATGAAAAGCTTAGAGATAGGCAATTTATGTAGGCAGAAGAAACACCCAAATATATAACTAAAAGTAGCGCTCTTCCCAATTGTAAGAGTGGTCCTAGTTAGCCTAGTGAATGTCACTTAGGTGAAGCTTGTGGTCATGTCTTTACCTAATTTGGAGGTAATCAGTCAACAACCTTTTGGAATGATAGGATCACAGAGGGCTCAAGCCAGAAAGAACCTTACACAGTTATCAGTTGCCTGGTCTACACACAAATTGGTACCGTGTGGGTTAACAAAAACAATAGAAGACATGGTCATTGATTATTAATAATGCAAGGGTAGCATTATAAGGTACCTAGTACAGAATCTCGCACTTTCTGTCCAATCTGGCTCATTCACCCCAACCTTTCCTCACATTGCTAGGACTACGTTCCCATTACCACAACTCAGTTACATTCTTTTTCTCTCAGGGTTCAGTTGTGGAGGAATAAAAAACACCCCTTGCTCACCACTATAGAACTTCCTACCAGTTTGATTCCCATTTTAATAAAACTAGACCCATTCAAGGATAGTACTATTAGCTCTTCAACACAATGATCTGCTAAACAATAAGGCAAAAGCAATAGTAATAAGTACATTATACTTGCACCATTGAGCAAATTCACAAAGAATCAGAACATGACAATCCAGACATAAACCTGAGTGCCACCATCTCAGCAATGTAATCAGTATCTGTGGGCAAAAGTGGGCATACACTTATAGAAACCTTACACAGAAACATATTAGTAAGGAAGACCGATGAGTTTGGATAATTCACAACACTAGACTGCAATACTTAAGGTCATGGTCCATTCAGGAATATCTGTACCATAGAAAGATGCTGATCTGCATATGTGCCTTATCACTCTCCTGTAAAATCTTTTCTTCCTTTAAACTGAGGAAATAGAGACAAGCTCTTTTCATTCACAATCACAATTTCCCTTCAGAGAGAGATAAGCCAGCAGTTCCCAGGCTTATCAGAATGGCTGTCTTTGGGCAATGCAAACAAACCCAGCAAGATCTGCACTCACCAGGATTCTTCTTTAGTCTGTTCAGTCCCGTCTGACACTTCTTGGTCCCATATGGGGTTTTCTTGGTAAGGATAATGGAGTGGTTTTCCCCATTTTACAGATAAGGAAACTGAGGCAAACAGGGTTAGGTGACTTGCCCAGGGTCACACTGCTAGTGTCTGAGCCAGATTTGACCTCAGGAAGATGAGTCTTCCTAACTCCAGTCTTGGCACACTATCCACTGCACTTCATCCAATTAATTTCATCCAATCAATCTAAAAATAAATCAGCTGCAAAGTCTTTATTTCTGGTAGCAAAGGTGCTGACACCAGGACCCCATGTGGAGATTCAGTTATTTGACCAGGAGCTAGGTGGGGAAGCAAAAGAAAAGCTGCAGAAGAGGTAGTTTAGTAGAGAGGGTTCATAAGGGGATGTCAGGGATGTCAGACAGATTTACAGCTATGGTATTTTGCCAGAGCACTTTTCTCTGACTATGGATTTGGGCTATAGAAATATAATTATTGATATCACACATACGTAGATACACACATGTATATACACATAGGTACATATACACGCATGTGTATATGTATGTGTACACATGTGTGTATACACACATATGATGTATATGTGTTATATATACATATATATTTATATTCTTGTATCAGAGAGACTAGGAAAGGACTTAATTTGGGATTTTTCTTTCTAGGTAAGGAGTAAGCAGACTGCGGGAGGGGGAGAGAAGGTGACCAGAGCTGGCTGCAATATGAGGGGGGTCTTGGCCACTCTTCTTTCCATTGTTTCCAGTGACCCAGTTTGAAAGGAACCGATCCCGCCCCCCCTACCCTCCCCCACGGGTGGAGCTGAGAGAGTAACTGGAGAGAAAGTTATACCCAAAAGAGGGGAGCTGAAGGAATACATAAAGATACCAGGGAGACTCATGGAGACAAATTTGCCTCCATATATTTGGATATCTGTTTACCTTGATTATTGCCCTCGTTTAATGTATTTGTGTATATGTAACTGAGGTAAAGAGGGCAGCTCGGTGGTACAGAATACTAGGTCTACAATCAGGAAGACCTGAATTCAAATGTGGCTTCAGACAATTACCAGCTGTGCGACCCTGGGCAAGTCACTTAGCCCTATTTGCCTCAGTTTCCTCTTCTATAAATGGGGTAATAATTGCACCTACCTCCCAAGGTTGGGATGAGGACCAAATAAGGTAACTGTAAAGTGCTTGGCACAGAGTAAATGCTATACAAACTGTTATCATTAGCTATTAAATAGAAATCTGAATCTCTCTGGAGGCTATAACTAGTCAGCACTGGGGGTGGGGGCGGTGAGGTCACTTCATTTCCCACTCTTTCCTAAAGTCCCATATGGAAGTAAAACTACTTTTAAGGACATGACTTGTAAGGGAATGACTTGTAGAGAGTAGCCCAATTGACATAAGGACGGGGGTAAGTAAAAGAGAATCATTAGCCTGGATTGTTTGCCCAGCAAACTATCATATAACCAGCCACAGCTACATTAGTGTCTTCAAAGAATCAGCTTTAGTTTTGATTATTTCTGTATTATTTTCGTTTTCCATTTAATCTATTTCTCCTTTAGTGATTTTTAGCTTTTCCTACAGGGCATTTTAGCAATATTCTGTTTCAGAACTGGAAATTGCAGGGATATACAAACAGAACCTGCCGCTGAATTCCCAGAACCTAATAGACCAGAAGATCCTGGGAACTTGAGGAGCAAGCTTACATTTTTGTTTGCCATGAAGCTGGGACCAGAAGAATTACTGAAAGCTTCATGACTGTTAAATGGAATCAAGTCCAGGTCCCAGAACTATCCCCACTCCCATCCCCAACTTCTTTCATTGCATTTAAGTGAAGGGAAAGAACCATTATTATAGTTCAGCCTGTTTCTTTTAAATATATGTAGGAACTTGATATAGGAAAAATATAGCATCTTCAAAAGGAAATAGGGTAAAACATGGGTGAGACAGAAAGTTCAAGTTGCTATAGCCTAGGGTTGAAGAGGAAAGGTTGGGCAAAATAATGACACCAACTATTAATGCTGGTCTGCATCATGAGTGCCTAGAATTTATAACTCTCCCTTCTCTCTGTTCAGTGTGGATAATGCATTATGGAGACATCTATTTTGTTTAAATTCTTCCATTTTCACTGCAGCTCTCAGAGGCAGCGGAAATCGCTCGCTCTATTTTATAGGCAGTACCACCAATCAGTAGTGATGTTGAGATGAGAATTTTGAACATCCTCCAGGTCCCTAGTCTCGGTTTTGATTGAAATGGTTCTCTTTTCTGATCCCTTTTCTGTCTTCTCTTTGCTAGTTCCTCACCCAGACTTCCATCTTCCTGTCAAAAATGAGCCAGGGTGCCAAGGTCCTGCCAAATGGGAGACAGAGTGAGGGGGAGGATGGGGTGGGATCTAAACTCCCAAACACTGCAATCAATTTCCTTAATGTTCCTTCTAGTTTTGATCACTCAAGGGTAGCACTACTCATTGTTCTTAAGGAAAGCAACAAATCAAAGATATGAGTTAAACCCATGGTTTAAGAACTATCACTGAAAATATTTTCCCACCATTGTGATATTTGGAAACTGCACCAGGTTGGATATTTAGTTGAGCTTCAATTGTTTAACCTTTCTACCATCTTAAAATACTTCCTGAAACAGAGATATTTCACTTTTGGGTAGCTCTAATTACCAGCAAGTTTTTTGTAATGTCAAACTGAAATCTGCTTCTCTACAGCTTTGATCCATTATCCCCTGAAGAAGCAGCATCCACAAACTTCCCAGTGCTGATTCCAGACCAATCCCCATAGCCATCATTCAGGAAAACAACCCTTGTAGTGATGGGATTTGGCAATTTCATCTGCAGGTGATACAACCCTCCTTTCCTTAGAAGCCACAATAACTGAAGACCCAGAAGAGAAAATTCTTGCCACCAAAGTTCTTAGCATTGTCATAAGATTCAATACCAGAAATAGATATGGTTTTTATCAGTGGAAATAATATTAAAGAAGACACATTACCATCTACTTTGCTGCTATACCCTAAGGACCGCAGGGTCTCTTTCACCTGATACAGCTGAACCCATATTGGTTACTTCTCTTTATTGGAATGTGAGCTTGTTGGGAGTAGGGACTATCTCCACATTTCTATTGATATCCCCAGGGCTTAGCACAGTGCTTTGTACATAGTGAGAGCTGAAATAAATAATTTTTCATATATTCATGCATTCATTCATTCTGAGGCCAAGCAGACAAAAATCAAATCCTTCTTCCACTTAACAGCCTTTCAAATACTTGAAGATAGCCACTGTGTCTCTCCCTCCTCCCTGGCCCCAAATCTCCTCTCTTCCAGGCTAAGTCTCCTCCAGTGCCTCCCTCTACTGGACACATTCCAGTTCATCCCTAAAACATATCACTCCACTGAATGCAATGCTCCAGAGGTCATCTGACCAGGCAGAGTACAAAACGACCATCACACCCTGTATTCTGGTTATGCTTCTATTAACGTAATCCTGTTGATCATTTTGAACTTCTTGTTCACTTAGAACTTTTCACCTAAACTACTAATTAGCTAAGCCGTCTGCCCATCCTATCCTGTAACTACAGAGTTAATTTTTTGAACCCAAGTATCAGACTTTATATTGATCCCTATTATATCTCACTGGGTCCACCATTTGTATACTGTTCAATCCAGTGACACCTGCCTCCACAAGGAGGAATACTATTGAATCTCAGCAGCCAGGGGAAGGTTCTAGAGTTTCCCAATCAATGAAAGTCCCATGAGACATATGAATCTTTATGATTCAAATTGGTATACATCACACCCTTAGAACAATGAGATGAGCACTACATGGGATAGAAGTAGCCAGTTCCCTGAGAACCTGAGAGATCTCAGTACTAACCTAGAGGCCTTTCTGAATTGGTGGACTGTATAACCAGTGGGGAAAGTGTAGGCTTGCAACCACTCGGAGGTCCTCACTCAGTGGAGTCAGGCACTTGGCCATCAGTACTCTGATGGTTTGACATCCAGTACTGCCCCCTTCCTCTCTGTATACAAATATTGCTCATAATCTTGGGGGGTAGGGGTGGAGCGGGGCATGCATTAAAGGAAAGAGATCTGAATTTACATCATTGCCTATTATTGTCTCTGGAGGTTAGTTCTGGTTCTGCCCAGTTAAGGTCCTTTCCTTAACCTCTCGGTGCCCACAAGCTATTAAGATTACAAATTGCTGAGCGGATGACCAGCATGGATATATGGGGAATTTCCTCATCTGTCCCCATGATATCACAGTTGCCAGAGTTCTCTGTACCCAAATAAATAAAAGTTTATGTTTCACTTTTGGAGCTAAGAAAATAGAGTTCCTTTCTCCCCCTGGGGAAGACTAGATGCAGCAGTCTTGGCCTGAGAAGGATAAAGGTGGAACTGTGAATCAAAGAGATTGGAAACAACCATTGACGCTAACTCCGAGATGAATTCTGTCTTGATCTTGGCTGCTAATCGTTACCTGAAGAGACTGTTGGTGATGCCACATTGTTTTTTCTTTCTCAGAAGAGGAGTAACAGCACCTGCCTTCCTGCCCTTAAACAAGTTTATAGTTTACAAAGTGAATCTGCTGGATACTTTGCCATAATAATAGCCCACATTTGTATAGCACTTTAAGACTGACATGAAGTTTTCCGCAGTGCTGCCCTGTGAGGTAAGGAATGCAAGTATCATTATCTCCATTTTACAGAGGCTCAGAGAGGACTAGTAATCTGTCCATTGTTACATAGCTAGAGATCACTAGATCCAGGACACTATCCATTGTACCACTTTGACCATCCAACATGATCGGCTATCTCCCAAAGACAAAAGACTTCATTCTCTCCATTTCACATATGGGAAATTGACACAATGTTTTCTGGTTTGGCATTCATTCTCGTTCCTTTTCCTTCCCATGACCTGTAGCTATAGCCTCATCATTCTTTTCTGTTGAATAACTTCTGTCACCCAGCATGGCTGAAAAAATTCAAGATTAAAGTGACAAATTAACTGTAACTGCTAAATATTTAATGCCAAAGAAAAAGCTGTTTAAAACCCATAAACTACAGAAGGCATAAATCTAAATTGGATGGCAGAGAAATGTTATATTAACTTAGATTATGCTGTGCCTTAATATTGCCTTAGATCAGGCTGTTTGCCTACTGGAATGCATGCAGTACAATTGTCACGTAAATTTATGAACATGTTCCAGTAACTACATCCATTTTCTTTGTATTGTTTTGCCTTGACATTTATAGCGACTTCAGTTTGTCACTGCACAAGGATAAGTGATTTTTAATTTTATCTGTTCTCTTTGGAAGAACCTGGCCCTTGTCAGGGGTGGGAGGAGAGGAAAGGAGTTTTGCTCATGGTCAATTCTCTCTTCTTTCATCATCCTTGTGGAATTGGAGATTGGTTTCAAAAACGGAATAATGTGTGTTCTCAGGGCAACGATCCGAGATGAACTGGAGCAGCGAGTTGAGCGGGAGCAGTCCTGGATTCACTTCCTAGACCTGCCAGAACCCAAGTCTCTCAGGGTGCTGGGTTTTGAACATCCTTTGCTTCCATGGGTAATGAAACTTGTCACAAAACCCAGCCCCCAAGAGATACAGCAGGAGTTAATGAAGTAATAATGTCTGTAAGGCACAGAGAGCTCCTTGGATTAAAGAGAAAATGTGTGTGCCAAACAATAACCTCCTTGCTTTGCTCTTGCTGTCCCCCCTGCCTGAAAGGCTCCCTCCTAAACATACCCCCTCTTCTTTCTCCATATCCTACTCATCCTTTGTGACTCCCACTCATCTGACTTTCCTTTAGGGTCTCACCTTCCTGTCTTCTCCAGGGCTTAGTGACTAAAACACTCATTTAGCACTTACATTATACTTCCTCTGTTTTGTTATCCATCTTTTTATAGATGAAGGTAGAAGGGTATAGTTTATAGACTGCTAGGGTTCGAATCAGGAAGAGGAGAGTTCAAACCCTGTCATGGACACTTAGTAGATGTGACCTTGATCAAGTCATTTCATTTCTACCTACCTCAGGCAAATTCTTGGGACTTAAAAACCAAATTATAGACCTGTTGGATTCTGCCATGAGAGAAGGTTTCTCTCATTAACAAAGCCAACAATCCTTGACAATATTGGCATCTTGCTATATGAGATTTCACATAGAAAATGATAGACCTGAAAGGATCCAGAGGTCATCTAGTCCAATTCCAGTTTTTTTTTCACAGATAAGGAGACTGAGTCCCAGGGAAGGGAAATGGTTCATTTAAAGTTACAAAGTTCACATTAGAAGTGGTATTTGAATTTATGCTCTCTGACTCCAGAGCCAGTGTGTTTTCCACTATAATATGATGCCCCCAAATTATCTATTTAAAACACTCAAGGAAGTTTCAGGATGTATTTTCATTGTAAACATGAAGATTACTGGGAAAACATTGGAAGAATGTATTCTCCACAGCAGTCCAAGTCCCACATCCTTCCCAATTATCAGATCATTTTAACTATGTCTTTGCAATGACATCATAACCCTCATGAAGTCAAGGCCCCCTGAATTAGGTCTCTTAATTGTCCTGCAAGAAGCCTGGCACACAGAAGGCACTCAGGAAACATGGGTTGATGTCCATAGTGCTGATGATGATGCAACCAGAGCACTTTGTAAGATTTCCTGAATAGTCAAGTAGCACTAGTAACTATCTATTAAGTGTATCCCTGTAGAAGCTAAATCAATCCATTACTGGGGGGATCATTCTTTGGTTGGACTCTAGTACATTCATAGCTCTCCCAGTAGCAGTGCTAAATGACCAAAAGTGAGGCTGTTGGGGGTCAAGGGAAAAAAAAAGGTGAAAAGCAGAGTTTGTTATTGAAACGTTTGGGAGCTGTCGTATGACATATTAGAATAAAAATGTCTAGATATGAATCCAGTTCTGTAATTATTACATTTGTAACCTTGGGAAAGTCATTTAATTTCCCTGAGCCTTAGTTTCCTTCTCTGTAAAAGTTGTACTAAATGATCTAAATCCTATGTATTAATAACTTCTATTTATATATTGCTTTAAAGTTTACAAAGTGCTTTATGTATATCATCACATGTGAGCTTTACAACAATTCTATGAGATAGGTCTTACTATGATTTCTAACTTACAGTTGAGGAAACTGAGGCCCAGAGAGTTTAAGAGATGAAGACAAAGAAAATAAAACTTCTTGGGACTAATGTTTGGCACTGTTACATGGTGCACTGTCAGAAATGAATAGGACTTTGTTCATTGAAATGATACTAATGAGGATGTATTTGTGCATCAGCCTTTTCTTCCCTAGAGTGTAAACTTCAGTCAAACTGTATTACTTGCCACTTAGATCAGTGGATTTTTCTAATTTGCTACTTGCTCTATTGGAAGGAAGGAAAGAAAGATAGAAGGAAGGAAGGGAGAGAGGGAAGGAGGAGGGAAGGGAAAGAAGAAAGAATGGAAGGGAGAAAGGGAAACATGAAGGTGGTAAGGAAGGAAGGATAAGGAGAAAAAAGGCTTCTGCCCTAAGGACTTCCAGGCATTGCTTCATGCTCTCCTATATCTTCTCCAGACTTCTGTGCCCTATCATCTACCTGGTTTTTGTATCTTGAGGACTACTGATCTTTGTCTCCATCTTGCAGCTGAACCCTCTCTATATGTTTCCTCTCCTTATTCAAGTGCAACTGTCTTATTTTCTGTTTGCAGACTTAGCACTTAGCCCAGTGTTTTCTAGGTAGTAAGTACTTAAATGCTTTTTTCATTCATTCATCATCACACATTCTGTAAGTATATGAGGCAGGAATTGAACCCAGCTCTTCTTGCTTCCAGGTCCAGCATTCTATCCACTTCACCTCCCTATTTATTAGACCCAAAACTCTGATTCCTCTCATAACCAGGAAAAGAAAAAAGAAAATTATTTTCTACTCTCTGACATGAGGCTTCTTTGCAACCAGATCTCCACAAGGGATGCGCAAATACACCTTTAGACATGTGAGCTGCCGTGTTTGCAAATTGTTTTATGATTATGTTCATCAGTTGTGCCTCACAGCATCCCTGACAGCCATCCCCTGGGAGGCAGAACGGAATCTGCTTTACAGCTGGGAAAAGCTTGGTATGGGAAACTCAAGTGCTTCTGGCTGCCTACGCCAGTCCATCACCAACAACTTGTTTTCCTGTTACCTTGCTTAGCTCAGTAAGGCATGCAAGATCACTGAATATTGCCTCAGCAGTTGCCCTTCTACCTCTTCCTCCCAAGAGTCTTAACTAGTAATAACAGTTTATTCCTTTTTCAGGTCTCTTCCTTCCCATTACAAATTATTTTTTTTCTCAGAAGCCACACTGGATGCTTTATGTCCCTGAAATTCTATGTTCAGGGCACTGGGGTCTATTGAGATTTCATTACAGCAACTGGATTCTGGGCTTTCCTTCTCCCACTTCACGCTGACAATATTACTTGGATCCACAAAATTTGCTTTCTTGAAGTCAAATATCCTAGTAATAACATTCATGGCAAGGCTCTTCCCCATTTCTATGTTAAATTCATGATATTTCTGCTTTCAGTGGAAGCAACTCTCTCTGTCTCTAGGAAAAGCACTGATCACCTGAGGTCGGACGGCAAGGCAGAAGGAGAAGTCAGGAACAGAATTCAAGCGTCATTCTTCACAGGCCCCAGATCTAGTTCCCATTTCGAGATAGAATAGTCTCTGGCATGATCCCATTTCTGTTGGGATTTAGAGCAGTAGTGAGTCATAGAGACAGAAGAGGAAATTGGGTTTGCAAGAGCAAAGCCAGTACCAGGAACAAAGAGAAGGAGCCTAGGAATTAAATGAGATATACCCAAGGAAGGCCTACATGTTGATAATCAAGACAATTAGCAAGGGAAATCAGATAAACAGGAGTTGGAATTAAGTACTAGGAATTAATCAATCAGTATTTATTAAGTGCTTACAGTAGGTCAAGGACTGTGCTAGGTTCTGGGCCAATCAGTTAGTCAATAAGTATTTATTAAGTGCCTATTATGTGTTAGACATTGTGCTTTGGATACAAAGAAAGGCAAAAAATAACTACTGTCAAGGAGCTCACAGATTTAAGGGGGAGATAACATGAAGATCACTACATAAAAAAAAAAATAGACAGCATAAATCAGAGGTGATCAATATCATTAGTATCACTGGTATTAAGGGGGATAGGGAAGGTTTCTTGTAGAAGGTGGAATTTTAATTGGGACTTGAAGGAAGCCACGAGGGAACCCATGAAGAAATAAGGAAGAGGAACATTCCAAGTACAGAGGATAGCCAATGAAAATGTCCTGAACCAGAAGATAGAATGTTTTGTGGGAAAAGCAATAAGGTCAGTGTCAGTGAAGGGCATGTGAGTAAATATGATGTGAGGAGACTGGAAAGGTAGAAGGAAGTCAAGTTACCAAGGGCTTGAAATACCGAGCAGGATATAAGGAAAAAGAATGAAACAAGCTCTACTCTGAAGGATTTTAACAGAGGATACAACAAGTACATATACGTCTATAGAAAAAAAAGCAAAAAAAAATTAAATATAGTAGAAAAGAATAAGGAATTGCAAGGAATATGGAAAGAGAATAAGAAAAAACCTTTGTGTAGAAGGTGGACCCTGAGTCAAGTCCTGAAGGAAGAGAAGGATTCTTCAAGGTACATATGAGTGGTAGTGCTTTCTAAGAATTCCAGTCAGGGCAAAAGCAAAAAGATGGGAGATTGACTATCCTATGTGAGGACCAGAGAGAATGTTAGTCTTATTGGAGTGTAGAGTGTGTGAAGGGGAGTAAGTATGATAATGTTGGAAAGGTAGTTTGGAATAAAATTATAAAGGGCTTTAAAAGCTAAACAGAGGGGTTTTTTTAATTTTTATTTTTTATAAATTATTTTATCCTAGAGGCAATGGGAAGCCATTGAAATTGGTTGAGAAGAGGAATCATGAGCTCAGATCTGTGTTTAAGGAAAATGACTTTGGCAGCAATGTAGGGAATGGATTGAAGTTGGAAGAGACATCAGACAAGGAGACCAGTGAATAAGCTACTGTAATAATCTGGTCAGGAAGTGGTAACGGCTGCACCTAAAGTGGTATTTGTGTGAGCAGAGAGTGGGAGTTGAGTGAAAGAGACATTGTGGGTGTAGAAATAGCAACGAGTGGGGAGTTAAAGATAACAAAGAGGTTATGAACCTGGGACTCTGGAAAAAGAGTGGTACCTTCAAAATAAACATGGAAGTTCAGCAAAGAGGTGTGTCTGGGTGGAAAGACTCAGAGCTAGGTGGAAAGACTGTCAGTTTTGGATATGCTGAGGTTCAGATGTCTCTGAGACAACCAGTTGGAAATGTCTAATAGGCAGTCAGTGATGTGAAACTGAAGCTCATGGAAGAAACTTAGTCTGGATATATAGATATATGAGCCATCTGTGTAAAGATGATAATTAAACCCATGAGAACTGATGAGGTCACCAAGAGACAGAGTATATAGAGAAAAGAGGACCCAGAACAGAACCTTAGGGACCAAGGCAGTTGCTCAGTAGCCTGTCAAGTTGTAAGGAGTAAAGAGATGCACAGATACCATCAAGGTAGGAAATCAGCAAGTCATGAATCATGTAATACTCAGGTGTGCATGGGATATTCAAAGAGGACTAGCACCCCTGGTGTAACAACTTGCTGAGGCCTTTTCAGGGCTGCTCATCTACCTCTGGTGCCTACCTGGACCTTAACTCTCATTTGTGGTTCCAAGAAACTATAGCAGTGCAGTGGCCACACCCTGGTAAATGATCTCAGCAGGTGGACTAAATCAGATTAAGAGTAACCTATTGGCCTCAAGCCTGTCATCGAGTTAGGGCATGTCTACACCAAGTATGTGAAGACTTTTCCGGGAGGAATGGGTGGATGTGTTCCAACAGCCATGCAGGCAGCCAAAGCAGGAATTGTGGAGACCTTCGAGCTTAGTCAGACATTGAAGACACCAAGGTCATCCACTACATCCTGGGCTGTTGCCAGTCATTCTGACTTTTGTCTTACTGCTGGACTTCGATGACTCTGGAAGAGAGAGTGAGGCTGATGACTTTGTACAACTCTTTACTTAAATTCAATTCATGCATGAGTCAAGACACCATCCCATGATGTCATGGGTCCTCTTCAACAATGAAGGACAAAACAACCACAGAAAACAATAACTTAGGCAGCAGAGGATAAGGCAAGTCAGAGAGCACCAGAATCTTATATCTCAACTATAAAGCTACTTACATGCTTCTTCCTCGTACAGAAACAAATCCCAACACACAGCCAGTCGAGTGTTTCATCGAGTTACGTTAAAGAAAGTCAGCCAGTCTGGCAAGCATAAGGACTGTGGACCAGAGGTAAAAGTAGATCATGACAGAACTCAGCTCTAATTCATAACTTTGACTCATCAGGGTAGCTCAGGTGGTAGGGATTCACTTTGGCTGGTACATGAAGTGGATGCAGGCAGCTGGTTTCTAAGGCTGGTTTTTGTGATATTCCCATTCCCTTCAAAATTAGGGATAGATTCTGAGCAATGGATCCTGCAGGAAGTGATACATAGTGAAATGAGCAGAACAAGGAAATGCTTCTACTGGGGGTGGGGGGGTGGGGGGGAAGTGATAGTTACAAAAAAAAGAGCATAACAAGCATTTTATGCACGGGAAAAAAAGAAAGAAATACAGAAGGAAACACAAATGGAGTAATTTTGTTACTACCTTGTTAAACTTTACATATGCACATACCTATCTTTTTAAAACTATATGTGTAATAGAAGTTCATGGTTTCTCATAGCCCTCTTTTCCTTTATTCTTTCTTCTTTCTAATTTGAAATGTTTTTGTTTGCTATGATTGTTAAGTTCAAAAATTAGAAAGGATAAAAAGGAAGTTACACATTGTAGCTTAAAGAGAAACTAGCTTCCTTTTAGCAGAAGAGGTCCCTTTGTTCTTTTCCATCTTCCTTGGCTTTATTCAAGAGCTGAAGGGGTCATTCTAGAAACTGAATGAGTGAATTCAGTTAGGTGAGGGTCTGTTTCAATCCCATTTACTCTTTTTACTAAAGTGAGGAGGAAGATTCACCAGGCAGAACTGAGGTCAACTTCTCCTCAATGAGTACCAACCCTTGGTAAAGTGACCAGCTCAGGACCTGCCTCCAAATCTCTCTGGTCCAACCTGAACACACATAGGTGAGCCATGACCTAAAAAGGAGCTCTTCTCTACCAGGGACATTATACATCAGATACACTTCCCCGAGACCAGAATTTGAGACTCCAACTCAGAGAGAAGCATACAGATTTACAACAAAAGGGGAGGTGAGGGTTGCCCAACACTCACCCCTTGATTCAAAAGAGTGGAGGTTTGGGTCAGAGAATCAATCACAGGAGGCAGAGAAGTACTGAATCCAAAGCCAGAAGAACTGGATTTGAATCCTTAGTTACTTAAACTTGCCTGGCCCCCATTTTTTTTATCTGTAAAAATCATGACTTCCAAGGATTTTCCCAATTCTAAATTTACCATACTATGATTCTGGTGCTCTCAGGAAATTAGTTTATTGTCTTTCCCCCTAAACTCTCCTCCTCTCCTATCTTTCCTGTAACTATGAAGGCAACATCATCCTCCCAATCCCAAGGGCGCCCAATCTAAGAGTCATCTTGGGTTCCTCACTATTGTTCAACACCCCCCCCCCGCCACCTCCATATCCAAGCTGTTGCCAAATCCTGTTGACTTCACCTGTGCAACATCTCTCAAATATGTCCACTTGTCTCCACAGTCACCATTCTGGTTCAGGTCTACATCATCTCACTCCTAGATTATTCCAAAAGTGGCTAATGGATCTACTCTCTCCAATGCATTTTCCATTCAGCCACTAAAGGGATTTTCCTAAAACACCAGTTTGATCATTTTGCCCTAGTAAGTAGCAGAACCAAGAACCAAAGCAAATTCTTTGAATATTAATTCAGTGCCCTTTTCCCTGACACCATTTTGAACAACTATTTCTTGGTTCCTGTGGAAATGGATGACTACAAAATTAAAAAAAAACCAAAAGGAATAATAAGCCCAACTGGACTTGGTAAAGCTTTTGGGATCTCATGAGCCATAAGATGACTGCAGTGCTGAGTGATTAATACATTGAATGTCTGCTATGCACCTTTGATTAGATATTTCCATTCCTTGAAGGTCATCTTGATGGATAATAGCTTGCAGACCTAGATGCTATAATTTTACCCCATTAGTGTCAGCTATTCCACATGGAAAATGAAAGAATATAATAAGCACTAGCCTTTGGTGCTGAGAAAATGGACCTCTAACTGGTTAGTCCAGGACCTTGGGCAAATTGGCTTTGAGCTTTGAGAAGAGAAATATTAGGTGGTAGGCGGTTATGGTGTTCTGATACCAGTGAGTCCTGGGAAAGAGATTCCTACTGTTGTTGCAGTGTTAAGAGAGGGAGTTGTGTCTTATCCTCCTCCTGCCCTGAATTTCAACCTATTTTTCTTCCCTACTCACAGACTTCCTTCCACCTCTCTCACCACACACTGACCTCCTGAAGGTGACTCAGGCTGAAAGAGAACCACAAGGCACAGGGTCAATCAATGTAGAGAGGAAGTTATGTCCCCATTAGGTATCAGCCCCTGTGGAAAAGTCCTAGCTGCTGTTCCCTAGTTATGGCTCTTTGAAACAGACCAGTCACAATTGGTTTGATAAAGGTGATTCTCCTCCCCACCCCCACCCCCTTTCTAACACATTTTTTCAATCAAGCAAGCAATTAAAATACATATAATAAATGGTTAATATGTACCAGGCACTATATACTAAGCATTAGGAAGACAAATAAAGATTAAAAATAGTGATGATCTTAAAGAGCTTTAAATTCTATTAATATATAGAAAAGACCTTTAAAAGAAAACTATTATATGGAAAAAGACTCAAAACAGTGGTTCTTAAAGTTGTTTGGGTTTTTTGTTTTTGCGTTTGTTTTTTGTACCTTGTAACTCTTGGGTGGTCTGGTAAAGCCTATGGACTCATTCTCATGATGTTTTTAAATGCATAAAATAAGTTACATAGGGATACAAAGGAAAGCAATTATATTGAAATATTATTATAAATGTACTTAAAATATGTTTATAGACCTTTTTAAGGCCCACTGCCTTGGTGGAACTAGTTATAAAAGTTGACAAACCTGAGAAATCCCTCTCAGGGCAAGAGCAAGTATTTCCTAGTCAATACTGCTGATCTTACTGAGTTCTCTCTGAACACTCCCCAGGAAGATATTTCATAGATCTCTGTGCTACCTTAATTTATCATCTAGTGACTGACTTTCTGGTGATGAACTTCGTGCACTTAACCAGCCTGATCCTCGGAGAGCAGGAACAGTCTGCTTGCTGCCAGGACCACATTCAGAGCCTTTGTAGCAGGGTAGAACCCTATTTGCATAACCTTGAGTATACTCTCAAGTCACATCTATACTACAGATGCTTCAAAGTAGGACTTTTATGGGGGGAGGGGTTCCATTTCTTCTGAACGGAGCTTACATTTATTCAGTCTTACAGAGATAATGTTGTCTGAGGCTCTATAAGACAAGATGAATGTCCTTGGTGTGTTCTCTGAGTCTTTCTTAAGGGAAAAAAACTTAAGATTTCATCAAGGCATGCCATTATGAATGATCAAGCAAGTCCCAAGGAACAGCACTGACAAAGTGTTGATATGCTGAAGGCAGGAGCTCTGCAGAGTCTGAAAACATGACTAAGTATTCAGAAATAACTATTTCAGGTGTGAATTCAGTTTTCCATTTCAAGAGTCTCACCACAAAGGTCAAATCTAGTGAAAGAACTAAGTCCTATATGGATCCTCAAATGGTTCTAGGATTAACTCAGAATGGTATATGCAACTGTCAGTAGCCCAGTTCTTTCCTGATTGGGAAACACTGCAATAACATCTTAACTAACCCTCCTAGACTCTTTGATCCAACTTGATCCTACCATTTTCTCTACACTACTCACTCTTCTCTTTGCCCCTCTCATTATGCCCCGTAGAATCCTTATTAAGGAAAGCAAACTCTCTCATCTTCAACCTTTTCCACAATTGCTCTCTTTACTGTAAAACATGACTTCCATTCAGGTTTATAAGTGGTATAAAGAGCCCAGGAATGGCAGATTGGAGCAGGTCAGTCTGGTCCTCAGAGAGCAGGAACAGTCTGTTGGAAGGACCATACTCCAAATCTTTCCAGCATGGTGGAAGCTGTTGGTGTTTCTGTTCCACTGGCATTGAGAACCTCCACTTTACAGAGGTTTCAGAGTAGGACTTGTATGAGGGGAATTTCATTTCTTCCTGATGGAAGAAAATGAGTAGGCTTCTCTGGCTAGACTAGAGACTATGGGGTGGGGTAAGAGCTACTTTTAGTACTTAGGTGGTAGGGGGAGATGTATTTATAGCACAGTCCATTGGTGCATACACATGTTGGTCAGAATAAGTTCTGACCAAAATGATTCATTCTGATTCAAATGAAATAAAATTCAAATGCAAACTTAAACCATGAAAGTATTTTTTTAACTGCCTCCCTCTTCTTTTGTCTTCAATACAAAGTTTATTGGATTCTAGATGTAGAGTTCGAAGGATCCTCCTCTTCATTTTACAGATAAGGAAAGTGAAGTATCACAAGGTCAAATGACTTTTCCAAGGTAATACAAGTAAAAAGCATGAGAAGGAAAATTTGAACTAAGGTTCTCTGACTCCAGAGCTAGTCCTTTTTTACTTTCGCCTCTGCTACCTCCTTGCTATAAATTCCTGAATGTCCCAAAAGTACTTTTTAAAGGGCTCTTTGAAAGGAAGCATGCTGAAGTCACTTGATCTCTCAATGTCCCCATGACTCTCTAAGACTGTGAGTTATGATCGTATTGCCAATATGCTCCAGTGTTTGGACTTTTTGTACCTGAAGTTTCTTGCACCGGGGAAATCACAGGTCCAGCCTCACTCCCAGTTTCTTATTGCATTTATTATTACCACTTTAAGTAATAGTAATAGTTGATATTTACATGCTATTTTAAGCATTTTATATACATAATCTCCATTGATCCTCATGACAGCCTTCTGAGGTAGGAGATGTAAGGAAAATGATACCCATTTTACAGATGAGGAAACAAAGGTTTAAAAAGGCGCAATGACTGGTCACACAACTAGCATGTGTCAGAACTGGAAATAAAATTCAGCTCTAATTTCAAATTCAGTGCTCTTCCCTCTGTACTGAAATTCTTCCTCCAAGGTTATCAAGAATCTCTCCACTCCTAATTCAGATTCCATTTTTCTCAGTTCTCATTTCACTTGACCTACCTGCAACTTTTTAAACCATTGGCTATGTTCTTCTCTTGGCTCCCTATTGCCTCTCAAATAAAACGCAAAATCCTGAACCTTACATTTACAGCATTTTCTAGCATAGCTCCAAATTACCTCTCCATTATTATTTTATAATACTCTTCTTTGTATACTTTATTTTTGACTTTGTATCTTGTAGAATTAAATTTAATTGACTACGCTACAATGTCTTTATTCTCATTGGTTCAAATTAAAGGTTAAAAACATTTATATTACTATAAGTCCCCCCAACATATGCACTAGGGAATTGGTGGTGTTAATTATAGGATCAAAAGGAATTCATTTTTAAAATCAGAGCATTAGTGATGCTTGAAGCATATGGTAGAAGTTACTTAACAAAAGCTAAATACTAGAAAAAAAGAATAACTTTAATAGAAATGGAAATGTTCTAATTGGTGAATTCCTTGTGTTCTGTGATACTCCATCTGTGAAATAATTTTCTTGCCACTAGAAATTCAACTCAGGCACCTGGACCTCCTACAGGATGTATACTCAAGTAGGTGGATGAGACAATCTTTCCATTCAAGCCCAAGAAGAAAACCAGAAAGCAAAAGAGAATATCCTTTCTACAATCTGTTCTAGAATCTACAGACGAGATCAACAACATCCCCCAGAATTACTATTTAAAAACCAATATTCTGACCTTGAACCATAGTCCCACACTCCCTCCATCCAACAACAAAATGTAGTTCCTTGCTTTAAGGTTTACAAAGCATTTTTGGTAGCTAAATGGTGCAGTGAATAGAGCACCAGTGCAGGAGTCAGGAGGATCTGAGTTCAGATCTCACCTCAGATATTTGACAATCACTAGCTATGTGACCTTGGGCAAGTCACTTAACCCCAATTGCCTCATCCTGGATCATCTCTAGTCATCCTGATGAATATCTGGTCACTGGATTCAGATGACTCTGGAGGAGAAGTGAGGCTGGTGACCTGCACAGCCCTCCCTCACTCAAAAACAAAGTTGAGTGCAAGTCATGTCATCATTTCTCTGATGGCATGGTCTTCTTCAGCAAAAAAGGACACACACACACACACACACACACACACACACACAGACAGCACTTTACAAATCTCATCTTACTTTTGCAACGACCTTGGAAGATGGGTGCTAGAATTATTTCCATTTTACGGATAAGGACACTGAGCAGACTGAAATTAAGTATCTTGCCTATGGTCCCACAGCTCGTAAATGTCTGAGGGCTGATTTGAACTCAGGTCTTACTGACTCCAGGACCAGTCATCTATCCATTGTGCCACTCAGCTATCTCTAAGCTATGTTGTTCTTGGAACCTCTCACCAGACGTAGAATGTGTTATCCTGTCCATTTTTTCTTTGCAGAACCTCTCAGGTCCAGTTCTTATATTTAGTTCTCATGGCCTACTTCCATTCCAGGTCTGCATCACCCTGGGTTTAGACTCTTTTTTGCAATAGCTTCCAATCTGTCTAAAGTACCACCTATGTCATTCCACTCCACTGCTTAAATAATTCTGACTCCCAATAGTTTATTGATCAAATCCAAACTCATCATGCTGACAGTCTGGTCCTCTCTAATCTGGTTGTACCTCCCCTATCTGCTGATGCTTTTTTACACACATTCTTTGCACCTGATAGGCCAGTCTCCTCCTCATGATCCCATGCACATTTATCACTGGTCTCAATCCTTTCTTCTTATCTTTGCTCATGCTGTTTCACACACCTGAAGTTCCATCTATTAAAATTGGTCAATCATAGAACATTAGAACAGGAAGGGACCTCAGAGGTCATTTATTTCAACCTATACTTGAATAAGATCTGCTCCATAACACACCTCACAAGTGGACATCCAGCCTCTCCTTAAAGGTCTCTAGTGATGAGGAACTTACTACCTATCAAGGGACCCATTCTGCCTCAGCCTATCTCAAAGTCAGTCTCCTTTGGTGAAGCCTTTTCTGATAATTACCACCAACTTTAGTCTTTTCCCTTTCTGACTATCCATAGCAATTCTTATGCATGTTTTATATGGTGATATTTGTTTGGGAAGTTAGGGAAATTATTGAGGTAGAGGGTGACATTAGCCCCACCTCTCTTTATTCATTCCTTGTCTTCCCTTCTTCCAATTTATTTGAATAGGACTCAAAGGATCCTAGAGGAACAGAAGAAGTGAAGAGCATACATTCTGAGATCCATACAACTCTTGTGGAGTTTTTTTGGCAAGAATTTTCTCTGAAATGAGATTTGAAGACACTATTCCCATAAGGTTTTAAGTCATATTTATAAGGATTCTAACATTTTGTCACATTGTTTTCTGGGACAAAAACAGCAATTCAGCCTGAGATGAAGTCAGTTCAAAGGCAAATTAAATGTCTACAGACTCTACATTACTCATCTGACTGGTTTGTCTGTGCTCTAAAAGAGCAGTCTGTCTCTGGAGGCAAAGACTCTTCCAGAGAGAAAAGCTACACACATTTAAAATTCTGAGAACTGTTAGGTTATCTTTATGGAGAAAATGAACTTGAGGGTTTTCTCATAATCAGTCAATAAATATTTATTAAACACTAACTGTGTACCAATCACTATGCTTGACATTGAGGATACAATAAAAGGATGGTCTGACTAGAAGGAGAGGCAATATACAATTATGTACAAACAAAACATAAAGATTAAAGAGAGATCGCTGCATTATGGGGGATTGAGAAAGACTTCATGTAGGAGGTAACTTCTGATATTAGATGTGGGGCAGCTAGGTCGTGCAGTGGAGAGAGCACCAGTGTAGGAGTCAGGAGGACCTGAGTTCAAATCACACCTCAGACACTTGACACTCACTAGTTGTGTGACCTTGGGCAAGTCACTTAAACCCAATTGCCTCATCCTGGGTCATCTCCAGTCATCCTGATGAATATCTGGTCACTGGATTCAGATGACTCTAGAGAAGAAGTGAGGCTGGTGACCTGCACAGCCCTCCCTCACTCAAAACAAAGTCAAGTGCAAGTCATCATTATTTCTCTGATGGTATGGCATTCAGTAATAAAGGATGAACACATAGATGTGTGATGGGTCTCTGGACTATAAACAAAAAGAGATGGTAGATTCCCCCTCCTTTTCTTATAAGGGAGAGAGAACATCTCACTTGATAATTCCAGTGGAATCCAGAAGCTAGAAATAGAGAGAAGATCCATAACCTGCAGAACAAAGCCAGTAGAAACTACAAGAAAATCAGAATACCACCTCTCAGAGACTGTATACTACATGAGACTGGCAGAAAACAGAGTTAGCAAAAGTATAAAGCACCAGAGGCCCCATCACAGTGCAAGCATTAGTTACCTCCTCCATGCAGGTGCTCTGACTATACATGTTTTTTACATGGGTACCCTTTCATGAATATTTCCTAGGTACATTCACTTTTTATTTCACAGTGATGCTGTGTATATTTATGGGAGACTATTCCCTTGGTTCTGTGGGGAAATATTCTTTTGATTTTTTTCTTAAAATGGTATTTCATTGAAACTATTTGCTTTGAGCTTTTATATCTCTGGCTGACTAATAAAACTAAGTGCATTGTTGGGGGCTCAGGAGTTAGGATTTTTGAATGGATGTGGATATAGAGCATCCTGATTGTGGGTCAGTTGGTTGTGGGGACCAATGTGTGAGGGGGTATCACTGATGTCATGCTTGACTTCACAAACATATGTATACCTACATACACATACAGATGTATGTGAGGTTTCCAAATATAGGCTTTAATCTGTTTTACTTTTTCTTCTTCTCTATTAGTATCAAGCACTACTTATCTAATCTCCCCCTCAAATTTAGGCTTTTTCTGTTTTTCTGTTTGGGGGAGTATTGGGGATCCATCAGCAAATAAGCAGCTACAAACTCCAAATAAGGCACATCTCCAGAACCAAGAAACAAGATTAGAAAATATTACCCTCTGAAACTCATGCTAACAAGGATCAACATGAAATGAATAAGATTGGCCAACTGCAGAAGTAATGCATCTGAAGAGGTGGTTTGCAATTGGATTGCTATAAAGATTAGAATGCTTCCTAAATCTTATTAAGAGAGTATTGTGTCTCCTAAATCATACTAATTTAGCTGAGGTAACTCAACTAAGAAAAATGATCATCTTAGACATTGTAGAATGTGACTTACAAGACAGTTCATGGTTTGTAAGGTGTCTAGAAAAAGGACAAAGAATGTGACTGTGTCAATGTGCCTTCAGCACTGAGAGAGAGAGAGAGAGAGAGAGATAGCTGATTGGCTACTTAAAGATGTATTTTGGTTCATGAGGTAATAGCCTTTTCACACAGAAGAGCAAATTCAACTGTCATATCATAATGATAAAAGATAGTTAATTATATTTAATTTAACACTTTATCCTATGGTGTCTCAGATCATTTTTTGCTTCAGGCCAGTATGTTTTTAATGTATAACTAACTATATTGGAATCTTCTTGAGGACAGGGATGGGATTTCCAGCTCCCCTATACTAAAGTAAGTAAAAAGCAAGGATGGAATAAGCCTCAAGGGCAAGGAGGAATCTGCCTGGTGGGCAGTCTCTTATAGAGTTATTTCCTGGTATTTTGAAGACTGGCAGATCTCCACAAGAAATGTGAAAGGCAGGACTCCTTGGTCTGAGGTTACTCTCCATCACAGCAGTTTGAGCTTAAAGAGCTAACGCGTGGGACAGGGTCCACATGGTAATGGACCATGTGTTCCTCAATGTAATGGGCCATGTGTTCCTAATTTGGCAGTCCTTCCAATCCCCAAGAGGACATTCTCACTGAATAGGTATACAGTTTATTGTATCAAGCAGGGCATTACTGCTAACGCCACTTTGGCTGGTGCTCAGGGCTGGTGGATGCTGGCATGCGGTCCTACAGAAAAGGCACTGCGCCATTGTGACAGATGGAGTCGTGCACTGGCATGTTGTTAAATCAACAGGTGCATCAAGGATTAAAATGACAACTGAGGATTGACTATGGGAAGCTCAAGTTCATATTTAAAGCCCAAGTGGCTAAGAAAAATGTCTGCCCCTGCTAGAAGAGGTAAGGACCAAGCTTAATTTGTGATGAGGCTCCAGAGGGAGGGTGATTTGTACTTTAGAGGAATAAATATATTGGTAGAGAAAGGAATGGAGCCTATCAATTTCCTTTAGGGAAACTTTGCATCCATTAAAAGATATCTTGAATTCTCTTTTCTACCCTGGGAATAGGAACTGAAACTATTTCCTTGGTATAGGGAAGTTCTGGGTCAGGAAACTTCCTCTACAAATACAGGTTTGCACCTTTTCTTAAACTTATAGTCTCACAGAATTGCCTGAGGCACTGATAGGTGACATCACTGACCCAGTATGTGTCAAAGGCAGAGGCAGCACTTGAACCTTGTTATCTCTAACTTTGAGACCAGTCATTTATCCTCTATGCATTAATTATTATGCACCATTCTCTTAGGTGCAATAAATAATGAGTGGGAACTGTGTATCTCCTTCCCACAAAAACAATGAATCATAGCAAAAAAAAAAAATTAAAGAAAACAAAAACTCCAAATCTAATTTGGCTTCCAGTCTCCTCTCTGGCTCATTTTTCCTCTAAATCAGATGTCAAGTTAATTAAAACCCTTTGGAGAGATCTACATTAAGAAACACCCCTCCTGAAAAATAATAAAAGGATATCTCATATGTTATGACTGTTTCACTTGTGAATCTTCCACACTCTGTTGGAAATACCATCTGGAATATAATTCAGTTTACTGCTGTGCCTCTTGGTTATTGTGTCCTCTTGCTTAGAGACACTGAGTAATGCACTCTTTCTGTCAGGAGTAATAATATCAGGTACAACAGGGGGATGACATTTATTTCCAATAAAGTATTTTTATTAGAACTAATGACTGTATGCTGAAAAGAGTTAGCAAGGAGAGTTGCCACAGGCTAATGTGGGTGAGCTAATGTTCCTTTGGTTTATTTGTCCAGAAGGGCTACCTGTGTTGAAAGACTGATTTTACTTGGATGGTCAGAGGGAAAAGGGATGAAAGCAAAAGTCACCTACAAAAGCCAGTAGGAGAGCTGTGAATGGAACTCTAATTTTTCCAGTGAAATGCTCTAACAAGGATGACAGCTATGTATTTGCACAGGGCTTTTTACTTACTCTCCAAAGGACTTTTCCACCAGTCATCTCACATCTATACAGCCATGGCATGACACTCCATCTGCTTCCCTAGGGCCATGGGTGAATGTTCACCATTTATAGAGGAACCCAGACCATGAGGTGGTTGTTCCATGACCATCTTTATGTCATACTTCCCAACCCAAATTCTCCCTTTCCACTTCTGGTTCTGGGACAAGAAACAAATCAATTTCCTTTCCTGGAAAGGACATTTCAATCAATTGTTCTATGATTCCACCTATCATCCTGTGACTTCCCTGTCCAAAACCCTTTCCTTGCCACGACACATCAATATATGTTGTTTTCTTTTATTAGAACACAAACTCTTTGTCAGTAGGGATTGTATTGCTTTGCTCTATTTGCATCTCTAGTATATGACACAGGGCCATGTCCAGGCTTCCTGAGCTATATCTTGCCACTAAATTCAGATGGCTCTGGAGGAGAAAGTTAAACTGATGTCCTTGCCTATCTTTTCCTTACTGAAAACCAATTCACTTGCAAATCATGGCATCATCCTCTTGATGTCATGGTCCTCTTCAAGAATAAGGCACACACAACAACATACCACAGGCAAGGTGGGATTTTTGTTATTTCTTTTTTGAAGTGCAGTTTCCCAGGCTCAGGCTCAGTTGTAAACAGTTGAAGGAGTAATCTCTTTTGAACCTTGATAATTCACAGCTGTGCTGAGTCACATAGGTTTCATGTCTTCTGGCTCTGAGTCAATCAAGGGCAGAATCTTTGTTATATATTTTGGGAGGTTGGCATTTTGTTTTGGGGCTCACTCATGGGAAGAATATGTCTTTGTGATTTGGCCAGATGAGACTCTGAGTGGTCATTGTTAAGAGGCCCACCCAGCTATATGAACTCAGATGTGATGCTCCCTGGTATGATGATTATTTGACTTAAGACAGTTGAAGCCCTGTCTATTGGATCTCTGTGCTAAGTTCTCTGTTTCTCTGTTTGTGTTTTCTCCACGTTCAGGGTGCCAACCTTTCCCTGAACTAGTGAAAGACTTGTACATGTTTAATTAAAGTAAGATTGTTGACCACTTTGAAGCTCTTTCCTTTAGAAAAACTGATCAAAGAACTTGTGCTAGCAGCCTACCTTGTGTACTAGCTAGTATAGCCAGTCAGTTAACAAGCATTTATTAATTACTTTCTATGTCCCAGACACTGTGCTGAATGCGAGGTATACAAAACAATATAGGTAAACAAAAAGGAAGATAATCTCTCTCCCCAAGGAGCTTACATTCTAATAGGTATAAGACCACACCTAAAAGAGAACTGAAAGGAAGGTGGAGAGGTACCAGCCTAAGGGGCATGATGGAGATATCCCAAGTGTAGCCCACTGAGAAATGAAGAGATAGCTGACCTAGGTACTCTCCTTAAATTGGGTTTTTGGAGGAGTTATCCAATCAGAGGAAGAGATCAAAGGGGCAGAAAGTATTTCTGAAGTGTGAACTCCAGTGCTAAAGGAATCTTCCAGGATGAAGAATTTTCTGGACCTGGTTCATAATAAGCACTTAAATGATTTTTCTTTCATTCATTCATAAAGTAGATAGGATAAGATACAATGGAATTGCTAAGAAGTTAAATGATTTTTCAGATTCAAATAGCTAATTAAGGAGCAGAGCCATCACTAGAAACTAAGTATCCTTATTCCTAATCCTATTTCTTTCCTTTGTAACTAAAACATCCACAAAATCTACATTGTATACAACGGAGCACTTGGTATAGGACTTCTTTTTCGGTAAACATGCTGATAAAAATGATGATACATTTATTTTACTTTGGTTTGGACTTGAATTTAAAAACAAAAGGTAACATTGTTGAGACATAAGCATAAATTGTGCCCACAGTTTTGCAGCAAAAATAACCAGTGCCCTCTCCCTCACTTTTTTAAACAAAGGGTAAGGGAAATTCTACTGAAGTTGTTACCGGGGGTACATGATATTAAACAGAGACCAGGGGAAGGCTTCTTTGAGGACTGACTTCAGAACTCAGGAGGAATGATTTCAATTCAATAAAGACTTCAAATAATATTTATTAAGTGCCTATTATTCACTGTGTATACTAAATTCTTCTTACTCAAGAATAACTTTCTAATGACACAGTTCCAATGAGGATGAAAAGGTGGAGATGCCTAAAGGGGTGAGTGTGGATGCACAGGGAACTCACTGCCCAGTCAAGGTATTTTTAAAGACAGAAGATAATGAACAGAATATAAAAGCAAGGCCAGTTAACAGAGCATGAAAGTAAGAGTACCACATTCCTAGAAGAATATCTTTAGGTCAGAGACTATTTTTCATTTTGTGTTTATATTGCCAGGACCTAGATCTTGCATTATATAATGGGCACTTAACAGATATTTGTTCATCTGAATTGGTATCAGAAACCCTAAAGCTCAGGGTAAGTGTATGATGAACGCCAAAGACAATAGAAAGGGATATTTTTTTGGTTATGTTGGGGGCAAGAGAAAGATGAAAGAAGGAATTAGACTGATGTTTAGATGGAAGAATTTGATAATAACAGATGATAGAAAGCCAGAATTATTTAATACTCATATTGACTTTTTTCTCTCTACAGGAAAATAATCTACAGCCTGGGAAAGATAGAACAAAAATGGTCAAGAGGGAAGGAAATTCAAGATAAATAAGAAACTTGTAAGAGAACTGCTGCTCTGAATGAATTCAAGTCAACAGGCCCATATGGACAGCATTCTAGGGTTCTGAAAGAATTGACCAGAGTGAATGTTGAGTTGTTGTTAATAATAATAGAGAATATTTGAAGTACTAAAGAACTGGAAATGGGTAAATATTGTTACAATTTTCAAAAATAAAAAGGAGCCATAGTTAAACTATAGACTGGTGAAGTTGACTTTGATTACTGACAAAATTATAAAATATATAATTAAAGGGACAGTTTGTGAGGTTTAGGAAAGGAAATAATCACTAAGAACTGGTACGACTTCAACAGGAACAGGCCAAGTCAAATTTCCTTCATTTCCTTTTTGGACATGTTACTAGGCTGGTAACTCATCAATACAGCATTCCTGTATTTTAGACAACCACTCAACAAAGCATTCCATATTATCCTTGCTATGATGAAGATGGTTAAATGATAGTGTGGTCAGATGGATCCATAACTACTTGAATAACTGGAATTAAAAAGGAACCATTAGAATAGGTTGATGGCATTATGTTGGAAGACCTCTAGTACACTGCTCAGGGATGGGTCTTGTGCCTCTGCTCTTCAACATTTACATCAATGACATCACAACATTTTAGAGTTGGAAGGGACCACATCGATCATCTAATTTAACCCATATTCTAAAACAATTCTCTCACTATAACAAGCCTAATAAATGGCCATATTCATCTCTGCTCGAAGGCTTCCAATGTGAGGAATCCAAGTATAGATAACATGCTTTATTAAATTACATAGCCTTCTTGGCTTCATGATAGCTGTTGACCTGTTTGGTGAAAGAGTGAGTCTCCATGGGGAGATGGAAAATGGGCAGACTTTTTTCTGACTAAATTAAATAAGGATACAGATGAAGTGATACATTTTGATTAATAAATTACTAGCACAAATATTGGATGAGGGAGACAGTTCAAGATAACAATTCACATGAAAAAGATTCAGTAGCTTTAATGGAATTCATGTTTACTATGAGGTAACGATATGTCACAAGAAACCAAAAGAAAAAGTACTCACTCTTTAGCTACATCAATGGAGTCACTAAACACAGGAGGTGATGACTATCATATACTTCTCCTTTATCAGAGTACATTTAGAACATTTTTCCCATCACTGGTTGAAACATTTCAAGGACTAGGAGGGAACAAACATTTTTTAAAAATGCCTAATATGTGCCAGGAGCTGTGCTAAGTGCTTTAGAAATATCACCTTCGATCCTCATAATTAACTCTGTGGTACAGGGGCCATTTTATCCCCATTTTACAGTTGAGTAAACTGAGGCAAGCAGAGATTTAAGTGGCTTGCCAAGGCTCACACAACTCGTAAGTGTCTGAGGCTGGATTTAAACTCAAGTCTTCCTGATTCCTGGACCACCACTTTATAAACTGGAGGTTGTTCAGAGCAGACCAGCATGGTCAGTGAAGAGACTGGAGACCACGTCAAATGAGGATGACTTGGAGGTATTTAATCTACGAAGGAGAAGATTTGGAGGGGAAGTGAGGAGTAAAGATGTTTCCAATATTTGAAGTGCCATTATGCAGAAAAAGGAGTAGATTTGTTCCGGTGATGGACAACTAGGAACAATAGGAAGAAATGGCAAAGAGGTAGATTTTGGCCAAATGTAAAGAAACAGTGCCTAACATTTAGAATTGTCTAAAAGTGGAATGGATGTCTCAAGAGCCAGTGGGTTTTCCATTAGAGGAGGACTTCATGTGGAAGTTAAACTGCTTCTTAACTATTTGTCAAGAATCTTACAGCTGAAATTCCTATTTAGATGTTGGTTGGACTAGAGGCAAAAGTTGGACTTTCACACTTTTTCCTCTGATTCCAGGATTCATTCTTAGGAAAGAATCATAGAAAGTCTTAGTTAAGGGGACTTTTTAAAGGCTATTTAATCAACCTTCTCATTAAAAATGTTTTTTCTGTCTTTTTTGTGTTTACATCATTTACATCTTCCAATGTTTTCCCCCACCCATTGCAAGATAGCTATCTCTAGATAACAAAGAATTAAAAAGGAGGAAAGAAAACCAATTTAGCAACTGACAATATATACAGTGTTCCATACCCAGAATTTACCATCTCTACGCAAAAGAAGGGAAACATGCTTTCCCATATTTCTTCTTTGGGGCCAAGCTAGGTCATTATCATATAGCATTCAGTTTTAATTATTTTGTCATTTTGTTTTTTCCATTTAGATTATGGTAACCATTTTATATATCTTCCTTACTCTGCTTTTATCAATTCATATGTTTCCAAATGCTTTTATGTATACATTGTATTTATCACATCTGAGAGTTCAGTATTATGCCATCGCAATTCAAGTACCACAAGTTGCTTAGTCATTTCCCAGTGGATGGGCATTTGCTTTGTTTTGAGTTGTTTGCTACTAAAAAAAAAGTGCTACTATAATCATTTTGATGTCCCTAGGCCTTTATTTTTCTCACGTTCCCTTAGGGTATATGACTAACAGTGGGATATCAAGATCCCAAGCCTCTAATTTTTCCAAAAAATAAAACCAAACCAAAGACCTGAATCTTAAGAAAGATGACATATCTTGGTGAAGGCCATATGGGCAAGTGGTAGAACTGGTCTTACACCAGCACTACTGAAAAGCAGAACTGGGACTTCAGTTCATCCAGGAATCGTATAGTCTCTAGATAGTCTTGCTATCTATATACATCAGCCTCTGGAGTCCTTGGTGAGAAAAATGTTAGGAGAGGAGTCAGATTATCTTGTGTTCATCTCTTCCTGTTTTCCCTTCATTCCCATTTAAAAGCAAGCTAAAGCCCCAAAGGAACAAAATGTCATCTGTCCCCACTCAATTATCATATTTGAGTACCTCCTGCCCGTCATGCTGATTCCACTGCTATCATCACCAAAGTTTAACAACATGAGATGGCATTAACCTCTTGTTTAAAATTCCCCAAGTTAAATAGGGCAACAACACAGGTCTGAAATAAGATAAAATTCCTGAACAATTTCTTACCAAGCAAACAGTTTGGTGTCACCACCTGCAATTAATCAATTTCCTATTCATATGGGATTCAGCAATCCTCCTATTTCCTACAGACAGGTAACATGGTATTTTTTTTTTCACTTTTCCCTCTCCAATATTCAATTAAAATGGCATTTTCTACATGATTCTCTAACTCTTTTATCCCCTAAATCACTTATATATGTATATATACATATATATACTTAACATGTATATACAATATGATATACTCTCTACCAGATAAAATTGCAGCTTCTTTATTGAAGATTGTTTAATTTTTGTCTTTGTATTCCTGCTACTTAGTACAGTGCTTGGCATATAATAGGCAATTAATTAATATTTGTTTACTGACTGAGAAGAATTTCCATACCAGTAGTTCCCTAAACCAATGAAATCACAGACAGGACCAAAATGTTTGCGTATACCTACTGCTATGTGTGTGGTACATACACTTGTTCCTCACGCACAATTGGTTTTCCTTAATTTCTCTTTAAGAGCTAAAACAGACCCCAAAGGTCTACACGCGGAAGAGAAAGTCCACTGTCAGCATATGCCTGGCCTCCCTGCCATCGAATTTCCACCCTGATACTCATGTAGTACACCTGAACACTCTGGGCGTGCTCTCCATTGCAGTTGACAGAACTCCGAACTCAAGGCTTGGCAGGACTCAGTAATCGCGCCTCTCTCTTTTTGGATCATTCTAAGCATCTCATGACATTTGAAAAGAGCCTTTCAGAGCCTAATGTCTACTTAAACCAGATTGCGAGGAGGTTAGCATTATCACTGCCATTATTAGCAATAGTAGCAACAGTAGTAATCAGAGCAGTGTGTCTATTGAGCATTCACCCAACAAATATTTAGGGAGTTACTATTATGTGTTACGCGCTGTGGGAGCTAGAAAGCAGTGAATATCTGGCCTCTGTCCTCAAGAACAGAGTGGCTAAGGACATAAGATATGTGCATGCATGTGTGCCCACACACACACACACACCAATTAATAAATAATACAAGCTACTAAGGGAGGTAATGTGCTATAGTAAATGGAACATGCAGGAGTCGACAATCTGGGTTCTAATTCTAGTAATTGGCTGTGTTACCATGGGCAAGTGACTTCCCCTCCATGTTGCTCAGTTTCCTCATCTGTAAAACTGGAGGGAGGAGATCATTTTTAAGAGTTGTTCAAGCTATAAAAGTCAATGATTCTAGCATGCCTTATGAGTAAATAAATGCTATGTGAGGGATACAGATCATAAAATGGCATAGGAATTTAGGGGTAGAAGAGGTCCCTGTGCGCTTAGATGACCAGGGAATTTTTCATGGAAAAGGTAAGACACTTCTAGCCTTGAGAGTTCAGTGAGACCTAAGAGGTAATGGGAAAAAAATTCCAGAAGCAATGGTGGAGAGATGGGGGTGTTCATGGTATGTTTTGGGGACAGTAAGTCTGTTTGAATCCAAGAGGATACATCGATCAGAAAGGAAGTATTGTAGAAAAAGTGAGTTCATCTATACTTGGAAAATATTTAAGATCAGGATAAGGAATTTTGACTTTGTCTTATAGATAATGGGGAACTATTGAAAGTCTGGGAACAGGGGGAAATGGTATGCTTGGGGAAAATTGGGATTTGAGTGTGAATTCTACTCATTACCTGAGTGATCTTGGGCAAATCCCCAATCAGTTTTCTCATCTATAAAAAGCAAGGGTTGGACTAGATTGTGGGGATCCTGCAGCCTCACAGAAGATTGAGGATCTAGAGGGGCCACATGTAGCCTCAAGGCTGCAGATTCTCCAGCTCTGGACTAGATGTTCTTTAAGGTATACTCCTGCTCTAGATCTTAGGCTCCAAATTGAGTGGTGGTGTGTGAGATGAATTAATTGTAGATAGGAGAGACTGGCAACCCTTAAATGTACCATTCCATGAATTTCTAAGTCTAAAATAGAAATAAGATCAGAGAAATATTGATTTAGAACTAGGTACCACAATGAGTACCTAGTTCAATCCTCCCATTTCATAGATGGGGAAACTAAAACCAAGATTGGTTAAGGGACTTGCTCAAAGTCACATCACTAAAAAGTAACAGAACAGGGATTTGAACCCAGGCTTTTTAGACCTACCACTGAAGATATTGTTCTCTAGAGGTAGGTGGTACAGTGGATGGAATGTTCGGCCTTGAGCCAGGAAGACCCGAGTTCAATTCTAGCCTCAGACACTTCTGTGTGACCTTGAGCAAGTCACTTAGCCTCTGCTTCAGGTTTTTCAGCTATAAAATAGAGATAGTAATAGTGAGAATCAAAGGAAATAATATTTGTAAAGCATTTAGTACAATGCTCAACATATAGTAGATGTTTAATAAATGCTTGTTCCCTTTCCTTTTCCTTACTGAATGCTTCTTCTAATTATCATAGGATTCAGAGAAGACAAGGGAAGCCCAGAAAGATAAAGTGACAGAAGATGGGTAATAAAAACAAGTATTATTACATCTCTAATGACAGGAGAATCTGGCCACTTAATCGCTTTCTTCTGATTTCTCCTTTTCTCCTGGCTAGAGTCCTATATGTTGGAGAGGAGTCAGGTAAATGTCAAGACTCAATCTTTCACTTTCTCTGGTACACAAGTGGCACAATCCTCCTAAACCTTGGGTTCTTTCTTGAAGATATCTTAGGACTAATGCTCTAACTCACTATTGGTTGAAGAATTGCAAATTAAAACAATTCTTAGGAAATACCTCATATCTATTAGATTGGTAATAGGACAGAAAAGGAAAATGACAAAGTTTGAAGGGGATATGGGAAAAAGGAGACATTAACACATTGTTGGTGGAATTGTGAACTGACTCAACCATTCTGTAGAGCAATTTGGAACTAGGCTATAAAACCATGCATATACTTTGATCTAGCAATACCATTACTAGATCTATATCCCAGAAGAGATTTTAAAAAAACCCATAAAGGAAAAATACCTATGTGCACAAAAATATTTATAGCAACTCTTTTCTGGGGGCCAAAAAAATGGAAATTGAGGGGATGCCCAACAATTGAGGAATGACTGAACAAATTATAGTATGTGATTGTGATGGAATCCTGTTCATCATTTAAGAAATGATGAACAGGATACTTTCAGAAAAACATGGAAAGACTCACCTGAGCAGATGCAAAGGGAAATGTACTATGTACAAATGATCAATTCTGAATGAATTAGCTATTTTCAGAAACACAATGATCCAAGACAACTCTGAAGGATTTATGATGAGAAATGTTATCCATCCCCAGAGAAAGAACTGATGGTGTCCAATTACAGACTGAAGCATACTTTTAAAACTTTATTTTTCTTGATGTTTTTTTTTGGGGGGGTCTAAGTTTTCTTTCACAACATGACTAACATGTAACTGTTCTGCATGACTACACATGTACAACCTTTACTGAGTTGCTTGCCTTCTCAATGAGGCAGGGTGGGGAGAGAGGAAAGAAGAGAATTTAGAACTCAAAGTTTAAAAAAAAAGAATGCTAAAAATTGTTTTTACATGTAACTGGGGGAAATGCTAAATAATTTTTTTTAAATAAAGGAGTTTTAAGGCATAACTTAAAACGGTATGTTGTGACTCAATCTTGCTTTATGGCAAATAAGTCTGATACTTACTGTGCTGAGTACTTTCAAGATGGCCATAAATATGCAGAGTAAGTTGGCCTGGAAGGATGCTTTGTAAAGATGACTAGGATATATCAGCAACTATAATTTCACTATAGATTCTCAGTCTTATTACTTTCTTGGCAATTACTTATATTGTATTTTAGCAAAATGATAAATGGGTCACCTCAGAAAAGCAGCACATAATTCTCTTTCTCCTAAAGTAAAATAGGTTCTCTTTTTCTTTTCCTTGTTCACATTAATGTTTTTCACCCCAGTATCTCCTAGGAGAATTTAGCAAGAGGATATTCTCTCTCAGATAAAAATCACACTCACACATCGACTCGCCCGAAATCTATGCACCTAAATCATTTTCTTGTCTGGGTTTGGACCCTGTGGGACATTGAGAAAAAGTCAAAATTGAGACTTAACAAAGTTGTAGTATGGATTGAGAAAACAACTGGCCATGGAAATCAGAATGACAAGAAAGTTCAAATGCTGTTGGAGTAATAGGCTCTAGTATGGAGAAGGACACCCACTTGGGTGCTTACAGAGTGCAGCAATTAATATAGGGCAGGACACCTTTTCAAGAATAGATAAGGATATTAACAATCCCTGGAATGGTATTACTCATGGAAAGGAGAGTTTACAGAAAGAGGATAAGAAATGAACGTGACAGGGTTATGTTCTTAAGAAAGTTATAGAATTTGGTAAGGAAAAACCTTCTTGAACAAAATTTCAAAAGGAGAAATGAAATAAAAAGATTTTTTTCAAGGATCTGGGGATACACTGGTATAAGTTCTGTTTCTACCTGTGTAGGTATTAACTACCAGAATTAGATCAAACATATGGTAGTACTGTCATTCCCTGTATCCCTAAGATCCCATGGCCATCACTCTCCATCCCAGGCCACCTTACCACTGCAGTAAACTACCATCAAAGTACCATCTGCTCTATAACCCCCAGGATAAACAAGAGATGGAGGGGTGGCAAAGGTAGTGTGTCACCCTTCCCATAAATAGGAAACTCAACCTCATTCCTCTCCAGTTTCCATGCTTCTGTGTTCTTTTCCACTGTGCCCTATACAATCGTCCTCTATGGTTAATAAGTTTTTCCTAGATATCTTTCTCTCACAGTCCTTTCTTCTGATGTCTCTCAAATATAGTTTTCTCTTGAATACAACATATTTCTTGGCATCCTCTACAAAACTAGCTGCGCTTTCGTTAACAACCTAGGAAAGACAAAACCAGGATGAAGAAATGGCATATTGTTTTCTCCCTACTCATTCAAGACGTTTTTATCAATGAAATGAGAGCAATTGAGGGGGAATAAATAGAAAAGAAATGAGAACTATGGAAGAAAGATGAAGAAGAACTACAGAAAAATCATAAATGTAATAGAAGCAAGAATTGGCAAGGAAAGTGAATTAATAGCTTGGTACAAGAGGTTCAAAACCTTGCCCAAGCATCAGACTCCCTGAAAAACAGAATAGATCAAATAGAAGCCAATGACTCCATTAAAACAAAATCAAAAGTCTGAAAAAATCTAGAAGAAAATGTAAGGTATCTCATACAAGAAACAAAACAAAACAAAAAGCAACTGACCTGGAAATTTCCCAGATCCCATAGAACTAGAGAGAAAAATGGAAATAGAAAGAATCTGAAAGTCACCTACTGAAAAAAAAAATTCAATACTCACAGGCAGACCGTAACTATAATTCAGAACTTCCAGGTCCAAAGAAAACATATTACGCACATTTCAGAGTAAAAGAGTCAAGAACCAAAGAGCCACAGCCAGGATCATCATGATTTAGCAGCCATTGCAAAGGAACAGAGAATGTGGAATATTATATTCCAGAAGGCAAAAGATCTGAATTTCTAGTCAAGAATAACTCACCCAGCAAAACTGAGTTTAATGCCATAGGGGAATAGATCTTGGACCTTTAGTGGAACAGAGGCCTTCAAAGCATTCCTGATGAAAGGACCAAAGTTGCACAGAAACCTTGAACTTTTACATATAGGAGCTAAGAAAAGCATGAAAAAGGAAATATGAATGGAAAATAATATTTGACTAAACAAGGATTACTTGCTTATATTCTAATATAGGTAGATAATAGATGTGTCCCCCATATTCTTTGTTATTATCAGGGATCATGGAGGAAGTCTAATTAGACTACGTCTGGGAGTAGGTCTAGTATATGTTGGTGATCTTAAGAAAAGAATGGAAAAAGAAGGGGAAGAGGAGTACACTGGGGAGCAGAAGAAAGGGAAAGGAAGGTTAGGGAAAATTATCTGACAGAATTAGGGTGCACAAGTAGACATCTATACTAACAAGGAAGAGGGGGTCAGGGGAGCAGCTGACACTTCAATCTCACTGTCATCTGACCTGGTTAAAGGAAGAAAGACTAAATACACACACACACACACACACACACACACAGTAGGGTACAGAAATGCATTTCATTCAACAGAGGAATCAGAAGGAAAGGGAAAAAGGTAGAGAGGGCAGGATTAGAGGGAGAGTAGATTAAAGGAGGGATTAGTCCTAAGGAAAACAAACCCTCAGAATGTATATACCTCTTTTGCTGCAAGTGTCCAACAAGTGTCACTTTTTTTTTATAATCTTTGTCCATCTGATGCATGGGACTAGACCCTCAGAGTCACTTTAATGTACACGTCTCTAATTATTAATAATTTGGAACAAAAATTTTTTGTTGATCGCATAGATTAATTCCTTAGAAAACTGCCTGTTCATTTCCTTGGACCATTTATCTATTGGGGAATAATAGCTCTTGTCTTTATCCTGTATAAGTTCTTAAATGAAGGGGACTGGGCTGACAAAAGGGTTCCAGTCTTCCTGAGACAGGGTGTTGGCACAGTGCAGCTTGAGTAAAGCATATGTTTAGATTTGGTTGGATACATATAGAAAATAGACGAGAAAGGGTCCACAACTTGAAAATAGGGTAATAAGAATAGGACAGATGTTAGCTTTAAAAAGAGGGCTGAGTGGATGCCTGTAATTTCTTTTTATTTGCTCCTTAAGCAGAGGTGCTGCTACACAATGTCCAGAAGGCATCCCTCCACCAGTAGTTTGTAGAAATGACTGGTATGATATGATTTAAAGATGGAAAGGAAAAAGCCAGAAAGATTCCTGCCCCGGCTTGAGGACAGATCCCTTCAAATTCTGTTTAACTTCAAAGTCGATCTCCCGTGTTGAAGTTTGAGCAGGTTCAGGAAAGGACTGGACAGAGGCCAAGTGACATTTGAAGTATTGTTTTCAGTTCCAAGTACTATAGCATAAGAACAATGTTCATGAATTGTAGAGCACCCAAAGAAGGGGAACATGAATGATGAAGGGCCCAAGAGTATGTCTTACAAAAAGTAATTGAAAGAACTGGGGGCTTTAGCCTGCAGATAATGAGATGGGGTTCAGGAGCACCGCAAGCTTGCTTGAAGTTTTTTGGAGGACTTTCATGTGGAAGAAGGATTAGATTTGTTCTATTTGTTCCTAGAAGGTAGAACAACAAGCAAAAGGCAAATTTAGGCTTAATAGCAGGGATGGGGGGAGAAAGAGCATCCTAACAGTGAGAGCTGGAGAAAAATATAAGGGATTTCCCTCATTGGAGGCCTTCAGGGAGAAGTTGAATGACTGATTGTTGGCTGTGGTATTGTAGGGAATTCCTCTTGAGTATGAGTTGAACTAGATGGATGCTGAGATCTCTTCCAATTCTGAAATTCTGTGTTCGGAAGCAAGGGGAAGGGGAACAGGGGAAAAAAGGAATGAGAACATAGTAGGAAACATAGACCAAATGACCTTGAGTCTGTTCATAACTGAGAGTGGAATTAAAGCTATGAACAGAATAACTGAACCATAGCTCCCCTTTGTATCTTTCTACTTGGAACAAAGGTTTAAAACCAGCTAAATGGGCCACCAGACCACTAAAATTTCTCAATTACAGGGACTACCTTGGTTTTCTAGACACTCTGAGTTTATTCTAATTCATCTCATTTGTCAGTCTCAGCTAGTCTCTAGTCTTGCCTACCACTTCTAGTGTCATATAATCATGAGATGCCAACAGTGAAAAGGACTTCCACCCATCCTGCAAGACTTTGACTCCCAGTTTTGATTTCTAAAGACATGGCTCTTCTCTCTGACCATCTGGATAGTGTCCTTTGGCTTGATTGTGAACAGTTGGTCACTCTCCACTTCTGATATACTGCATTCCTCCCTCATCCAATACTTACATATCCATAATGCAAATTATTTCTTCCTCTCTCTGCTGATCTATGCTATGATCCTCACTGTTCAATTCCTTTCTATCCACCTCCATGCACCTCCTATAACTGGATCCAAAAGCACGAATATTGCAGAGACAAAATCATCATCAAAGCATGCCCTGTGTCCAAGGGGTTACCTTCTTGTTATGCTGCTGGTGATGCCAGTAGGGCAACAGAAAAATGTTGCAAGTAGCTCTAGAGTAGAGGTTCTTAACATTTTAGGGGGAAATGGAGCCATTTGGCAGTCAAACTATGGACCTAGTTTCATTTGTTTTTTAAAAATCATAATAGAAGGAAATGCTAATTACCAGTTAGAAGTTAGTGGAAATAAAAATGGCTTTTTTCCCATTCAATTTCAAAGACTCCCTTAAATCTATGCACAGATCCCTTGTGGTTCTGTAGGCTGCAGATTCGGAACCTCCAACCTAGAGTAACAACGGTTCTCTTTTTTTTGTCTCTCGGTCTCTGTCTCTATGTTTATCTGTCTCTTACATACACACACATACACACACACACAGACTTGACAACAGTGCATTTATACATTTGGATGGATTTGGCATAAGTCACATAACAAAATAGAACAAAATCCAATAAATTACACAACAAAATCCAATCTGATTAATGGATCAATGTCATTCTAATGAGAAGGCCTTAGTAGAGAGAACCAAATCTTATCCTTGACCCTATTTTGTTCAGTATTTTAAATCAATGACTTAAAGTGAAAGACTAGATGGCCTGCTTATCAGATCTGTAGATGAGCAGAGCTAGAATTTTGACTTTTGTTGAATAATGAAAATCAGGATTTTAAAAGATCTCATATTTGAAGAGTACTGGTTTCAAATCCTGACTCTAACACTTAATTACTTGTGTGGCTTTGCACAACCAACCTGTCTAATCAAGGAGCATTTCTTAAGTGCTTAAGTACTCTTAACGTTGGAGTATACAGATACAAAGAATAAAATAATCCCTATGATAAAAGACTTTGTATTCTAGCAAATCTCAGCTTCTTTCGGGCTGTTTCCTTATATATAAATTTAGAAACTTGGACTAGATGATATCTAAGGCCTCTTTCAGCTCTAAATCCATGATCTTAAGGTATAGTCAGTTAGATTATATTTATCCCTGTTAAGCTTTAAGTCCTTCACTTTTATGTTAAAAAAACAAAAACACAAAAGGACTGGAGTAGAGTCCTTTTGTGATTCTTCATTAGTTCCACTGAAATCTCCTGAAAGAAATCTCCTGAAAAATCCACTGGATAAAAAACTTGTTAAAAGGGGTCACATAAAGACTAGATAGTTGATACTCACAGATAATCCCCAAACTCTAAACCAGGAGTTTCAGTTTTCTTTCTCACCAATTTTTTTTCCTCTCGAGATACTAATAAAACACTGATTTTTCACTTTTTCTTCTTAGATTACCTTCAAGTGAGATACTACCAAAAACTGACTTAGAGAAAAGTCTGTAGAAATAAGAATGACAAGAAGACTAGATAATTTACACAATTGATAACTAACCTCTAAATAATGGCCATTCATTAGGATGAAGTCACCTTGCTCTTCCTAGATGCATGGACAGTCTAGTATCTGTTACTATGGTACATTTTACGTGTAACTAAGCATCTGTTTTGTTTTGAATAATCAAATACAGACATTTCTTTTTTTGATGCTTTTTCTATAAAGTAGGTTCAAATGCAATTGAAGAATAATGTCATCCTAGGGAAGGCAAGATCAGAGCTGAAGCTTTCAGAAAATTGTTTGCTGACAAAACCCCTGTCTTCTCTTTCTGAGCTCAAGGAGATGTTTTCTGCTTCCCTGTGTAAATGAAAATCCAATCGATGGAGTTGTAACTTTGGGGGAAGGGCTGCCTATCATCATAGTCCAAATTAGACAGCGAAAGCAGAGGAAAATCCAAGAAAAAGCAATATATTTAGGATTCAGGGGAAAGATGGAAATCAAAGCAATACTGAAATCTGGAGCGTTACGTAGCCAGTTTTTGAGATCTCTAAAAGGATATCAATGAATAAATGAATGAGTGAATGAATGAAAAAATCTATTAAATGCCTACTACATACATTGTACTAAGCACTGAGGATACAAATAAAAAATGAGACAGTTTCTGCCTTCAAGGCATTTACAATTCTCAAGGATGGAGACAAAGGAAAATGGTAGCCAGAAAAGGATGTTTTACTTTAGGAAGTCACATGTATAATGAGTATAGCAACAGGATAGTGAGATAAAACATTAGGTCTAGAAGTGGGATTTTAATAGAAAAGCATAGGGTAGAAGATCATAGGATAATGCCATTTAAGGCTATAAGGGAATGGAGAGATCATCTAATCAAATATCTTTGATAGATGGGAAAGTAAAGATGTGAGTGGGAAAAGGAAATAATTTGGCAAAATGACATGGCTGACAAACCTAGACTTTGCTGTTTTCCACTTCTCAGCTACCATTATTCATACCCAGGTGCTTCTATTTCTATATCTAATGGACTATGGGACCATAGGTTTTAGATCAAGATACATCAGGGGTCAAATGGTCCACTTTGTTTGACAAGTGAGAAAACTGAGGATAAGAAAGATGAAGGCATTTACTTTCTCAAAGCCACAATCCAGCAAACACTAGAGCTAGGGCTAAAACTTAGGTGTACTGACTCCACGGTTTAGCCATACTTCTAGTACATCATATACCCTAGGGTTCTGAAGCATGAGATATTAGAGAAAGAAGAAATTTTGTTTAAAAAAATTTATATCATATTAAAATGGTGTTTTAAATGCCTAAAGGGGAGAAAAGGAAGAAACATTTCATTGAGAAAGGTTCACATACAATTGTTGGAAGTCAAAGATACCCCAAAGAAGACAAAGATAAAAAGGAAGGTCCACATATAACAAAATATTCATAGTAGCACAATTTGTGTTACAGATCAGTTGCCAACCCCTTGCCATCTGGCATCTGCCCCACTTTTTGTCTACATAACCAAGCACAAGACACCATTATTTAAGTGATGGCAGCTACTAGAAAGGCAGACAGAGTGACTGGTGTCTGCCATCTAACTTCATGGTATCTGACCCAACCTTCCCCACTATCAACACTTAATCTTAGACAACTAGGTGACTTACTGGATAAAACACTGGACTTGGAGTCAGGAAGATTCTGGTTTTGATCCTGCCTCGGAAATTTGCCTGCTGTTTGAACCTGGATAAGTCACCTAATTGATCTCAAGCTCAATTTCTTCATCTGTAAAATGAGGATAGTAATAGCTCCTTCCTTCCAGGGAATTGTATCAAATGAGATAAAATGTAGAGCACTTTGCGAACCTAAAAGGGCTAACTACATGTGAGCTATTAGCTCCCTAATAACCGAGATAAGCAACTTTCATATTATCTAACACCAAAACGGTCCCATGAATTTGCTGACTTGGATTAAGCAGATTGAAGTTTTTCCTAGTAAATTTAAACCATTATCCATAACTGTTTAACTTAATATAGCATACACTTCTCAGGCTCGAGGGAGGTTATTAATATGGGTGGTGATGGTGATGGCAGCTCTTCAGCAATAGGGAATATGGATGAGACTAGAGGGTATGTCTGGGCTCAAAATTTCTCTGTCCTGATGAGGCTAGCAAGATTGAGATAATTCCACAGTCTAACTTAAATTATAGCTTCTTGCCTGGTGCTAAACATATGTAATATGAACACTGAATTCCTCCAAAACTTTGTTGTGTTTTCTCCTTTTAATACTGCTTCCCCCTCTTTAAATCCTAATTCTCACTTTTGTCTCTGGTCTCCTGATCTCGGTCTCCTCCCACCCTCTCCACACCCCCA
>CM053770.1:92250469-92307496 GCA_028658325.1 Potorous gilbertii
GGGAGGGACAGGATCAAAAGAGAGAATAGAAACAATGGGGGGCAGGATAGGATGGAGGGAAATATAGTTAGTCTTACACAACATGACTATTATGGAAGTCATTTGCAAAACTACACAGATATGGCCTATATTGAATTGCCTGCCTTCCCAAAGGGAATGGGTGGGGAGGGAGGGATGGGGAGAAGTTGGAACTCAAAGTGTTAGGAACAACTGTTGAGTATTGTTATTGCTACTGGGAAATAAGAAATACAGCTAATGGGGAATAGAAAGTTATCTGGCTCTACAGGACAAAAGAGAAGACGGGGTAAGGGAAGGGAAGGATGATAGAAGAGAGGGCAGATTGGTGATGTAGGTAATTAGAATGTTCAGTGTATTGGGGATGGGGGAGGGGACAAATGGGGAGAAAATTTTGGAACCCAAAATCTTGTGAAAATGAATGCAAAAAGTTAAATAAATAAATTTATTTAAAAAAAAAGGACTCTCAACAAATTCTAGAGCAACAGAAGCCACAGAAAGATGGAGTGGTGATTTCCAGCCCAGGGTCAACTGGAAGACTGAGGGGAAAGGTCTGTAGCACTGGAAGCAGAGCAGAGCCCAGCCCAGCGTGGGTCACAAGACTCGGGAAGGAGCAGGACCAAAGCAGGCTTTGGGGACAGCAGGCTTCAGGGAGAAAATCTCCAGAAGAAGCAGTGGTTCTCAGATCCCTCAACCTACAGATGCCAAAGGTCAATAAGAGGGCTTTTTCAAGCTGAGCAAGAAGGGAGCAGAGTCCAACCCTGGCCCAGACCCAAGCAGAGGCTAGGCAGGGGAGGCTTTAGAGGCTTTGGAAGGCAGGCAGCAACCTGCGTCCATTGTTCCATTGTTGGAGCACTGAGCATAAAGTCTCTGGGGGAATTGAGCAGCTGATCTGAATCTCAGCCCTGAGCATGGTCCTGGCGTGAACAGGGGCACTAGGACCCTCCTGCAGACAAAGGATTCAAGTAACTGGCTGGGAAAATGCCCAAAAAAGGGGGGAAAAAATAAGACCATAGAAGGTTACTTTTTTGGTGAACAGGTATTTCCTTCCATCCTTTCAGATGAGGAAGAATAAAGTATACTGTCAGAAGAAGTCAAGGCTTCTGCATCCAGTACCTCTAAAATGAATATACGATGGGCCCAGGCCATGGAAGAGCTTGAAAAGCCAGTGAGCAGTTTGCTAAAGGAGACCCCCCCCACACCCAAAAAAATGCTGTCAAAAATAACACCTTTAGTAGGCTAACTCAATTGGAAAAAGAGGTCTAAAAAACCAATGAGGAGAAAAAGGCTTTAAAAAACAGAATTAGTCTAATGGAAAAGGAGGTTCAAAAGCTCACTGAAGAAAATAGTTCTTTAAAAATGTGAGTGGAGTTCATGGAAGCTAATGACGTTATGATAAACCAAGAAGTTAGAGAACAAAACCAAAGAAATTAAAAAATAGAAGATAATGTGAAATACCTCACTGGAAAAACAACTGAACTGAAAAATGGATCCAGGAGAGACAATTTAAAAATTATGGGACTACTTGAAAGACATGATCAAAAAAAGAGCCTAGACATTACCTTTCATGAAATTATCAAGGAAAACTGCATTGATATTCTAGAACGAGAATAATACTGAAAAATAAATACTGAAAAAAAATCTACCAATCACCTCCTGAAAGAGACCCAAGAAGAGAAACTCCTAAGAATACTGTGGTCAAATTTCAGAGTTCCCAGGTCAAGGAGAAAATAAATGCAAGCAGCTAGAAAGAAACAATTCGAGTATTGTGGAAATACAATCAGGATAACACAGTATCTGGCAGCTTCTACGTTAAGAGATCAAAAGGTTTAGAACAGGATATTCCAGAAGTCAAAAGGAACTGGGATTAAAATCAATAATCACCTACCCAGCAAAACTGAGTATAATACTACAGGGGGAAAAAATGGTCATTTAATGATATAGAGGGCTTTCAAAGCATTCTTGATGAAAAGACCAGAACTGAAGAGAAAATGTGACTTTCAAACAAAAGAATCAAGAAAGCATGAAAGGATAAACAGGAAAGAGAAATCATAAAGGATTTTCTCAAGTTGAATTGTTTTTATTCCTACATGGAAACACAATATGTGTAACTCTTAAGACTTTTCTCAGTATTTGGGTAGATGAAGGGATTACACACACATACACACATAGATAGAGAGCATAGATTGAGTTGAATCAGAAGGAATGATATCTATAAAAAATAAAATTAAGGGGTAAGAGAGGAATATATTGGGAGGAGAAAGGGAGAAATGGAATGGGGCAAATTATCACATACAAGGCAAGCAAAAGCTTTTTCAATGAAGGAGAAAAGGGAGGAGGTGAGAGAGAAAAGTGAAGCTTACTCTCATCACATATGGCTTAAGGAGGGAATAACATGCTCACTCAATTTGGTATGAAAATTAAGCTTGCACTACAGGCAAGTAGGGGAGAAGGGGACAATTGAGGTGAGGGACATGATAAAAGGGAGGACAAATGGGAGAAGGGAGTAATTAGAAGTAAACGTTTTGGGGAAGGGACAAGGTCAAAGAGAGAATAGAATAAATGGGGGATAGGGTAGGATACATATATATATATATATATATATGTATATATATATACATATATATATATGTATATATGTATATATATATGTATATATATATACATATATACATATATATATATATGTATGTATGTATGTATACATACACACATATATAGCCTGTAATGCATTGCTTGCTTTCTCAGTGGGGATGAGTGGGGAGGGAGGAAGGGATAGAAGTTGGAATTTCAAGTATCAGAAACGAATGTTGAGAATTGTTATTGCATATAACTGGGAAATAAGAAATACAAGTAATGGGGTATAGAAATCTCTGGGAAATAAGAAATACAAGTAATGGGGTATAGAAATATCTCTTGCCCTTCAAGAAAAGAGAGAAGATGAGGATAAGAGAAAGGTGGGGTGTGATAGAAGGGAGGGCACATTGAAGGAAGGGATAATCAGAAAGCAAGGTATTATGGGGTGGGAGGAGGGGAGAGATGGGGAGAAAAATTGGAACTCAAAATTCTTTGGAAATGAATGTCAAAATCTAAAAATAAATAAATAAAACTATGAAAAGAGAAAAGAGTAGGAACTCTAAAATACAAACAAATAGCCCAGAGAAGAAGTAGTGGAACAATTAATCAGGAAAACATTGAGGGTTAAGAAAAGCAGAGATTTGGGGATAGGAGTGTGCTTCCATTTTGAGTGTTTTCAGAGAGGAAAGAAGAGAGATAAAAGGAGAAATATACTCAGTGTAAAAAAGTAGCAAGAAGGGGTAGATTTTATTGTATATGTAAATGTGGCAGAGGAACTTCACTGTTATCTAGGAAACTAAGTAGATATGATTAGAGCAGTGGATCTGAAGTCCCTAAGGCTGTATTTAAATCCAGACAGGAACACTCAGGAGCTGTGTGACCCTGGGCACGTCACTTAACCTCTGACTGCCTCAGTTTCCTCTACTAAAAATGGGAATAACAATAAGCATCGAACTCCCAGGGCTATTTGTGAGGATCAAATGAGATAGTATTTGTTCAGCACATTTAGTAGAGAGCCTGAAACAAAGAAAACTCTACATAAATTCTTATTCCCTTTCCTTCCCCACTCCTATCTTCATGAAATACCCACATATTGGTGTAGAAATACGAGGTTAAAGGGGGAGAGAGTCATTTGCAAAAGAATATTTCTGATCCTGAAAAGGAGATGAAGTGGGAGATGAGTGTTAGGGAGAAGACAAGACTATAATCTAATGGAGTGTCTCAGATTTCTTTTAGACAACAAAATGTGTTACAGGAATGTAATGAATATTTGCCATAAGATATAACAAAAAGAAAATTTCAAAGAATCCTGGGTAGTATGAAATGATGCAGTTCGTACTAAAGTGAACAGAAGCCTGAGAACAATCAATAAAAGACCAAAACCAATGAAAAGAAAAACCACTTTAAAAGACTTAAAAAGAACTATGATGAATGTGATAAACTACAGTGTTGCCAGTGTAACTATGATAAGGCATACTTGCCAATGCTTATGAGAAAAATGCAGTAACGTACAGAAATAAAGGCACACTTTTGGTTATGGTCATCAAGTCTATCGATTTTATCTAAATATTTTTATTAATTACATGATTTAAAATTTTTTTTGGTTTCTCTTTTTGAGAAAAGGAGCTTTGGAAGTAAAAAAGATTCTGAAAAAGAGGGCAAGTGTAACAATTTATTAAATATACAGAAGTTAAGAAGAAAGCATAGAAAGCAGAGGAGTTTTGAAAATTCTCCACTGTCACAGTCATCCTTTGGTGCAGGTCCTTATCACCTTTTGTATGGAAAATTATAACAGACTGCTGATTGGTCTGTCAGACTCAAGTCTCTCCCCACTCCCACTTTGCTGTCAAATTAATCCCCCTAAAGCACAAGCCTGGAACGTGTTTTACATACATCCATGTGTATATACACATACACATACATACACACACACATACCTCAGTTTTCTTACCCCTTACTACACTACTACCCCCTCCCTCATACTTTTCAATCCAGTCACCCTGACCTTCCTGCTGTACCTCAAACAAGACACTCCATCTCCAGACTCCAACCATTTTACCAGCTATTTCCACATTTCTGAAATTCTATTCTTCCTCAGGTTCACCCCCTGGCTTCCCTAGATTCCTTCAAGTCTCAGCTAAAGTCTTAACTTTTACAAGAAACCTTTCCAAATCTTCCTTAATGCTACTGGCTTTCCTGGGCTAATAATCTCCATTTTTCTTCCTGCATGTAATACATATTGAATGAATATATGTCTCATATATAGGTGAATATATGACATATATGATCTCCAACACAAACATAATTGTTTTTATGTGGTTTGCTCCATTACATCGTGAGCTCCTTGAGAGTAGAAACCATCTTTTCTCTTTCTTTGTATCCCCAGCACTACTACACATTGTGCCTAGAATATAATAGTTGCTTAATAAATACTTATTGATTGTTGTCTCTACAGTGACAAATCTCAAGTGAAATGGTTAGGGAATGGGAACACAGCTCATCTGAGGAGTAGGGTATGACTATTAAATAGCATTTTTAGTAAAGATGATATTGTTTAGTTTCAAGCAGTACAAAGACTAAAACTGAAAGGTTCTCTATAAAAACATATCAGGTATATGGTCCATCATTTGCACAACTGATTTCATGAAGTAAAAACCTAAAAACAACCAAACAGATAGATAGTATCCGCCATGATCTTGAGCTCTTAAAATTCTACTTCCAAGTGGCTAATACTTCTTTCTAAATTTCAACTGCATTACTGGGCTAATGATAAAGGACTTTTAATTATGCAATATTAGTCATGGACTCAGTGCTGAAATCCCACACAGCATGAACCATGTTAGCTAAACTAACAAAATGAATAATTTAGCTCTCAGTCAGCAGGGATTCACTCTACCACCTTCATTATTTACTTCATAATATCCATTTCTATCTTTTTTGAAACTCTGAATCCACTCATAAAAATTAATCCATCCTACATTTGAAATAGTCTAAATGATCAAGAATGTAAAACCCTACCTACATTATCCTTCTGGTCTGCCTTAATATATTCCAAATACTTAGAAATCAATAATTACCAAAATATTACATATATCCCAAAATAAAATGACAAAAATTTGCAACTTTAACTACTCATGATTTTTTCTAATCAAAACAACAAATTTTTTTCAATAAATATATTTTGTACTCAAAATATTTCTTCTATTACCTTTACACAGTAATGATTTTATGGCCTTTGATGACAGCTAACAGGGAGGTGAAAGCATCAAGGAACCAGATGCATTCACAACAACCCACTTTACACAAAGACCAAGGCTTTAACTCTGTTACTTTCTCACTCTGATGAACAGCAAATGCTTCCCTACTCTACTGCAGCCAACGGAAGTCCTATATGGACTCCAATTTGTCCAGATGAGAGACAGTTGTGGATATTTGAAAATGGTCCCTATATAAGCAACACTACAGTTTCACAGACAACTAGTTTTGCATAGATCAGGTTTGACTCTCGGTTTGCTCTTGATTGTGAAAAATAGAAATTACACTAAGAATTACAATAAATTTCATGAAGAGGTACAGCAGATGTTATGTGTAGGATGAATCTTCACTCCATCTGGCCGCTGCTGCCATCCCCTACCAGTCTCTCTTTTCCAGGGTTTCTAAATGTTAACATTTCCTCAACTTGAAATGCTTACACTGTACAGAAACTTAAGCACGACACATTTGTGGTGCAAACAGTTTGTCATTTTTTGCTTAGTTCAACATGAGTGAGTTTGTTAATGTATTTTGACAAACTTGCATAAGATCCTAAAATGTTTTGAACAATGCATTTAAGGTCTAAATGCAATATTAATGAGTGAATAATGTTCCTGAATACAAAGTTTAATATTTAATGACTCAGAGTGCTGCCTGAATGTGATGCAAAAGAAAAATGTGGTTTTGGAATTACTGCAGTTGTCATGGGGCCTGAGAATAAAGCTACAGACTGTAAAAAAACCTTTAACCTAAACTCTAAGCTATGGTCTCAGGTGTGAAATTGATGCTTCACCTACTGAACTTCTAGTAATGATAATTATTCATGGGATGGAACCATGTACTCAAGTTTGATTTTTCGGGATTTTTATATCATTAAAAGTTCACCCACTTGCATCTGAACTAAGAAAGGAAAAAATGAAGTCTAAGGAGGGAGAGCAACTAAATCAAGATTAAGTCCCTTTTATAGGATAAACAAATTCAACAGTTAAGACCACTCTTCATTTTCTCAAAGAATAGCAGGCTTAAATAACAGTCCCTTATTTAGGGCAAAGAAATGTGCCTGAAGGAACCTAGGTCAAATTTAGTTTCTCCTGCTAATTTGAGCCTAAGGGTAGATAACTTGCAAACATGATCCCAAGTGAGATCTACCTCATTCAAAAGTAATCCCCCAAACTTAAAAATCTGTAAGAAAATACAAAAAAAGGCCTTTTTAAAAGTTGGTTAAGTATGACAAGCCCTCCAGAGATGTAGGGAAAATACTTTAAAGAAATCCTTAAAGGTATTTTAATATTACTAGTTTGAAATGAAAAGGTATTAAAAGCATGAAAATGAGTTTCAATTCCCATCTCCCAATCTGCATTTGCATTTTATAAGAGATATTAGCCAAGAAGATAAGCACTTTGCCCACATTACTTCAATCATTTTAAATTAACCTTGGTACTGTGTGCACAAAAAAAGAATAAAAACAGTATTGAGGGAGGTGTTTATGTTAACAATTCTAATCAATGGGCCAGAGAATGGCAAGTTAATGTGAGTATAAATGGGCTTGGGAAACACTGGGAAGGCCCAAAGTTTGATTTATTTTCATTACAAGTCTACTGAATAGTCACGATATACTGTGATTGCTTTTAAACTAACAAAAAGAAAAACTCAGCCACTTCTCACTGCTGTACTATCACTCATGTTATAAGTGGAAGCACAGTAATCAATCATTCATTCAAACATTTACTGAGCATTTCACGTGTGATAAGAACAATGTCTGAAGCTTTCCTCCAACAGATCTACAAATCACATAAACAATATTGAAACCAGTTTAATTATTTCCAAATTGTCACATACAAAGGCGAAAACAGACTACTTTCAACATCTGGATATTACAGTTTCTTTGAAGTTCTAATGACTTTTATCCTTTACTTCAATCATCTTATCATTCAGATTATTCCACTGTCAAGATATAGAACACTGAAATTCCCTTAGACCATGACCTCTGATCTTACTGCATCTATTCTCCTAATTTCAACCACCAATACCTTAGCTGCACCTTATTCTCATTCCATCAACTCCCTTACTATTTCATTTGCCAATCCTACCTAAGAACAAATAATTTCAAAGACTTTCTTGCCAGCATCTTTTTGTTTTTAAGCATTACATCTATCTTGCCCAAATATGCAAAAAATCAAAACTGAAAGGGTCTTCAGGAAAACAATATTTGATGTACCTAATTACTAGTACCAAATTATCTTATACTGACCTGTTAAAACATTTTATGTTCCAAAGGAATACAAATTTCTTCAGGGCAGAGGCTGATTTTGTGGGGAGAGGGGGTGTATAGGCAACTTCTACCAAATATAATGCCATACATATAACAGGTACTTAATAAATGCTTGATGGATTTAAGTAAAAACATTCTTAACTGCACCTTAATAGAATTTCTTCTACAATATAACTGACAAATGGTCATCTAGACTTTGCTTAATGATGGGCCCTTAGGGGCAGCTAGGTAGTGCAGTGGATAGAGCACCAGTACAGGAGTCAGGAGGACCTGAGTTCAAATCTCACCTGAGATACCTGACACTCACTAGCTGTGTGACCTTGGGGAAGTCATTTAACCCCAACTGCCTCATCCTGGGTCATCTCCAGTCATCCTGATGAATATCTGGTCACTGGATTTAGATGGCTCTGGAGGAGAAGTTAGGCTGGTGACCTGCACAGCCCTCCCTCACTCAAAGCAAAGTCAAGTACAAGTCATGTCATCATTTCTCTAATGGCATAGTCTTCTTTGGCAATGAAGGACGAACGCACAATGAGCTCTGAAGGGAACTCTATCTGAATGAAGAACTATGCTATTCGTTAGTTTTAACCATGAGGAATTTTCCACTTATATCAATCTCAAATCTGTTCCTTTATAACTTTTACACACTATCCCATCCTCTTTTCCATCTGTACCCTGCTACTCATTCCCAAGACCACCACCTTATTTCGGATTCTTATACCTCACCATTTATTATGCAGGTTGCCAATTTTGTCCCTCTACTTCCAAATATCTCTTCCAATCATCGTAAAGCACCAGTCTGAACATTTTATTCCCATGCTCAAGAATACTGAGTTGTGTCCTAAAGTATCCTGGATAAATCAATCAAATATTTATCCAGTGCCAGAAACTCCTTGGCTTTGCACATGAAGCTCTTCACAATCAGACTCCAAACTACCTTTCAACACTTCACATAAGCCTCCCTCATGCACTTTGTGTGAGTGAAATTGGCTGTTCCATCCTGTAGCCTACACATGACATCTCTGTAGCCTTACTATCTCTGCCTCTTCAAGTTACCACTTAATATGCTGCTTCTCTTTCAGGATTCCTCTCTAGTCCCTCATCTAGAAAATGATTTGGGGTTGGAGGTATGGTTTGGAGAGGGAATTACACTACATAATCTCTAAAATTCTTTCCATCTCTAAATACATAGCCTCATAACGATCTTGTCACAAAGGTTTAATATCTTTTTTGTTGTTGCTTTAAGATAAATGTCAAATAATTTATAGCAAAAGGAAAAAAAGGTTTAAATCTCTGTATGTCCTGAATTTGATCAGTAAAAAATCCTGAAGTCCTTTATGGAATACATAGCAGTCAAACAAACAAACTTAAAAAAAAAACAACACCAAAAATCTATTTACTTTTTAAAGCAGGGTTACAATGTTTTTCTTTTCTTTTTAATTAATGCTTTTTATTATATAGTGTTATGCAAATTAGCTTAGACATAGTAAAATAAACATTGATTTCCATGATAACCTGATTTTTAACATCTGATAATATGTAATGTTTTCTTTTTGCTGTAATACCTTGTTTTACATGATTTGGCACTATAATGACATATAATCTTTAATTCTTCTGAATATTAAGGTATTCTTTATTTTACATTTTTATGACACCATGTAAAATGTAGCACAAGAATCCTTCATTCCAAGTTTAGTCCGAAAGCTATAATCTCTTGTATGTATTAGCAACTTCTACCAAATATAATGCCATACATATAACAGGGGAAAGGGAAAGAGAAGAAGAGTGCAGGAAGAGGGAAGAAATGTGTGAGACATGTGGCAAGTAGCAGGGAGAGGCAGATGACATATAATTTTTAAAATTATATATTTTTTTTACTTTCAGCTCTGAATATTAAAAAAACCACACAAAAGAAAGCAAAAACTTAAAAATATGTCTAATCAAACAACCCCAGTGTCTTCAGACCTTTCGGTTTTCTTAAGTTATCTTACACTGAAAAAAGCACTTACTGGGTCATTTTCTTGAGTCTCCCAAACAAAATTCCTTCTGGTGCATTTTCTAGGTTGCTGTGAAATCTGAGTTAAGTTAGCAAAAATGCTTCCTCACACTCTGCTACCTTGACATTCCTTCCTACCCCACAAGTTTTCAATGAGTTTTAAATTAGAAGACTCTCCAGGCCACAGAAGTATTCTTATCTCCATCTCTTAGATAAATTTATTAACTTTTCAAGTTTTGTGGCATGATGCAAGGTCATACTGCATTATCCTGTAATTCCAGAACATCTCTGCTTTCCAATGTATCAAAATCTTTATCACAGTTCTTCGTTCCCATCACAAAGGACAAGATTTCCAAGATGACATTAAGCTTCAAAAAGAAAAAAATGATTGGGTAGATGTTTTCCTGTCTGACCAAATCTTAGACACTTACCTGGACTTCTGACAATCCTGGACAGTCCTGGTACAGTCAAGAATGGCAATATTCAATATGCTAGTATTTGTATTATCATACCCACGTATTTTTTCTTTATCAAAGGCTGACAGCTAATTTTTACTTGTTTTCACTATGTTCATTCACATTCTACTGTCTAAATCAATAACAACCTCTCCTGCTGTGAGGTCCTTCAGATCTTTTGCCACTTTCTGATGATCAAGTAATAGTTCTAGGTGGTTTGGTTTGGTTTCCATTTCTAACCACATTCCTTTAAGTGTTGCAATGAAATTAGATCCATTATGATCTTAAATGATCCTGAAAACATGTGACTTCCTCATACCAAAAGCTGTTGCTGTATCTCTAATATTTACTGCAATATATTCTTTAAGAACTAAAACTTTTGCACATCTTTTGAGTAATAGCCTAACAGCTGTTGCCACATCTCTAACATTTACTAAAATATATTCTCTAAGAACTTCAACTTTTGCACATATTTTGAGTAATATCTATTTTTAAGTATAAATTAAAAACACAACAAAACAAAACAATGAAACACATTTGTATCGCATGAAATCTTGTACTCAAATGATAAAGAATTAACTAAAGATAAGAAAATCAATTCAATCCAGCTTCATCTGGTCAAGAACAAACATTATGAGTTAGCCAAGTATCAACAGAAGCATGCATATAGGGCCAGTGCCATCACAAAATGAAACATATCAAAACCATCACTTGTCCCAATTAATTCATACAATAATACAATACTATACATCATCCTCATGAAAATTACTTACTCTGCTATTGAATTTTTTAAAGAGAAAGGCACAATATCTAACACCAATAAACCTATACCTTTATCTGTATAAGCCATACAAAACAAACTACTGTATCCCTGAAAATTCAAATTATTTCAATGTTCTTCAAATTCAAAGATACACATTTGAAGTGATTCAATACCTGGGTGTTGTATAATGAAGAAAGTAGAAACAAAACCAAGAGCAAAAGCAGAGACGGGGTGGGCCTTGGCAGGAGCAAAATCATGTCTTTAGAGAACAGGACAAAGGAGACAACGAGGAATGACATACAGAAACTTTGAGTTACAGTTTAAGGGAGAAGAAGACTATGATGGATTACTTATTTTCTCAATGAAGCAGATGGAGGCTTTCTTCTGATGGGAAGAAGGTGAGCATACGGCACAGGAAGCGTGAGGAATACTGACAAAATCTGGAATAGCAGCTTTAGATAATTACTACAGATTATCAATTAGCGAAGACTGATAGTACTTCCAAGTAGCAAAGCAGGCCCAATTGAGATTATTTAATAAATAATAAAAGTTAAATTATATTTGGCAAAAACAAGATTATTACTTTCAAATGCTCTGCTAAGATCTATAAGGGAATGATAAGGTCTAATGTGGGTCAGAAGGTAAATGGGGAAAAATTCTTTTACATAAGTTGCCATATTAAGAATATTTTAATCAACACTATTTATTTTACAACAATAAAGTTTCAATGAATTCACTGCTTATTAAGATTGAAGAACTTGAAGTTATTGACAACATAAACAATAATGTACTTTTTCTTCAATTCTTTAGGTCCTTCATATTTGTATAAAAACTTTTTTGTACAGTTAATTTTAGAAGACATGTATATAACTTGATAGGTATATACATAAACTTACGTATATACCCTGATAGTTAATATATTTTATTTTTATTTTAAGTGCCATTTTTCTAGTGAAAAACAGGAAAATGGACAGAATTGTGATAAATTGTATAGGCCTAGTTTTTGCCCTTCCACTTCATAAAACCTATTCTCGTTAAATTTTTTTTGGTTCTCTACTGTTCTCTAAGTAAACACTTATCCTGCCCAAAAATGTTGCAGCCTTTTTAATTATTCCTTTTATTTGTCATTTGCTAAGGCTGTCATGTGTGTGATATGTGGGAAAATTAAATAAGCAATGGCAATAATGACAAAGAGATTATAATTATATGTGGCTTTAAGTTTCGCAGTGCTCTGTTATACGCATTATCCAAAAGCTTCTGGTTTTGTAAAAAATACAAATGCTGGCTGGTACTATTTTTAGATAAAGCTTATAACAGTTTTAAGAGAGGTCCTTTTATTCCATTTTGTTTTGGAATGTCCCCCAAACCACCAAGTATACGTCCAGCCTATCTCCTTCAGTCACCACAGAAAGGAACAAATCACCATGAAAAAGAAGTCCACCTTCCTCATTACAACCTGTAACAACTATCACCAGTAAGTTGGACAGGCACATGAAAACTGAGAGTAGCAGCACCTACCCCCAAATCACCAGTTCATCTTCCAGATCATCCCTTACAGTCATCATATGGGCAAAGTAACTAGTATGGAGAAAGGGACAGCCCTTCCCTACAACTGCCAACTAACTGCCATCCACAGAGAAGGCAAGACAGCCTAGCTCAAGGAGCAAAACACCCTGGAACCATCTTAGAAATGGCAATGTTTCCAGAGCCTGAAGATGCAGGGTGACAACTGCTCTTGCAGGTGCTACAGCCACATCTATTTAAGATCCAAAAAAGTTTACTGGCACCAAATTCCAAGGTTCTATCAAATGGTTCAACATCAGAAACTGACAAGATTTTATAAGTGGAAATGACATAAAAGAAGAGGTATCACTACCTGCTTTGCTGCCATACCATAAAGACCACGGAACCTTTCAATCTGACTTGTAACTGAAATCTTCAATATGTATATCTCCTCCTAATATTAGAATGTGAACTCCTTGAGAACAGGGAATTATCTTTTTTTTTCCTACTCCTATTCCCATGGCTTAGGGCAGTAGTTTTCACATAGGTATACATTTAACAAATAATTTATTTACTGATTTATTCATTTTTTCTTTTCAGCTTTCTTAACATAAAAGACTGCTATACTGTTAAAGGCTTTCTTTTTCCATCTACTGATCAAATTTAATGATTTTTGATGTTGTTATTAAAATAATTAATCATGATAATAAGTTTCCTAATGTTAAATGATCCATGGATCTCATGGAAAAATTCGATTTGGTCATAATGAATAATTTTTAACTACACTGCTATAGATACTTGCTTATATATTATTTTATATTTTTACAACTATTTATTACTGATAGCTGTCTATAATCTTCTTTTTCTACTTTATCTTGACCAGGTCTGGGTATTGGAACTGTTTCTACTGTGGGATTTGATAAAGGGCCCCCTCTTTCAATATTTTTAATAAACAATTTATGCAACATAGGGACTATTTAATCTTTAAATATTTAATACAATTCACTTACAAATCCAAGTAGACAAAGCTTCCTTCCTAAATAAACACCTAGGAAGTTAATTTATGGCTTGCTCAATATCTCTTTCAGAGACTAGATGGTTTGGATTCTCTATTGCCTATTGAAGTGAGTATTTTAAATGTTTGGGCTTGCTCATCCCTTTTACTTAACTTTAGAGCTTTGCTGGAATTTGGATAGACCATACTTTCTTCTGTTGATCATTGTGAATTCCCATTCTTATCTTTTTAACTTGATTTTTTGATATTCTGGCATTTAGATTTTCATCTTTTTAAAAAAAATTTATAATAGTCTGATTGAAAATAATTAAAGATTTTTTCCTATTTTTGAAGTCTTTGTGTTCTGATTTTCAACTAAAATCTTCTTGTTCTCAATTTTATTTCTCCTTTCTTTCACTTTCAAAACTTCAATATTTCTGCTTTTTTTGCTTTTATCTTACTGGTATTCTTGTTTTCCTAACTTCATGTTCAATTCACTCCTCCTAAATCTTTGCATTTTTCCTATTAGAAATGAAAAAAGCAACAAAAAAACTACAAAAATGTTAAGTAAAGACAAAAGAACAAAAACACATGTAAATGGAACAGGAAACATCAATATTAATCTATTAAAGAAAAGCCACACCTTAAAAATTAAACTACAAAACTCTACTGAAGATAAAGCACACCTGTTAAAAATTAAACTATAAAAACAGAAATTGACTTGGGGAATCACAGGGGTTGGGTGGTTTATTTTCAGATAAAGTATTTTAGGTGGGAGGATTTTCTGGTATTGGCTATAACAGTAAAACAGATGAAAAATAAATTAAACATTTAGTCAAATATGAACCATGAAGTATGCCTCTGGTGTTTCATCATGCTTTCTGAAAAACTAATTAATTCAGTGACTTAAATGTAAAGCATATGCAAACCTCAGGGTTCATTCCCTTTAGAAGGGTAGAAAGGACTAACAATCAAATGACCAGAGGTCAGAGCATAAAATCACAGAAGGTTAAAAGCTCAGACATTAGAGATCATTTAACCTAATCTCATTTTACCTAAAGAAATTATGTTTTTTTGCCCAAAATCACAGACAGAAAATAACAATAAATCAAAAGTTAACTATGTATTACTTTCCAGACTGCCCTTCACTAATCTGAGAATCTGACTAAAAAAAAAAAAGAATATCCTCAAATTTTTCAGAATATTATTTGTTGTTGTTGTTGAGCTATATTAGTCATATCTGATTTTTCTGGGCCCCTTTTGGGGTTTTCTTGGCAGAGATATGGAGTGGTTTGTCATTTCCTTCTCTAGCTCATCTTACTGATGAGGAAAACAGGGTTAAGTGACTTGACCAGAGTCACATCGCTGGTAAGTACCCACGGCAAGATTTGAACTGAGGAAAATGAGTCTTCCTGACTCCAGATCCAGCACTCTATCCACTGAGCCACCAAGCTGCTGATTAACAAAAACAATTTTTTTAAAAGATTCTTAAACCACTCAAATGGTTGTGAGATTATTTACACAGAAGGACTACAAAGTATAAAGGATGGCTTCCTCATTTTCCCCTCATAGTGCAATGACTCTAGTGGCCAACCAGCCAGACCACTGTTTACCCTCATTCCCACCACCTACTCAGTCCATTAAATTTTCTGCTCTTCTTCAAGTTTATTTTCTTATCTGCTGCTTGCTTCCGCCTCCACCATGTATCTCTCTGTTGCACTCTAACGAGACTCATTTTTAATTCTTTGCAGATTATAGTGTTGCATGAATTTCAATCAATCAACAGAATATTGTATTTTACAAGTTGGGACTATTTCTCAGAGAAGTTTAGAGACATTTAAAGGAGCTTTGCAGTTTCCTGAAGCCAACCAAGACTGACCCTTACTGCTCCTATAACTGTAGGCTCCACTCATTATCTGCTTGCGTAGTCTATCCAAGATATAAACATGAATGGAAAAGCTCTATTGGATGCCATCTAAATACATGTCATAATCTGGAAATTTGGCATTCTTTATCCACTTAATTTTACCTATGTGGATAATTAGGATTTTTTCCAATAGCACAATATCACTCACAAACAGAAACACCTAGAAAGCACAAGATTCCTAAGTAATCCCTCCTCAATTCTGTTCCTTGTCTTCATTACCTCCACGATAGTATTTGTCACCCTCTCTGACCAACTTCATGTTATATCTCTAACAGCTGGTATTTTGTTCTATTGAATCAAATGCTTCTTATAATCAAGAAACAATAAGCATAGCTGTATTTTGCATTCTCCACATCTTTTAAGCAATGTGCAATGGTACATATGTGGTCTACTACGGAATATGACTCCAGAAACCTTGACTGTTCCCTACTAACAGCCTGATCAAGAATCCTTTTACCGCATGTGTATATGATGCTAACAATTTCAAGAAGCTGAGAAACTACACACACAGTTGCTGTTCTCTCAGTCACCCTTTTTTGGGGGGGGCCTTCGTAAGGGGTAGGAATATTGTCCTATCTTTGTTATCTTCCCATCTTTGGGATGCCTGTGAATTGGTCATTCAATATCCTTAAATTTTTGTTAAATCCAGCACTGATCAAGATTATCTCTGTTTTGCTGAGTCATTTAGTCGTATCTGATTATTCATGACCCTAATTTGGTGTTTTCTTGCCAAAGATATTAGGGTATTTGTCATTTCCTTGTTCAGTTCATTTTACAGATGAGGAAACTGAGGCACACAGGATTAAGTGACTTGCTCAGGGTCACGCATCTAGTGTCTGAGTATTTCTGACTCCAGGTCTAGCACTCTATCAGACTAAGCCCCCTGGCTGCTCTCACTGCTCTAATTCAGCTCCTCTGCCTAGTTTTCTTCCCTTTGGTATAAATTCTGTCAGCTCTACAAGCACAGCTAGGACAATGACAGTCAAGTTCAAGTGAGGTAATTCTGCAACTCATGGTGGTTAAAAACAAAAGTTTGTATAACAATCTCTTTACATCTTTTGTATATTTCTTTTATTTGCTGTCCTTCCATTTTCATTCTTAAAGCTCCTCAGGATGATGCTCCTGAAGTGGATATCTCTTGGCAAAGTTTGTAAAAACTACTTTTACCCCACTACTGTCTATGTGGAAAGAAGGAAGGAAGGAAGAAACCAAATATTAAGTGCCTACTATGTACAAAGCCCTTAACAGTTATCTCATTTGGGAGGTGGGTGCTATTACTAGTCCCATTTGACAACTGAGGAATGTAAGGTAGAGAGAGTCTAACTGATTTACCCAGGGTCACACAATCAGTAGGTATCTGAAGCTGAATCTGAACCTAGGTTTTTCACATTCCAGGCCCAGTGCTCTATTCACTCCATCACCAACCTTTCTCTGCGTCATTTAGAAGGTGGTACTGCTCATGATGTCCAATTATTCTTCTTTGTAAGATTATACAAATGAATACATACTCCGAACTAGTGTTCTGCCCTTGGCTGTCAACTACATCCACTTAGCTAGGAAGTCTAGTGGTTGCTGACAAAAGTACTTCCTTAATTCTCTAGTTTCTCTGTGATGATGGTGATTGACTTCTATACGAAATTATAGTTGTCTCTGCATCCTTCCTTCTGTGTATTTTCATCAACCTTTTTTAAATAGATCAGCATGAAAGAGCTTTAACAGGAAACCTGTTTAAACCTCATTTTTAATCTTTCTAGTTAATTTTGATCTTTGCTCTAAGAAGTCAGTAGTTTGACCGTACACAAATAGGTGATTCAGGGATGATACCCAAATGAGTAACAAGTCATTTCCTATTTATTAAAATAAAATGGAATTCATTTTTAAAATGTTATTTAACTCCCCACCACTATGTCCAGGTCCTTCAGATTCTATTCCCAAATAAACTATTTATAATGTATAAGCATAAGATTTCTAGTTGGTCCATGATAGCTCTATGATTATTTATGATCCAAATTCTTCAGCATATTTCTTCCTAAATGCAATTATTCTATTTTTTGCATTAAAGTTAAGACTTTAAGATGAAATATGAAATGGAACATCCTACCAATTATTTATTCTTGACAATGAAATTGAAAGGATAATAGGATGACAAAGCTAGAGTTAGAAGGGACCACAACGGAATTAATCCAACCCTATTTTGTAAATGAGGAAATTGAGGCCCACTGAGATACAGAATTTGTTCAAGATAATACTGATAAGCAAAAGAGATAAAATTTGAACTACTTTCCATGGCATGCCCTAACTAATTAATATACTTCAATTCATACTTTCTCTTGATGTATGGTATTTCATCCTGGTCTACTAAAAAACAGTACAAGCTAGAATTTTCTTATTTAAAATGCATTTTGGTCATTTTTATCAGGTCCCACTTCTGCGTTCATGCTTATAATATAGAGCTAACTCATTTACTGGCTTAACTTTAAGAAATAACTGCAATTTTACTGTGTCATCTGGCATATTCTTAAACAACCACTAAATTTCAATGTTTATGTTTATTCATCCAATGCTTAATCTGTAGGTCTCAATGAATTTTTTTTAAATTCTGTGTAAATTCACTAAAATTTATCTAATTTAAGTTTTTATACCAGTTTCTCTCAAGTCCAAACACCAGCTAAGTTAACATTCTCCACATATTCCTAACAATAGCTAGTTCAGTCTGGCAAACATTTATTGAGTGCCTGTTATTGTTTTTAACGGTAGTTCAAAATAAGCATTCTACAATGCTTTGTAGTTCACCAAGCATTTTCAAACACTGATCTGACTTCTACAAAACTGAGAAGTAGGCAGTGTACATGATTCCCATTTTGTAGATTAGGAAACTGAAGTTCAGAAAGGTTAAGTGATTAGTATACCAAGAGCTAAATAATATGCCAAAAGGGCAAAATCTTTCCCAAGTTTTTACTTAAAATCTAAAGTGATAGATAGCAAAGACAAGATCAACATGTATTACAAACACATTCAAAGAAAACCCCAAATTTTTTTCAAGTTGGTCTTTTCCTTTTTCTAATTCTAATGAAGTTCAGGTTTTATGGGAGACGCAACGGAAAATAAAAAAGAAGTGTCCAAAAAAATAAAGGAAAAAAACAAAAACATGATGGCTAAGACAATTAAGGGTTGAAATAACAAGAGAATAAAGAAAAATATGAAGAATAATGACAGTGCTAGAATGAGGCTTCAGTTCTTGGCAGCTCCTGATCAACTACCTATACCTGAGTAGTCAATGCCAACAGAGAAGAATGGACAGGAGTCTTAGGTCAAGTGAAGGGTGTGCCCAAGAAAAATAAAGAGTAGGGCAACACTGTGGCTGCTGTCTTTGCATAACTGGCCAATCACTCTGTCCTTCTCCATGACAAAGGCATTTTAAAAGGAAAAAGAGGTTTAAGGAACGGCTAGTCTCTGAGCACCCTCCCAGTAGTGGTTCAGCAAGCAGCATCTGACTCTCTATTACCCTACTTGGGGTTTTTATGGAAAAGATACTGGTGCAGTTTGCCATTTCCTTCTCCAGATGAGGAAAATGAAGCAAACAGTAAGTATCTGAGGCCGAAGACTCAGCTCTTCCTCTACCTGCTGTGCCATTTGGATGCCCCTCCCCTCCCAGAGCACATGTTATTTTTGATGCAGATTCCTGGCTGTACCATATTTCTTCCCACCCTTCTAATTATTTCAGCTTCCAGATTAACTGATTTTCTTTTTTTAAATGGCATCTAATTCATAAAATATTCCATTTAACAGATATTTAAGTAGTTTAGATGGGCTATAAAAGTATCCCATAAACAATGGAACTATTGTATTAAAGAAATAAGACCAGATGCACACATCCTAGTTCTCCCAGGCATATTAACTTGATGTTTTACAGGCAGAAGCTCATTTAGTTCATCATTCATTTCATAAACCTTTCTAGGTGCATTCCTCTACCCTCTCTGGTATACACAACCTTGTTTAATATCTGTATGAATGAAAAGATAGGGAGAAAATTAATCCTATTTCCTAATGGCCAACGGCCTAACTGTTCTTTTTCTGGAAAGGATATGAACACAAAGTAAAGCTGATTCACTGCCATGGAAGAACCCTACAATCATTGCCTTCATAATTGGAGAAACAAAAGCACTTATATAATGACTTATATAATGAAAGACAATGTGTATCTCTGCCTTTCAAATTAAAAATTATTATATTCAGTGATCAAAGTTGTCAGGTAAGGAGATTTCCTGTTCTGCATTGCTACCATTAGTGATATAGTAAATGACAGCTGCCATTATGAATCCAAATGTCATCACTGCTCTCAGACTCAGCCTATTAAGCTATCAATGGTTTTCTGGATTAAAATGCACACAGGACTTTATTGTCATCTATGCTTGACAAAAATTCTAATTTTGGAGAAAATAACACTTAGTTATATGTCATAGCAAAGCCACAGATATTTCAAAAAGAACAGAAAATACTTAAAACCACCATCACGACATCCTCTCCTTATACAAAGAATATGAATTAAATATTATAAATAATAAAATGGTAATATATAAAAATTCTTTGAAAAAAATTAGATGACCACAGTAATAAGGAATTTAATCTTTTCTTTTTGTATTCTCACCAGACCTATATCAGTAAACTAGAATAAACATGTTATTAAAACAGAATCAATAGAAAGCTTTAAAATATACAGTACCACAAAAGGTCAAGCCCTTGTATTGATTTTAATATAACATTTTTTGTGCAGCATCCCAAAGGATTCTTTTCTAATATTAGTCTTCATTTTTCTTTCACTTTATTCCCTGACTGGTGAATGTGTTGTTCTTGTCTGCAAAGAGCTGTCTACAAAAAGAAGTTTGCTGAGTGTGTGTCATTCCTATGACATGCTGCTAGGAAATGGGAGTGTGGGGAAGGACATTTAGAGACACTGAGATGATAGAAACACAGAGCTCAGGAAGACCACATAATCCAACTTTCAAAATTGAGTGCAACATATTTTAAATGGAGAGGAATTTGTTTCTCAATGCCCAGTGTAGTACAGCACATTCTAGCACAACATTTATAAAATTGTGCTTCAAGGAACCCTGAAAGTCTGTTTATTTTTTAATGAATTTTATGTTGTCTATTAATAAGGTATTAAAATAAAAATTTTAGAAGCTCTTACTATAAGGGCTCTGTCAAGGTTTTGTTTAAATCAAAGAATGGAAAAGTTTGAGATCCTTCGATCTAGTAGGGAGATACATATTAAGATATATAGAGATATAGAATGGTATCATGAACACAAGGCTAGGATCTCTCCTGACTTACATACTGATTCTGACAATTACTAATCATGTAACTGGGGAAATGACTTGATTTGAGTCTCAGTTTCATCATCTGAAAAGAGTGGTATGTACTTGTACTAGACAAGGTAGTTGTCCTTCCCTCAGACAACAAGGTTCTATTAAATAACTGGAGGAGGGAGGACAGAGTGAAGCATGGCCCTCCATCACTTGCAAGGCATGGCATCCAATTCCTGATGCCATGATCATGTTAGAGAACAAAGGATAAACAACCACCTGTGAGTAGTGGAAGCTGCCACACTGGGGACCCAACCGTCCAGCTCCACTTGGGCAACACAGTTCCCCTCCTTCCCTTCTTTCCTTCCTTGTCTCCCTCCTCTCCCTTTGTCCACATAGGATATCATAACCTTACCTGTGCATGCTCCACCCAAAGGAATGTAAATTTTGACCTCTGAAACCTCACAAGATATCTTGGGGCCCAAAGGCCAGATTTCTGTCTTAAGGACCATGCCTTAAACACAACTCTCTCTGACTCTCACTGACTGGCCAACAATAGATCCCAGTCAGAACTGCATTTGGTCATTATCTAGGCCCAAAGGCTTAGAGTGAGCGTAAATAACAACTGGTTTTACTTGGGCCAGAAACTTTGAGGGTCCTCCCCTCCCAGAATGATTTGTTATTGTTGTTGTTCTGACTAGGTAAAGAGGTCATTCTCTGCCTCATATTTTGCCTGGATTTAATCACTAGGAGTTACCTCAGTCAAAGTGAGACCTATTTAAGACCCTTGCCACTGGACCCAGACTCCTGGTGACTTTGTACAGCCCTCCCTCACTTCAATCTAATTCACTTACAAGTCATGGCCTCACCTTCCCGATGTCAGGGTTGTCTCTGAGAATGAAGGACAAACAGCAACAACAATGACAGTGACATTAAACACGTCATATGTACCTGACATGGTAAACACTGAGGAATGGAAAAAAAGACAAAAGCATTGTCCCAGCCCTCAAGGGAGGATATGCTGATGGTGGGAGACAGAGCAGGCAGATGGGAATCAATCACAGGAGGAAGGCACCAGGAGAAACCAGAAAAGACCTCCGTAGAAAGTGACTTGACTGTATCTCAAAACTAACCATGGAAAGTAAAAGCAGAGATGGGCGAGGAGAGAATTCCAGAGGAGGGGGACGGCCAGAGCAAAGGTGGGTAGCAGAGCAAATCAGTGCAGTGGGAAGCAAAGTGTAAGAAGACTATCACTTTTTTTTATGAAAATGAAATTCAAAATTATAACAAAAACTAAGCCTATTAAAAAACATGTTGTATCAGTGTAATCTAGAATACAAATATATGACATCCTTTCCACGGTCTAAGGATGTTTTTAACAAAGTTAAAAACCTAAACCGCCTCTGAAACACTGCAAATAGGGATTGGACTCCATCCTAATGATCCTCAAATTGTCATTTTGATCATTCAGATGGAAGGGATAGCTAAAATAACAGCTCCTATGGACATGACAGCAAAAAAGGAAGATTTTCCTTTAAATAAAGATTGGGGCCAAGAAGTCACTATCCTAAATCTAATCAAGTTCCTAAATCCAAACATGACGAAGATTAAATAAGTTCAGTGATACAGGAATAGCTTAAGAAAAAGTATAATCCTTCTTTTATAAGGAAAATGAATGCAAATTTTAGTTTTGTCACTTCTCCCATTCCTATCTATTGGATGCATTTTGGGGCAGCTAGGTGGTGCAGTGGACAGAGCACCAGTGCAGGAGTCAGAAGGACATGAGTTCAAATCTCACCTCAGACACTTGACACTCAATAACTGTGTGACCTTGGTCAAGTCACTTAACCCCAATTGCCCCATCCTGGGTCATCTCCACTCATCCTGATAAATATCTGGTCACTGATTCAGATGACTCTGCAGGAGAAGTGAGGCTGGTGACCTGCACAGCCTTCCCTCACTCAAAACAAGTCAAGTGCAAGTCATGTCATCATTTCTGATGGCATGGTCTTCTTCAGTCATGAAGGACAAACACACAATGGATGCATTCTACTTTCCTATTCTCCTTACCCACAATAACAATACAGCAATTGCTCTGTGACCTACAATGTCCTAACTGGTGGATGCCACATGGCTCCTAATATCGAGCCAAAACAACCATACTTCATACAAAATGGACCTCTGCTAACCACCACTCTCCTATCTATAGTTTTCCTCCCTATAAGAATATAAGCTCCGTGAGGGTAAAGACTAATTCACTTTTTTCTTTATAGTCCTAGAATTGATATTAACTCTTTAATAGACTTTTTTAATTCAATCACTCATTCATCAATAGCTTAGTTCTTTTGTTCTCTCCCTTTTCTGTGCAACAAACATCAACCTCTTTCTTCAAAGTTTTAGGAATCGGTTTTGTTACAAGTCTAGGTTGCTATGGAGACATTCTAAAGCACTTGCAGCAAACATTTCCATTCCAGTTTCATAACAAATATCAATCAGATATGATAGAGGGTGATGTTTGTTCTTTTTTGTTTTTAATTTCCTGAAAATTGTATGGTAAATGTGACGGAAATATTTATAAAATGGACAGTTCCTTTAAGGTTAGAGTCAATAAATGCATATTAATTTTCAATTTCTATATTGTTTTCCATCATTTTGATAGACTGACTAGTTTTAAATGCATACTTGTGATTTTTTTAAAGTTCTTTATCTGTGGAGGCTATTTAGAACTAATGACCTTTTAACAGTTCCATCAAAAATGTAAAATTAAATAATGCAAAATATTTTAGAATCTATCTTTTAAAAACTAAACCAATATAAATGAGATGGCAGAGATAAATGGCAAGCAATACAATAGCTATACATATGTAAGTGCAGAGGAATATTATTGGGGCTACTGCTGGGACTAAAATTTATTTACCTATAATAACATTTCCTATGTTACAGTACAATTTACATAATTCTAATCTATGTCTAAAAATGGCAATAATGACAAATGATTTTCTGCCCATCTATATATTCAGGAAAATAGAGTTCTAGAGAAAGCCCTGGATCTAATTCATACTAACACTAAGGAACTTGAAACAAAAATAAAATTAACGCAATTCACTCCTTCATCAAAGTTGTAAAACTTAAGCTATTAAAGGATCCACTCATATTGTTAAAGAACCTTTTTTTACTACTAGTGAAGAGCCAAAAAACCATACCATATCAAAAGGTACAACTCTAAAGCATTTCCAACTAAAGAAAGAGCTAAAAACTTCAAAGCAAGGAAGCAATTGTTAACAGTGCACAACCAATAAATTGTTCCCTTATCATTTACGCATATTTCAATGGAAGACTCCAATATTCTAGCTCCAAAGGTAAAATGTCAGGACAGCTAAGTGTTTAAATTGATTTTTAAAAACATAGTTTAAAGGCAAAATGTGATGACTTAACAGTAATATATTCACTGTGATTAAAAGGAAAATAAATAGTACTATCAACAACCATGAAATATAAGTAATATAAAGTGCATGAGAATAAGTAATGTAAGAAGAATCTGGAATAAGCACCCAGGGTTCCACAACTATCTAAAAGCATGCAACAGAGAACTGTGCAAAGTTTTCAAACTTAATCCTTTCCCTCATCAATGTTGATGTAAATTTCATTGTCCTCCAGTATCAGATGCTAAGTTTCTAAGATATATTTCTGCCTAATACAAGTCATATAGCCATTCTGAGGTAATTACAGCAAATTGCATCAGATAATCACTATGAAAATGCTTTCCACTTTTCCAAAAACTTTATGTCACTTAAAAACTTCTCAAAAAATTTATGTTCTCAGGTTATGTTCTCAGTAACACTGAGTTACTGAGTTGAACTTTTCTGCTTCTTCCCCATCTCTGGTTCCATTAATTGACATTACTTTTTAATCAATACTTTGGTTTTTTATACACATACACATATATACTATATAATATTTATTACTACTTTACCATTTATTACTGCTTTGTAATGTAAGTTGAGGTATGGAAATGTTAATCTCCTTTCATTTCTTCTTTTTATTTAACTACTTCCCTTGAAATTACTATTTCTCCAAATTTTGCTGCTATTTTGTCTAGCTCCCTAAAGTATTCCTCCTCAGGTTTGACTGGAATAGCCCTACATCTCTAAATTAATTTGGGGAGTATAATCATTTTTATTATATTGAAATTACTCAATCATATAACTATTTATACAAGTCTTTAATTTGCCAAGATAGATTTACTTTCAGTTGAGCTGGGCATGTTACAATTACTTTTAATGGAACGTCTATTATTTACTCCTGAATTCTGTAGCTTCTATGCAGAAATGCTGTTGCTTTTGTGTAGCTAAAAAAGAAAACTGCTGATGACTTAAAAAATCTCTGCATAAAATATTTGCTATAAAGGTTGGCTATCCATGATATCTATGCAAACTAACACAAATATATAAGCTCAAGAGTCATTGCCAAGTTGGTCCAAGCATACAAACCAGCAGTTTCAAAAGAAGAACAAGCTATTACCAATCAAATGAAATATTAGTCTAAATCACTAATATGAAATGCAAACCATAACAACTCTGAAGTTTCCCCTCACTCCAACAAACCTAAAAAGATTTCAAAAACTGATAATAATCAATCTTAGAGGAGTTGGAGAAAGAAAAGTAGTGATACACTGTTGGGAGAGCCAAATTTTGGCACAGCCATTCTGAAAATCAATTTGAAGATATGCTAGAAAAATGACTAAAATAGCAATATCTTTTGATCCAGAGATCCTCAGTGCTAAGCAATACCCCAGAAATATCAGAAAGAAAAGTTGCAGGGACACTAAAATATTGATAGCAAAATTTTTTGTGGCAGCAAAAATAGCCCTAGAAATTAAAGTATCAGCTAAAAAGTGACACATGCATGTAACAGAATACTACTTCAGTCTAAGAAATAACCAACATGAGAATTAAGAGAAGCATAAGAAGACCAAGTGATGTAGAATGAAGGAACCAGAACCAGGAAAATTATATAAACAGCTACAACAATGCAAAATGAAAGAATACAACTAAACTGAATCTATGTTACTAAATGGCCAAACTCTCCTCTCTAGACAGATGGGAGATTATGGACATGAAAGACTGTACATACTGTCAGACTGCTGATGTGTTGATCAGTTTTCCTGAACAACTCCCACCTCCCCCATTTTCCATCTTTCTTAAATGGAATGGCTTATTGGGAAAGTAAAAAGCACTTATTAAGTACCTACTATGGACCAGGCACTGGGCAAAGAATTTTACAAATATTATCTCATTTGATCCTCACAATAACACTATAAGGTAGGTGCTGTTATTATTCCAATTTTACAATTAAGGAAACTGAGGTGGGGAGCAGTTATGTAACTTGCCCAGGGTCACACCACTAAGGTCAAATCTGAACTCAGATCTTCCTGACACCAGGGCCAGAGTTTTCTCCACTGCATCATCTAGCCTAGGAGAGGGAAGGCATTGCAATGTAAAAACAAAAATTAACTAGTTTTTGTTGTTGCTGAATAAATATTCCCAAGTGGACTAGAAAAGACAGCAAATTCTAACTGCCATCATCACAAGAGGCATAAAGTTCTTAACACAACTCCTGGATCAAAGAAGAAAGAGAATGCCAACTTCACACACTGATCACCAAAGAAGTTTATGCCAAAGATAAAGAAAGGAAATAATACCAAACAGCTTCCGAGATCTACAGTATCACTTTCATGAGTCAATTCATTTACTACAGTTTTAAAGTTTTATTTCCTTCTACTTACCAACTAAGTTGAAAAAAAAAGGAACAATGTATAGCTACAGAAAGCACTTATGTAATGTTTCCTCTTAAATCCTTCAAGAAGGCCACTCATTACCAAAGACCATTAAACCCATGACAGGATTGCCTAAGTTTTTCCAAAAACAATGAGATATCCCAGAGCAGACTCATGGCCAAACTCTTCTTCTACCAGCAAAGTCAAAGGAGTTGGTTCCTAACTCCACCACTCTAATTAAAAGTACAGAATCTTCACAACTAAATTCATTGAGTTTTGTTTTGGTTTGATTCTCTCAATCCTCTTCTTCCTGGAATTATAAACAGCTTCTGACCCTCCCAACAATCCCTGTCCCACTACCCTACAGCTCTCTCCACCCTTAGCTTCTGTGATACTGATCATTCCTGGCTCTCCTCCTTCCCTGGATTCTTTTCAGTATCTTTTGTCTGTTCCTCATCAGTCTTCTGCCTTCATCTGTGTCTTCAGCTGCCTCATCAGTGTCTCTGAACCCTTTTCTCAGGTGGTGAACTCCCCTGGGTTTAATGATCCTCTCTACATATGTGAACTAAATATATCAACCCAAGACTAAGCTCTCCCATAAATCTCAGTCTCTATAACCAATTACCTGCCAGACATCTCTACCCGCAGGTCCAGCACTGTAGCCACAGTGCCAGCTAATAGTAAGAACACAGTCGAGCCTGCTAGTAAACAAGCACTTATTAATTAAGCACTTAGTATGCATCAGGCACTGTGCTAGTACATTAGGAAAGCCTACTACTATATTTAGTGAAGTTCAGCCCCAATATGCACTAGACTACTACCCTTAACCAAGGTCTAGAGAAAATGGATAATATCAGAGAAAGTTACAACAATGATCATTTTCCAGAGGGATTAAAAAGTATGTCTACCTTCAAAAACTCAAAAAGAACTTTCCTACCTGCCTTACATATTTCCCCTTGGATCCCAAGTTTGGAAAAGCTACAGAGAGCTAATAAAGTGGCTTTAAGTCAGAAAAGGACTCAGAGTGTGGCACACTCTTTGTTAAGAAGAAGTAAGTTGGGTGGGGAGGGAGGAATGGGGAGAAGTTGGAACTCAAAGTTTTAGAACAACTGTTGAGTACTGTTCTTGCTACTAGGAAATAAGAAATACAGGTAATGGGGAACAGAAAGTTATCTGGCCCTACAGAACAAAAGAGAAGATGGGGACAAGGGAAGGGAGGGATGATAGAAGAGAGGGCAGATTGGTGATAGGGGAAATAAGAATGTTCGGTGTATTGGAGTGGAGGGAGGGGACAAATGGAGAGAAAATTTGGAACCCAAAATTTTGTGAAAATAAATGTAAAAAGTTAAATAAATAAATTTATATTAAAAAAAAAAAAGAAGAAGTACGTCTTTGTTACTTGACAGGCTAAAGATTTGTGGCCAATATGTGAATAACTGTCAGCTGTCTACAGCAAGTACACAAGTTTGATTCAATGTCCTCCTGTATACATTAGACAAAATAATACTGATAATACTTAATGATGAATCATAAAATATAATACATTACTTCACAAATACTACCAATTAGATTATTCTAGAAAATGGGAGAAAAAAAGTCTTAACATTAATTACCATAAAACCACAGAAGTTTAAGAACAAGAAATCAGAAACTAGTTTATGACAGCCTAAAATTGAACGAAATCATTTCAAACATTATACGTTGCAGAAATGCCCAGTAATTACTGTCAGCAGAGATATAACTAAACAAGAGTATACACATCACTGCAACTATTACAACAAATAAAAAAAAAAAGTTACAGTGCATTAGGGTATGTTTGATTGAGTCTTTTCAGGGTCTGGTATTCATGTTTTGTAAAGATAACTTCTTAAAAAGGAGGAACTCTTCTTCGAGCTCAAGCAGTCCTGAAAAATGCACAGAAACTAAGATAAGCCGAAAATGGGTGAATTTTTTAAGCAATAGTGCAGTTTCTAAAATGTCTATAATTCTTAAAAATGTCAAGAGTATATATAATAGACAAACTAAGTAATCATTAATAATTGTCGGCTATTGAAAGCATAGTGCTTCTATCAAAAATGCAAATATTCCACTTGAACTCAAAGAGGAAAAGAGTAGCAATGTAGTAAAATATAACAGAGTTCCATGTTTTCATCAAGTTTATAAAGAAATTAGTGAATGATGATAAAGTCATCTTCCTATTATATATGCAACTAAGGTCAATGCCTACTTTTAAGCTCAACAAAAGAATATTCTTAACCCAGAAGAGAACATCATGAAACAATGGGAATGAAAAAGAATAGAAAAGTAGGCTAGCAAGACAATTTTAAAGGAAATGGCACTTTTGCATAACAGGCTGTTTTAAGTACAGGAAGCATTATTATACAGAGAATGGAGAATGCTACTCTTCATAACTAAACAATGAAAGATGTGTTTAAACTAAAGAGTAAGCGGTTTTAGAAATTAGAAATAGTTTTCTTCTTGTAAGACCACTCAGCTAGTACGTACTTAAAAAATGCTTACTAAACAATCCAATTATTAAAAAGAGTTATAACCGGATATTCAGGTATATATTTTTTTTGGTGTCTTTAAAAAAATAAAATAGAAAAGTGTCCTGCCATTCATATTATTCACTGCCTTGAAACAAAACTGAAAGTTAGAGATGCTAATCCACAGACTCTTATAGTCGGAAGGGACCTCACAGGTCATCCAATCTAACCCCTACTCAAAGCATAAATCAATTGTCAACAACTTTCAAGGTCATTTCCTGCCCTCAAATGTTAAAATAATGTTTAATAATGAATATCATGTTCAACATCTCTCATTTCCTTTATTTTTTTTTTAATTCATAACCGCTAGGTAGATTTGGAGTGTTCCAATGGGGATGGCGGCAGTATGTAAACATAAAGTAGCCATTTTCAATTTCTATCAATGACTGGAAGCAGGATTCAAACACTATACTAAATTAAAATATTTGTAAGACAAGTACCTGTAGTTTCTTCAGTAATCACTGGACTGTCTTTTTTCAAGGCAAGATTCTATTCCTTTCTCCTTTCACTTCTAATTTTCAGTATAATAAAGAATAATTCTTCCATAGAAGTCCTATTTCCAAGATTTACCTGTCTCACCATGACACATGATAGCCAACAAGTACCAAATTCACTGGCCTGAGGCAGTCAACCATAAGCAGATCATTTCTTTTTTTCTTTCTGCCATCCACAGCAGAAATTGTATCATAATAAAACTGACATACATAATTAATTTTGTAACTAAGTTACTGAAACTTCTCAAAAGCCGTACATGAGGTGATGCTTTAGGGAACCAAAAAGCAGAAATAAGTGTAACACTTATTTTATGATAATAACATAAAGAATGGCACTAAAGACAATGTATATAAATTTAATTACTGTTGAAAATTAATAAAATTAAAAAATGTTATATGGTACTTATTAAGCTTCAATATTTCAATGGAACGGTGCTCTGAAAATGTGATTTTATGTACTGAATCAAATTTATTTTAAGTCTAGTATTAGTATACTTTTAAATTTAAAGGGCACAAAAAAGCATTCTCACCTCTAGTTCATTTTTAGAGTGAGATAAGAAATCTTGGTGTACAACTATACTAGTTGCAGCATCTTAGAACATTCCCTTTCCTCTTAAGGTTATTAAAAGTGTAACAATTTTACTTGCCTTTATAAGGTAAGAAGTGAAATTCAAATGTCAAAGGCTAAAGGTCTAAAGTGTTTGCATTTTTCTGTCACAATTTGGGTTTGGTAAGGAGAGAGCAGGTGAAAAGCAAGCTGAGTTTTTATATTCTCTGCTTACATCGAAATCTATTAGTTCTGACTAAATTAACCTCCAACAATTTCAATGGGATATCATCAATGACTTACAATCCAATCTACACTAAATTACAATCACAGAAAGAATACAGACATTTGCTTGAAAATTTACTAATGAAGGTAGATGCCCTTTATCAGACTCTGCAATGAGAAAAATCAAGAATGCAAACTAAGGTTTATAACCTTCCTTACTAAATGTACTAACATTTTTGCATACTAAGACATTATTAAGATTGTGGAGTGTCGTAAATATCTTGTTTAACACTAGCCAACATGAAAGTGGACCAGGCCTAAGAAAATGTACTAAGAATTTTAATAATTAAAATCTTAAAACATATAGTAGCACTATTAGATACTAAAATATAATTTCCACCAGTTAAAAAACTGCTGTGGCACCAAAAAAAACAGCATCTGACTTCAGATATATCTACTAAGCTTTAATGATAGAGCATTAAATGGATAGAAACTCAATAGCTGAAATGAGGATAACTTATGAAATTCTTTCAATTTCACTGGCTTTTGAAAACTATAAGGTTACAATATTTCTATATATTTGAATGAATGCATGTATAAATATGTTCCTATGAGAATTTTTGTTTGTTTTACAATTATAGTCACGGTTGATTTCTGAATAGGATGGTAAGCAGTCTGACCACAAAATCCTGAAGTTCCCTCAAAACAGAATAATCCTCAAATATTCCAGTAAGAAACTCCAGTAAGTGAATACTTGCACCCAAAGTAAGCTACAAGTCCACGAACAACAGGAAAGGGAGGCGCTAGCAAAGCCAGCGCCAGCACAGGGTACCTTCCCAAAACAACTAGACATTGGACTATATGCATACTCTCCAAAGTTCTATGTCCAGAGGTATTAATGCGAGGAAGGCTCCTCTGAGCAAACCTCAGGTTCAATAGAAAGGCCCAGAGTGGTCAAAAGGTCCAGGGTGAAGACTTTGGAAGCCCCAAGGAACAGCAGTGGCCAATGATCAGAATAGTGACACAACACTCAAATAGGACAACCCAATCCCAAGAACTCTCAGCTCCCTAAGACTACGCAAAAAGGCCACAAAGGTTGAGTGGTGTTAACCTCAAAAAATGTACCAGGGCCAAAACCCAGGAGATGGAAATAATAATGCTAAAACGTGGAAATCAGGGCAAGAAGCCAAGGAACCCAAGTTAAGATCAAGCATGGAGCACCATCACGCCCACCCAAAAGCACAGCAAGGGGGAATGACTGGACCTGGCAAAAAGTGCCAACTCAGAAGTAAAGTTACAGAGTTGAATAAATTGGAGGACGTCTCAAAATCTTTCTAACTAGATAGTTTACAAAGTCATGTTGGGCCCTCACTGCAACAAGATGGCCCTTTTATTCCTCCCTAATTGATTCCCTACATCAGTTTGCACAAAAGTTGTTCCAAACCTCTTCTTTCTCCTTCACGCTTCCGACACTTCCCTTACTCCTTTTTCCCTCAGCTAAGGACCTCACAAGCTACTTTAAAATGCCTCCTCCCATGAGACTCCCTCTCCCTCTCCGAGATTCTCTTCATCTCAAAACTTCTTGAGATTCCTTCCCATAGTATCTGACAAGGATGTAGCCCATCTCCTTAACAACTCCAATCTCACTGCATGTGAATTTGACCCTTCCTTCTTACAATCATACAAAGGTAAAGACACACGTGCATGCGCACATGCACGCACACGTGCACGCTCTTTAATAACTGCCTTCAAAGATGTCCAATTCTCCCCTATCCTTAAAAACCATTCCAAGAACCTATTACTCCCTCAAGCTATCATCCCATCATTATCTTCTCTTTCTTAGCCAAACTCCTTAAAATAACTGTCAGCACTCATGTCTCTATTTCCTCAGTCCTTGGCATTCTGGGTTTCTATCTCATTCAGTTAAAACTGTTCTCTCCGAAGTTATCAATGATCTCTTGATTGTCAAATTTCTTCTAACTCATCTTTTTTGAAGTATCTGCTGCATTTTATACTGCAGACTACCCTCCTCTCCTGAATACTCTCTCCTCTTTTAATGGATTTTCATATTAATCCCTCATGACTCATCTCTTACCCATTTTTCTCAGCTTCTGTTGTTGGATCATGATCTATATCAAATCCCCTAACTAGATGCTACCCAATTTTCTCTCCTAGGCCCTTTTCACTCTCTCTCAGAAATCTCAACAGGTCTCATGAGTTTAAGTATTATCACTATGCAAAAGACTAGTAAATTCATATATCTAGTCTTTCTACTAAGCTTGATCACCAACTACCTGGCATAACCATTTTAAAACAGAGCCTCTCAGAGACATCTTAAACTTCACATATCGAAAGTAAACTTCCCCTAAATCCTCCCCTCTTCCAAACTTTCCTATTTCTATCTAAGGTACCAACATTCTTGTACTCTCCAAGGTTGATAACTTCACCACTATCCTCACTATCTCTCACTCCATATATCCAGTTTACAAACCTTACCGTTTCTATCTTCACAATATCTCTCAGCTAACTTTAGCTCAGTCCCTCACCATCTCTACCCAAAATTATTGGAGCAGCCTCCTAACTAGCCTCCATGCCTCAAGTCTTTAGGCTGTTTTACATACTGCTGCCAAAGCAATGTTCCTTTAACACTGAACTGACTGTGCCATTCCCCTACTCAACTCCAATAACATCCAAGTTCTCCAAGGATAAAGAAGACTCTTCTATTTAGCTTTTAAAGTCTTTCACAACTTTCTCTCCCAAGTTACCTTTCCAGTCTCTCTCTCTGCTCCTCTACAATGTGATCAAGCCAAACTGGCTGTCTCCCTGCTCCTCCTCATATAGGACACCCTCTTTTTGCCTTTGTATTGGTCACTCTACATTCCCCCCAAAATATATTCCATCTTTACCCTTCGGATAGGAAAAGAAGCCTCCCTCCCTTTAAAAAGGGAGAGAATGGGGATGGGGAGACAGCTGGATGTTAGAGTAACAGGAACATCATGGTTCTGACCCCATGAAAAAATTCAAAATAGAAAGGAGTAACTCCAGCTCTTCTATGTCCACTTCTCCACCTCTGTCAAAGACAACAGCCTCCTTCTGGTAGCACAGATTTACAACCTCTTCGTCATCCTCAACTGTTGTCACTCCACTCTCCAAATTCAATCAACTGCCAAGTCATGTTCATGCTATTGTGATGGCACGTCTTACTCCATTCTCTCTACTTGGATAACTACTGCCTTAGTTTAGAGTTTCATCACTTTTTATGTAATAGCTTCCTAATTAGTCTCTTGGACTCAAGTCTCTCTTCTCTATGAGCTACAGTCCAGACATTTCCCAGCAGGTCTGATTATGTTACTTTTCTCCTCAAAAGTGTCCAGTAAGTCCCTGTTGCCAGCAGGATTAAGATACTCTCCTGTGGTAATTAAAACTCTTCACTTTATGGTAAAGCTATGGTAATTAAAGCTTCTTCCAAAGGTTGGCTCTAGTCAACCTTTTCCAGGCTTATTAGGTATCACTCCTCTTCATATTCTGTAAGTTTTAAAATGTTTTCTTTTTAAATTACCAACATTTTTAGATTACCACTGAGTTCTCCTGCTACAAAGTAAAACAGCTAAGTAAAACTAATAACATAGTGACTTCATCTGAAAGTGCATACAACATTCCATGTCTGTAGTACTTTACTACCTCTTTTAAAAAATGCTTCATTTAAAAGAAAATCTTTGCAACAAATATGCACAGTCAAACAAAACAAACTCCTTTTTTGGCTGTATATAAAAATACGTATGTCTTATTCTATTCCCTAAATTTTTTACTTCACTGTTAGGGGGATAGTATTTTTCACCATCAGTCCTCTGGAATTATATTGACAGTCACTGTACTGATCAAGTTCTTACAGTTTTCAAAGTTCCTTGTCTTTATGAGTTGGTTGTCCTTCGTACTTGAAGAAAACTAACTGACATCATCGTGCTGAGGTCAATGTACAGGGCATCTGACCGTACAAATTCAGAAGGCTCTACCACAAGTCAGGTACAAAGAGTCCACATGAACATTTAGAATGGAGATGTCTTGTACTCCTTATTCTCATTTCATTCTTCATCAGTTTATAAAAATCTTTAAAATATATTCGCTTTTATAATGTGGATAGAAGAGCATAAATTATTCTTTTGGTTCTCCTTACTTCATTCTGTGTCAGTTCCTTGAAGTCTTTTCCATGTCTCTTTAAAACAATCTATTTCCTCATTTCTTACAATATTCTATCACATTCATATACCACAACTTTTTTTTGACATTCAATTGATGGCGATCCCCATACTTTCCAGTCTTTTTCCAGCTACCACAAAAAGAGCTCTTATAAATATACACACATACACACACATAACCTTTTTTTTCTCTTTCTCTGATCTTTTTTGAGTATAGGCCTAGCAAGATCAAAGGGCATACACTATTTAATAACTTTCTGTATACTATCCCAAATTGCTTCCCAGAATGGTTGTTTTGCTTCACAGGTCTACCAACAGTGCATCAAAGCACCTGTTTTACCACAGCCTCTAGAAAAAATACTTATCATTTCCTTTTTTGGTCCTCTTTGCATTTCTGTGTGTGAAGTAGAATCTCAAAACTGTTTTAATAGTCATATCTTTAATTAGTAGTGATTTGGAGCATTCTCTCATATATCTATAGATAGCCTGGGTTTCCTTCCTTGGGAACTACCCATGCATATCCTTAGACCATTTATCAGTTGGGAAATAGCTCTTATTCTCATAAATGTGATTCAGTGACCAGAAATGTGACCTTAATCAGAGAAATCTGTTCCAAAGATTTTCTTTTTTTCAGTTTACTGTTTCCCCTTCTAATCTTTGGTTGCCTGGATTGGATTTTTTAAAAAATCTTTTAAAAATCTTTTAAAAATATAACTAAAATATCCATTTTATCTTCTGTAAATCTCTATTCTTTCTTTGGTAATTGTTTTTCCATGTTTTTCTAAATTGTTTATGATTTGTTTTTTATTTGACCTTTCATATTTAAGTCAAATAGCCATTTGAAGTTTATCATAAGATAAGGTGTGATGGTATTTCTTCAATACTACTGTCCAATTGTCCCTGCATTTAGTGAGTTCTATAATATTCCAACAGTTAAAATGTTTGTGTTTATCAAATACTAGACTGAATACACATGTACCCCTGGGTCGTGTACTTAATCTGTTCCTCTGATCAATCTATTTTTTTAACCAGTACCAAGCTATATTACAAATTACTACTCTACAGTATATTTGAGATCCATGCACACTATCATCTAGCCAAACTGGCCTACTCACTGTTCCCCATACATATTGTAGTATGTGCCAAGGGTACACCTAAGAAAGAAGTAGTGAATATGTTTGCAGGTGTATACAAATGAGAGGAATGCTATTTTCTAAAACTACTTAAAAGTCTGGGGTCAATTAAGTTGTGAGATATAGTAAGGTATAATGCCATTTGGTACCAAAAATATTCTTTAAATACTTCACATAAAACTTAGTTAATTTTAAGTTTTTCTCCCAAGGGCAAAAAAAAGGAAAGTTGGGACAGAGGGGGCAACAATTATTGATTCTTCTAACAACTACCACATAGGTGAACAGATCTCAATACTAACACTTGACAGCTGAGTTTTCATGATGGCTTCAAGGGAACCAATTTTTTTAAAAGTTATATTATCTCTCTTGCTTTCTTAAGGGGTAACAGAAAATAAAATTTTTTGTCATTGTTCATATGTCCAGTTTACTAGGCTGCTGACCCTGATCCACAAGAGATATGAAACTGGCTCCAACAGGTATGATTTTCATCTAATCTGCTCTTTATTAAAGCAGAGCAAATGGAAACTGAATAATGAAACAGAAAAAAAAAACAATACACAAGAAAATTTACTCCAGTTAAAAGAGGGGGTTCTAAAGTACTGAAAGGACAGAAAGAGTCTATATTATTGGGAAATAAAAAGAAAGCATAATAGTCCTATGTGAAATACAATACAACTAAATATACTATTCTAACAAAAAGTCATGATTAGAACTAAATTAAATTAAAATAGTAATAAAATTTCAAAGACAAGAAATATACTGGTTTGCTTTACTTCTTAATCAAAGAAGTCTTTTAAAAATATTTAAACTGTTATCTAATTATATACTCCATCAAACTAATCCAATTAAATAATTATATAGCATTATGTGGGAAACAACTGAAATATATGCAGATAATTTTAGTAGTACTAATTACAATCTGATTTAAGAAATTTAGTGCCATGAGCCTTATATACTCTAAAGAGAATGGGAGGGCATTAGTTTAATATTCATAAATGCTATAATAAATGTTTTAAAATGAGATAAGAGGTTTTTTTTAAAGTTGCCAGAGAGAAATCATCTAGTCTAATGCCCTCATCATTTTAAAAATAAAAAAACTAAGGGCCACAAAATATAAGAACTTTGCCCAAAGTTTCAAGGAAGTTGATGGTAGAACTCAAAATTATATTCCCTGACTCCTAGTCCTCAGTTCCTTAAGTATAATATTTAACTAATTTTCTTGGTACTTAGTTCTCAGCCCTATACATGGATGTTAATGAAAATATACTTAAAATATGCAATAACAGCCTATCCAAACAGAAACTCAACTTCCATTAACTTCAACCATCCAGTAACTGAACATGAGCCAGAAAACCTTGTGAGAGACACAGCTCTAAAAAAAAAATCCCAGTATTTTCTGTCATAAAAAAAATGGAGGCATCATCAACCCCTTACCCAGATAAATGCACAAATGAGACAGCAGATCAGAAACAGCAACACAGGTACAGCAATAATAAATGAAAATTGAAGAGCAAAGATGAGAGAATGAAATAGCTAATGCTAAGTGAATGAAATAGCAGTGGAGACTAGGTTGGACCAACTCCAAACAGACCCAAGACTCTTCAAAGGCTTGAGGGCATCGTTGTATTTACTATACACCAAAGCGTAATAATAAATAACACGGTAAATGTTCCAAACAGCAACACTGTCTCATCAGGAAAAGACGAAAAGACGGATTTATGATCTCTTTTATTGTTACTTATTCTTAACAGCTACAATGTATTTATATGGTGCTTTAAGGTTGGAAAAACGCTTTATGTACATGATGCCATTTTTAGTCTTACAATAAACTTGATGAGTAGGTGCTATTTATTATTCCTATTCTGTTGGTGAGGAAACTGAGTCGGACAGAAATTAAGTAACTTGCCCAAGACTGCACAGCTAATAAGTGTCTGAGTCAGGATTTGAACTCAGGTCTTCCAGATTCCAAATCCTGTCATCTACCCACGGCAACACCTAGTTACTACTATATCACAGATATTAGTGCTCATTTTAATACTCAAAAGATTGGAAAATGGTTAAACTAATTGTGGCAGGTGAATATTACACTGAATACAATGAAGGTAACTGAATATTATTATGTTTTAAGAAATCACAAATATGAAGCAACATAAACTACTGCAGAATGAAAGAGAATCAGAAAAATAAAATACAGTGACTACAAAAATGTGAACAGAAAGGAGAATTTTAAAAATTAAAACAATGCTACAATAGTATAATGACTAAACTGGTCTCAAAGAAGTGATGTGAGAACATAAATCCCTTCTTCATAGCAATGGGGAGAGAGGAAAACAGGGAATAAAGATTTCTAATGAAGCCTCTGGGTGCCAGGCACTCTGCTAAGTGCTTCGTGCAAACATTTTCTCACTCGCTTCTCACAACTCCGCCAGGAAGGTGCTATTACTGATCCCTTTTTAAGCTGGAGAAATTGGGACAAACAGAAGTTAAGGGAATTCCTCAGGGTCTCAGGCTAGTAGTAAGGGTCTGAGGTCAGGCCTTTGGACTTTAGGCCCAGCATTCTCTGCACTAAGGGGTACAATAGGTGTAGAACACCATAGGAGATTTGGTTATTACACTACTTAGTTGTGGTGAACTTTTTTCTCCTATTTATTTTTTGTTATAACTAATTTATTTTTACTCCTAAAACTGACTAAAATTTTAAAAGTTTTAATACTTGGGGGAGTAAATCAATTACACCGAGAGGTAAGTAACCTAACAATGCCAAATAATGCTTTACTGCAGGATGTTAGTTAACAGTCACTATTGGTATCTATACTATGTCAAAATAAAAATATTATTTAAGTATTACTATTGGACATATTTAAAAAGCTTAGCTAATAGTTCATTTACATAAAGGGACTAGTGTTGCTAAGTATGAACACATTACCTTTGATTCATAGCCAATAACATGAAACTATACATTTCAATTTTAAATGCATTAACCAAATTTTAAAATTGTCTCCATAACCCTTTTAAATTTTATTTTGTATTTAAACATCCAAAGAGAAATCACTTGACCTGAAGGCTGACAGCTGATTCTTATCTAAATGGGCTTGCCACATTTTCTCTCTGCTCCCTAAAAGAAAAAACTCACCAAAAGTTTAACAAATCATTAATAAATGATATAAGTAAATTAGTAATTCCTTATAGGGGAACACATGCATTGTTTTCCTCACAATAACTTGACGACACAGATAATGCAAGTTAAGTACTAGTATTCTTATCTGACAAATAAGGGAAAATAAAAGTTTAAGAGGCCTTCCCCTCAATCAAGCGGGGAAAGGAGGAATGTATTTGGGAGACATCAGTCTTCTGATTTCAAAGTCCAATATTCTTTTCACCAACCCACACTGATTTTACGACAGAAACAAAACTGCAGATCTTGTTTTATTAAACAATTTGCTACCATGCACTGTTATAAACAACTACTAAGAATTACTTCCATATATTAGAATGAATAATAACTGATGACCCAAGTGATAACTGGAAGGTATTTCAAGGTCCTATCCCAGTCAAAGAATGATTTACATGTATTCAGTATCATAAAACATACAAGCAGAATAGGCCAAAAGAAGTCAACCAGTTCTAATTAGACCTAAAAGAGAATTTCCTACAGAGTTAGCCCTAAGACTTCAAATGAGCCAGAAACAGTCAACTTACCACAAAAAAAGCCCAAGCAACTTTGGGATGGTTCTAACCACTGTGCCTTCTATCCTTATCTTATCAAGTCTAAATTTACTACTTTACCTGTCCAAACTGTGGCTGCCAATTTCTGCCCCCTAGGGCCAAGCAGAACAAACCTAATCCCTTTTCCACAGACAGCTTTTCAAGTGCTTGAATGCTGTTGTCCAGGATTCACAAAATCTTCTTTTCTACCATCCCTAGTTCCTTTAGTCTTGAAAAGTACTAGGCTCATGGTCTTCTTTTTTCCCATCTAAACATCCACTTTCTTCAATTTCAAAAGGTAAAGTTCTAAGGCCCTTCTCAACCAAGTGACCTCCTCTAGACAACCCCTTGTTTATCAATGCTCTTCTTCAAATGCGCCTCTCACAACCAAACAAATACTCCCAACAACCATGTCTGACCAAGGCAGAGTAAGGAAGGCTATCCTCACATTGTCCTGGATACCAGGCCTCTCTTAAAGCAACCTAAGATTTCATTGACTTTATTCTTGCCATATCAGACTAAAATTGATCTTGCAAGGTCACTAAAATCCCTAGAATGATTCTTTTTCAGATGAACTGCTGACTAGGTATGCCATCCTCATGGATCTTTTTAATCCAACTTTACACTTGCCTCAAACAAATTTTAGTACATTATCTTTAGTCCAACAATCTAACCGACTCAAATCTTTGTTGATACTTCATCCAATGCAATAGCTATGCTTTCCAGCCTTCTGCCATCTGCAAATTTGATGATGAAAATGTTCCATGAATCCCTAAGGTATTCATGGAACAATGGTACAAGCAATGAATTTGAGTCTGAGGACCTGTCATCTCTATCATTTACTGTGGGGTCCTGGTCAAAGCTGTTTCCTTTCTCAGGAATTCAATTTTCTCAATTCTAAAATGAGATTGGACTAAATGAGCCTTAAAAGTTCCTTCTAGCTCTAAATTATGATTCTAAGACCTTAAACTGACATCAAACCATTAGTGACTTCTCCCTGGGCCTGGTCATTTCCACATTTGTAAATCCACCCAACTGTACTGTTGTCTAGCCCATATCTATCTTGTCCACCTGAATAGAATGAGAGATAATAGCCAAAATGTTGGTTACTATCAATCCAAGTAAATTTTACCAAGGCATTCCCCTGATCAAGGAAACCGGCAAAAAAAAAAAGAAAAAAAGAAATGTTATAGTGTCATAGTGAAATGGTGGTCTATTCTAGATGAAGCCATGCTGGCTTTTCTGTGATCACAACTTCCTTTTCTAAATTTTTCACCAACCATGTTTGTAATAATAATACATTTCAGGACACTTTCAGAAACAAAAGTCAAGTTCACTGCCATACGGTTTACAGATTCCTATCTCTTTTTTTGTTTGAAAATTGAGATGTGCACCTTTATCAATCCTAAGAAATGGCTCCTATTCTACACAACCTTTTGGACTACGGACAGTGGCTAAGGCATTACATGCCATGTTCTAGTATTTTTAGTGCCTAGCATACAGTTTATCTTGATAAAATTATCAAGTACAATTAATGCTCTCTTACCATCTACTTATTTACCTCTGGTATCATTTCCCTATTATCATTAACTCTATTTCAAGTCTCTATTACTTTTCTATTAAGAATTTTTTTAGGGAGAGTCCATTCCTGATTGTCACTAGTGTAGGGAACTTCTGCCCAGGAAATCCTTCTCCCTCAGAAACTCAGCAGTTTCTCTATAACTTACAGTCTTAAGAGTGTTTACAGGGGTACGAGTTTTAAATCGTTTAACCCAGGTTATGTATCAATATGTGTCAGAAGCAGGACTTGAGGCTGACTCCAAGGCCAATTCTAATCCACTACACTATGCTGTCTATTATGTATACTTCATTATCTCCTAATTTCGCAAGTATTCACAAGAAATTCACCTAAAGTATATTTAATACTGCATTATCCAGAATATCTAACTAACCAAAACATCACTTTCCACTATGGCATCAAGTAACAATTTGCTACTTACACTATGCTGTTGAGACAAATAAGTTTGGGAAATCTTAGGTATTAGGACTAGTAGCCCAGTTATACAACAGCTCAAAACACTAGTTAATTAGCATAATTATTATTTTAAATTTGAGGAAATAAGCTCAAAAAGGGTAAGCAACTTACCCATACTCTCCTAGCTAATAAATAACAAGCTAAAGATTAAAACTCAAGATTTCTGTTTCAAATGTGGTGCTCTTTTTCACTCTGCCATGTTTCCTTCTCCCAGAAGGAACCACCAAGGTCATATAGCTTTACCGCCTCATTCTGCAGATGAGGCAACTAAAGCCCAGCGGAATTAATTCAGAATACAAAAAAACAGGATGACTCCTTAGTAAATCTGCCACCAGAAATATTAAATGGATAGATTATACCATTAGAATATCTTCCATACAACATAAAACAAACCTCTTCAGATTTTCAGACTCTTTCACAGCCAATTCATCAGCTACTCTTCTTCTTATTTCTTCTTCATTAGCTAGAATTAAGAAAAAAATAATGCATAAGCAATTAAATAAAGGCACCCCTAAGAAACAATGCATCAAATACTACTAAGTAAGTATGTCTGTTCTAGGAATTAGGAAATCATAATACTACAGAAGCAACGTAATCAACACTTCCTAATGATTCTAGGAGTTTTATCATCAGTCTACAAATAAATGGATTCTATAAGCAATTTTAAAATGTCTAACAATCTCAAGAAACCATTTACTGCTAGAAGGACCTGAGCCATTACATCAAGTTACTGTGAACATAATTTGCAATTCTTAAACTTGTCTTAGAAGTACCGAGACGGGGAATAATCAATGATGTGTAAGATCAAATGTATTCAATGTCACTCTTTCACCAACATCTCTAAATCTTGTCCCTTCTTCCTCCACAGGAGCCCTAATCTACTCTCTACTCATACAGCTACCCCACTTCCTAGTTCAAACCCAAATCACTTCTCATGTATAATGAGGTAATTACCTCCTGATTAGTCTTCCTGCCTAACACTTCTCCCCTCTCCAACCTCCTCTACTCCACACATTTACAAAACTGACAGTCTTAAGATAGGTCTAAGCATATTGTTACCCTGATCAAAAGCCTCCAATGGCTCCCTATTACCTTTAAAATCAAATAATTCCTCTGTTTGGCATTTAAAACTCTTCACAACACAGCACTGATTTAACTTTCAAGACTTGTTATATATCATTCCCCTCCATGCATTCTATATTCCAGCCAAACTTGTCTACTTATCCTTTCCCAACATTTCACCCCTCCTCTATGGCTTGGCACAGACTATCCCCCAAGGATGGCATGCCCCTCTCTGACTTTTAGGAATTATAGATGTCTTCAAGGCCAAACTCATATGTCACATCCCACAAGAAGTCTTATTTGAACCCTCCCACCAAGCTGCAAATGCTGCCTCCAAAAATAGCCAATTACATTATATTTACTTTTTATATATCTGTTTCTATGTATACATATTGTTTCCTCAATAGAATGTGAGGTGACAGAGCCTTATTTTTGTTTTTTATCTCCTGGTGTCAGCATAGTACCTGGCACTTAGAAGGTGCTTAATAAAATTATCATCTTGAAATTTCCATATTTATTAGAGAAAAATTATCTTTGGTATTACAGTGATCATGCAGGTTGACTAAGTAAAACCACAAAACACTTAAATCATATTTTCAAATATATGAAATTCAAATTTAGGTATCAAAAGCTTTAAAAAAAAAAAGTTGCACAGGCCAGTACTAAAGCTACACTAAACACTAAATAAATACTTCTTGACTTTAGCCCTAAACATTTGGCTTTCAGATTAGAAGATTTCATACGGATCTGCTTTATAAGAGATTCCTAGCAAAAGTTCTAACAGTACATTAAAGTACTATTTCTCTCCTCTGCATTCTACCTTCCCTGCCTCCCCTACCCCCACTCCCTCACATAAAATATAGGAGTTTTTCAGTCAAGTCCCTCAGGAGTAAGAAGCTTTGATTCCATTAGAATCCTATTAGCAAACACATCTGGCAGGAAGGCAGACAAGTATAAAAAGACCAGAAATGTCTTCTGATGTCAGAAGATATCTAAATACACAATATTACCTAGGGTAGGGGTAATTTACGCAATTTAAAGACAAGGACAATCATTTTTTTAAAAATGAAAAGAAGTCAATTACAACTAAACACATCTGTAAGGATAGCTGACAAGTACTAAAGACAAAACTCTTCAAGGAAATCTAAAGTTAGAAAATGACACGAGATTCTGAAATACAAAAATAAAACATTCAAAGACCAAGAAGTTTTGAGCAATCCTCTCCTGACATACAGGGAGAGAATTTCTGTACAACCTAAAATGTTTGCGTATGCTGAGCTAAGATGGAGCAAATGTCATTATGGAAGGGAAAAAAAAATTAAGGTTGTTTTTAAATTATTTTTTACTATGAGAAAGGAAAAATAGTAAAGGTCAGGTAATTTTTTTTAAAAAAAAGGCTTGGGGCCAAAGATGGAAATTTTAATAGAAAATGTGAAAATAGGGTAGCCAAAAAAATAAAATATATTTTTCATTTTATTCCAAAAATTTTTATCCTATTATTCATAAAAAATTTAAAGTATATTAAGAAACTGTTTCTTAAGACTTTTGTCCAAGATAGTGACCTTAACAGAGTTAGGCAACTCAGCTCTTAAATCGTTACTGCAGCAAAAATCTAATAATTTCACCGAACTGAGTAATAAAGAACTCTCTTCCAAAGAAAAACTGTACAAAAAGTTAGCAAGAAGATCAAGGGCAACTGGAGAGGGGGCCACCAGAAAAGTCAGAACAAGGGCAAAAAAGATATTACCAACCAGGTAACAGAGACTTAGAGCCTGCCAAGCAATAAACCTGGAGGTGGGGGCCATCTCCTGTTATTCTGATCTATACCTAGCCTCTGGACCCAGATGGCTCCAGAGGAGAGAGTAAGGCTGATGACAGCCCTCCCTCACTTAAATCCAATTCACCTGAAAGTCACAGTATCACCTTCCTGATGTCAAGGTCCTCAATGAGCTCAAAGGACAAACTACAAACTGGAGGCAGTTAAGATAGAGGACTCCTCTGAGAAAGCATCAGGGTGATCAGAACCCACAGCAGGTCCATAAGGGGGCAGAAGGGCAATGACCACTGTGGTTGAGGAAGAACAAAGGCCCAAACAGTGCAATCCTAGGTCTTTCAGATTCAGAGCACTCAGTCCCCAAAGCCAGAGAAGACCCCAAAGATCCAGTACTCTGAATCTCAAAGGAAGTCCTGACTCTCCCGGATCAAATCTCTTTGCATACTCTAGCCTGCTAAGATGAAGCCCTTCTGGGTGTCACAAGACTCAGTATCTCCACCTGGCCCTTGAAAGAAGGTTTTGAATAGTTTAATCATGAGCACCCTTTCAAAGGTCCTCTCTCAAAATCCACTGATATTCTGCCTGGATTCATTCCTCAATGGTTAGCATTCTCTTCTTACACCATCACCTTCTTCCATATCAGTGTTTCAGAACACCCAGCTTTCAGTGCACAAATTTCATTCCATATTCCCCATGGTCCAATCTCTTATTACCAGTCCCCTAAATTCTATCTCCCAAATGTCTTACTCCAGATCTACCTACCTCTTCCACTATACTTTCTGGAAAGCAAGTTTCACGGGCAATAAACCTGCTTTATCTTAAACACTTTCCTTTTTCTTTCCCATTCCTCCATTCCTCACCAAGACCTGGTTTCCTCCAAATGATACAACATTTTCTGGCTACCCTTTCCTAATAGTTTTTGCTGAAACCCCCCAGAACTGGTCAAGGTAGGGAAGTCAAAATACTCTTTCCTCCACAATGCCCATTCCAGACTCTTCCTCTATCACCACCACTGAGTAACTTCTCCTCCTTTGAAGTTCATTCAATTCAATTTATCACTCAATCAAAATTCTAGTAGTTCTATCTACTCTGGAGCATTCTTCTTCCTTACTCATTGAGTTCAGTGCCAAGATCACAGTCTTTCTCTCCAGCTCCATTCCTCCAACTCATAAAAAGGCATTGTAACATACATATTGACAAACCTTGAAAAACCCCTAATTTCCCAGTTCCTCAATTTAGCCAATTCCAGTGTATTCCTCCAGTACACCCTGATCTTGGCATCATCCAGAAATATTCCAATTCCATGTTCAAGAACTCTGAAATTCTCTATCTGATCATAATCATAAGATTACGTAATACATAATCACGTACCATCCTCTACATGTGAGCTTCTGGTCCTCTTATCCAATTGCCAATTATGCCTTGGATTACTCCAACCAAGTCACTTTTACTACTACTCAGGTTGTTCTGGATGAGGAAAAACTGGAAAAAATGTTGACTGGGTTCAGTAAAAATTTATGTTATAGGGCAGAGACAAGATAGCAGAGTAAAGGCAGGAACTCACCCAAGGTTTCCCCTAAATCCTTCCAAATACTTTTAAAAACTGATTCTAAACAAATTTTAGAGCAGCAGAACCCACAGAAGGAGTGAAACAAATTTCCAGATCAAGATAACCTGGAAGGTCAGCAGGAAAGGTCTGTTGAACGAGGGTGAGAGAGGAACACAGTCTAGCACAGAGCAGACCAGGCCCCAGCAAATCTGAAGCAGGACTCAGGGAGACTGAATCAGTGGCAGCAGTAGCAGGCTGGAGACTTCACAGCCCAGAGATTCCAAAGACAACTTAGAAGATCAGCAGGAAAGGTCTATCCCACCTAGGTGAGAGTGGAGCACAGTGCAGCAGCACAGGTCCCGCCAGCACAGCCCCAGAGACAGTAATCCAGAAACAGGCCTTGGGATGACTGAATTAGCAACTGCAGTAACAGCAGCTACTTTAGAAGCTCTCAGTCCACAGATGGTGAAAGGGGGATATCTGAAGGAAACTAGTAGGGGCATTTTGCTAGCACTGAGGCAGTTGTTTGCCCATCCCTCAGATCCTGGTAGCAGTACTGGGTGGCAGTCTGAGGGCAAGGAGGAGCACTGGCACAGCAGAGCTTGCTGCTCCAGTGGAGCAGGGACCCACATCATGGTTACAGAGCAGAAAACAGTGCTCTGGTCATTCAGAGACCAGTGCACAAGCCAGGAGAGTAGTAAACACCTCTCCTTAAATGATAACACCTTGGAAGAACTGAAAACTTACAGGTCCGTAGACCTATCTCTGACAACAGCTGCACAAAATCCTTAAAGTTTGTCACAGTACAACCTCCACCCTGGAATCTGTGTCCTACTTTAACAAAGACTTAAAAGTCAAGTAATAGGCTGTAAAAATGAGCAAACAACTGGAAAAAGCTCTGACTACAGAAAGTTACCATGATGACAAGTTGACAAAACACCCATTTGGAAGAAGACAACAAAGTCAAAGTTCCTACATCCAAAGTCTCTAAGAAAAATATGAATTGGTCTCAGGCCATGGAAGAGCTCAAAAGGAATTTTGAAAATCACAGTAAGACAGGTAGAGGAAAAATTGAGAAGAGAACTGAGAGTGATATATGAAAAACATGCCAATAGTTTGGTAAAGAAAACCAAAAAAAAAAAAAACTGACGAGGTAAAATGGTAAAAGAGGTATAAAAACTCAATGAGGAAAAGAATGTCTTAAAAAAACAGAACTGGTCAAGTGGAAAAGGAGGTTCAAAAATTCACTGAAGAAAACAATCCCTTTAAAATTAGAATGGAGCAAATGGAAGCTAATACTTTATGAGAAATCAAGAAAATGAAACAAAAAGAATGAAAAAATAGAAGACAATGTACACTATCTCATGGGAAAATAACTGACCTGGAAAATAGATTTAGGAGAGATAATTTAAAAATTACTGGACTACCTATAGTCATGATCAAAAAATAAGCTCAGACATCACCGTTTAAGCAATTATCAAAGAAAACTGTCCTGACACTCTAGAATCAGAGGGTAAAGTAGAAACTTTAAAAATTCACCACCTCCTAAAAGAGATCCCAAAATAAAAACTGGCAGGAACAGGATAGCCAATTCCCAGAGTTCCCAGGTTAAGGAGAAAATATTGTAAGCAGCCAGAAAGAAACAATTCAAGTATCATAGAGCCACAATCAGGATAACACAAGATTTAGCAGCTTCTACATTAAAGGACTAGAGAGCTTGGAATATGATATTCAAGAGGGCAAAGGAGCTGGGATTACAACCAAGAATCACCTACCCATCAAAACTGAGTATAGTCCTTCAGGTAAAAAAAAAAAATGGACATCCAATGAGATAGAAGGCTTGCAAGCATTTTTGATGACAAGATCAGAGCTGAACAGAAAATCTGATTTTCAGATACAAGACTCAAGAGAAACATATAAAGGTAAACCAGAAAGAGAAAGCATACAGGACTTAACAAAAAGTTAAACTGTTTACATTCCTACATGGGAAGATGATACTTGCAACTTAAAAGAATGTTTTGATTATTAGGGCAGTTAGAAGGAATACAGAGAGAGAGAGAGAGAGAGAGAGATACCTCTATATATAGAGGGCACTGGTGTAAGTTGAACCTGAAGGGATGATGTCTAAAAAATAAAATTAACGGATGAGAGAGAGGAATGTACTAGGAGAAAGAGAAAGGGAGAGGTTGAATGGAGTAAATTATCTCTCATAAACGAGGTAAGAAAAACTTTTACAGTGGGGAGGGGAGAGGCAGGAAGGTGGGGAAGTGAGGGGGAATCTTACTCTCATCAGAACTGATTCAAAGAGGGAATAACATACACACATTCAACTGAGTATAGAAATCTATCTTACCCTATAGAAAAGTAGGAAGGGAAAGGGATAAGAGAAATGAGGAGAGGGGAGGGGATTATGGGGAAGGAGGTAATCAGAAGCAAAACACTTTTGAGGGGGGGCAGGGTGAAAGGAAAGAGCAAAAAGAATAGAATAAACAAGGGAAGGGGAAACCAGGATGGATGGAAATAGTTAGCAACAGTAATTTGTGAAAAAATTTTGAAGCAAATTTTTCTGATAGAAGTCTCATTTTCAAACATACAGAGAACTGAGTCAAATTTATAAAAACAAGAGCCATTCTTCCAAATGATAAATGATCAAAAGATATGATCAGTTTTCAGATGAAATAATGAAAGCTAACTACAGTCATATTAAAAATACTTTAATTTACTATTGATTAGAGAAGTGCAAATTAAAACAATTCTGAGGTACTACCTCATACCTAATTAGATTGGCTAATAGGACAGAAAAGACAAATGACAAATGTTGGAGGGGATGTGGGAAAAATGAGACATTAGTGCATTGTTGGTGGAGTTGGGAACTGATTCAATCATTCTCCAATGCAATATGATACTATGCCCAAAGGGCTATAAAACCATGCATACTCTTTAACCTAGAAATACAACTCCATCTGTATCTCAAAAAAAATGAAAAAGGACCTATATTTTAAAAAATATGTGTAGCAGCTCTTTGCTAGGGGCAGAAAATTAGAAACTGAGGGAATGCCCATCAACTGGAGAATAGCTGAACAAGTTGTGCTATGTGATTATGATAGAATACTATTACGCTATAAGAAATGGTGAGTAGGATTCTGTCTATCAAAAAAAAAATGTCCTATATACAAGGTAACAATATTACAAAATGATCAGCTATGAATGACTTACACATTCTCAGTAACACAATGAACCAATACAGCTCTGAAGGATTTATGATAAAAAAATGCTATCCATCCCCACAGAAAGAACTAATGGTATCTGAATATGATTGAAGCATACTTTTTTACTTAATTTTCTTGAGGGTTTTTTTTCCTGTTTTCTTTCACAACATGATTATTATGGAAATGTTTAGTATGACTATATATGTGTAACATATATTGAATTGCCTTCTCAATGGGATTGGGGAGGTGGGGAGGGAGGACACAGACAGAATTTGGAACTCAAAGTTTTAAAAACTAATGCTAAAAATAGTTTTTATATGTAACTGGGGAAAAACAAAAGATTAAATTAAAACGTACAAATTTATATTATATAAACTCAACCGGGTCCTAGAGTAATACTCCAAAACTGGGAAAAGGGGTGACAAACAGGAGAGGGCAAGTCCTGAAGGCAAGCAGAAGAAAGCCTGTAGGAACAGCATTGACTTAAAGGAGATTAAGCAAAAATAAAAGAAACAAAGTACCATCTTTAAAGAGAAATTGGAATTTTTTTTAAAAAATCCTAATTTAGAACCATGTATCAATGTGAAAATAGAAAGAATGGAAAAGTCTCAGAAACATCATAGCCAAAATCAGAGCTTCCATGGCAAAGGAAAATTACTGCAAGCACTCAAAAAGATTTCAAATACTATGGGACGGTAGCCAGGCTCATTCAACAGTAATAACAAAAGCAATGCTAACCATAACCGTTAATACGTGTTTATATATAAATGCTTTCAGGTTTTCAAAGTCCTCCTCACAACAGCTCTGGGAAGCAGGTATAGTATGATCCCAATTTTACAGGTGGAGAAATGAGGAGGTCCAGCGGCTTGTCCAGGGTCATCCTTGAGGTGAGGTTTTGTTGAATACAGGCAGGCACTCTTGTCCAGTGCACCTCACTGTCTTCTACCATAAATAAGAGATCACAGAAGACAGTGTTCCAAAAGGCAAAAAAAAACAGACTTAAAACCAACAATAACTCACCCTTCAAAGCAAAGTATGATCCTGCAAAGAGGGGGAAACAATGACACTTTAATGGAAGAGGACTTCCAAGAATTTCTGATGAAAAGAACAGGACTAAGTAAACGCAAAAATCCAGAGAAAAACAGAAAGGTAAAAAATAAAAAATTGTAAATGAAGACATAGAAGGAAATTTTGATGATGAAGGGCTAATTCCCTAATTGGTAGAGGAGAAACAAGTTTCCTTTCAAAATCTTAAAAGTCTTTAAAGGCCACTGAGAAAATCTGAATAAGAAAAACAGAGGTCATAGGGGTGGACTTTTTTTATTATCAAGGTTTTGACAGGGGAAAGAAAAGGAACATTAAAAAGAATACACTGTTATTTAAAAAAAGGAGGAATAAGGAGAAAAGGCCTACTACATCCCAAGAGTTATATAAACTTGAAGAGCTAAAGGGAGTGGGCATCAGATACGCTTCACTTTTATCTGAACTGGACAAAGGAAAGCTAAACACAGACAGCAGACAGTTTGGGGTTGTACTGATGCATGAAATTCTACAGTATGTGTTCTTAACCTTTTCTCTCTTTTTTTGCTAATGTCACAGATCCCTCTGTTAGTGTGGTGAAGACTCTTGACCCCTTCTTAGAATCATGTTTTTAAAGACATAAAATAAAATGCATAGGATTACAAGGGAAATCAGTTATAATGAAATAAAGAAGTGATTTTTTTCCTCATCCAAATTCACGGGCCCCTGAAAACCATCTGTGGGCCCCAAGTAAGAAATGTTGCTCTACAGTGAATCAGGTAAGGACAGGGAGAGAGAGGATTAAAGGAAAGTGCAGGACATGAGAAGGAATACTTCAAAGCAAAAGGAATTGTTCATCTCAAAGCAAGGATTAAAAGAAAATGAAAAAAAGAACAAGACATAAAAGGGGTACCCGTCAACTGAGGAACAGCTGAACAAATAAATGTAATGGAATATTAATGAGCCAAATAAATTAGGAATAAGATTGTTTCAGAGAATCCTGAAAGGACTTATGGAAAATGAAGAAAGCAGAACCAGGGGAATAATGTATACAAATAACAACACTAAGGCCTTCAACTTTTTGTAGACAACAGGACCATTAGCAATGAAATTTTAAAACACTAAAAAGGACAATTAACTAGTAAACATGTGATTACTTGAAGTAATTTTTAATTTAAATTTAATATAGCTTGTGACATACATTTTTTCCCTACACTAAAAAAAATAGTATCATATTGCATTGGAGAATGATTGAATCAGTTCCCAACTCCACCAACAATGCACTAATGTCTCATTTTCCCCACATCCCCTCCAACATTTGTCACTTGTCTTTTCTGTCCTATTAGCCAATCTAATTAGGTATGAGGTAGTACCTCAGAATTGTTTTAGATGTAGAGACGGTACTGGACCTTTTAAAAAAGTACGTATTTCAAATTTTCTCCAAAGTCCCACCACACAAACTTTTTTTTATAAAAAAAGACCAGATCCTATGGTTTCAAAGTTTCCGGAAATGGTCATCTACACTAATGACAATGCTCTAGTCAGAGTTACAAAATTCCAGCTTTCCACCAAATTGGAAATTTCCATACTTGAAATTAATCCTCATCTTTAGGTCTTCAGTTACAACTAATAAATGCAAAGAATAACATTCTTCAGAAAATTCTAATTATAAAGAGCTACATAAGAAACCTTACTTCTGGTTACATCATATTACTTCCTCTTACAGTCTAAAGAATTTTCAATAATTGCATTACAGTTCACCAGACATGATTCAAATATGCTTTGGAACTTAAAAATAAACTTATTTTATTTGAATGTAAATTTACAAAATAAAGAATATAATTCCCATATATGGATTGTGGAAAATTACTCATGACTTTGTAGTTAAACTTTAGTCATTTCATAAAGGAGCCAGAGAGGCACCAAAATATGTTACTATAGTTTTTATAATGCTGTCATTGTATACAGTACAATAAACACTTGACTATCAAAGCAATCAAATAGCTTATATGCAAATAGAAGATTCAATTCATTAAAATTTTATTAATTATCTACTATGCATAGGATACCCTACTAGACTGGAGATTCAAAGACAAACCAAAAAACATTCTCTTGCCCTTAAGGACCATATACTTCTACAAGGAGGAATATAACATTTAAACACGTAAATGTATAAAAAATAAATTTAAGCAGGAATCCTCTTAGAGATTTACTTTACAAAAACATAAGCATGAAACTTCTAAGGGATGTCTGGGGATTACTACAAATTTGGGGTAATAACCTACACATTTTCTACATTAAAAAGCCCTACAACATTCATGTAACAAAGACCTAATTATACAATACTGTACCAGTGATATATTTTACAAGACTAAAATTTTCCCTTTTTTCCCTAATGTATTTCTAATAAGAATTGTTAGTGTCTGAGTCTTAGTCCTCTGACACTATCAATGTCAATCTCTGAGATTCTCAGTCCCATGTAATAAACAACTGTAGCACACTATAAGAACACTAGGTGGAGTAGTGGAAGAGCACCAGCCCTGAAGTCAGGAAGACTAGTCTTTATGAGTTCAAATCTGCCCTCAGACTCTTAGATGTGTGACCCTTGCGTCTCATAATCCTGTTTCTTCATCTGTAAAGTGAGTGGAGAAGGAAATGGCAAACCATTTGAGTATTTTTGCCAGGAAAAAACGGAGTCCGGAAGAGTGGAGTCAGACACAACTGAAGAACTAAACAGATAACATACACAGAATATGGAAGAAACAATATCCTGACCTCTGCTCTCAAATAGGCTAATTTTTCCTCAAGAGATACTAAAGACCATCCTTGAGTCCCGGTTGGCTCAGGGAACTCCAAGTCTAGGCTGTTGACCTCACCTCAAAATCAGCTGAGCACAAAGCAGGCAGTAGCTGAACAGCTGGACTGGTGCATCATCATAAAGCATTCCACTCAACTGAATCAATGTGAGGTATCCTCAATGCCTTATTCCGATTTTCTTAATATCCTTCTCTGGCTATGGTTATAGAGCCATATATGGCTCTTTTTATAAACTGCTAAATAAATGAAGAGTTCTTGTTTTGTTCCCATACTAAATCTTTTGTATCCAGAGGACTTGCCCTGAGTCAAGCTCAACCCAGAACACAGGGCAAGCCAGCTATTAGTAGTCAGAAAACATCAGTAATAATCTAATACTTCTTTTCCTCAGCTGTAGCCCAATTGTTGGTATTAAAAAATATTTTAAGGCAGGCTAACAGAGTAGATAATACATACAAGTAGAGAAAGATGATTCAGGAGTTCTGAAGACTTTTTTTTGGGGGGGGGATGTCAAGCACCCATTTGGCAAGTCTGGTGAAGCCCATGGGCCTCTTCTCTGAATAATGTTTTAAAATGTATAAAATAAAATATGCAGGATTACAAAGGTAACCAATTATCTTGGAGTGTTTTTAAAAAAATCCAGAAAAAAGTTAAGAACAAGTTAACACCCAGTTCAAAGGGATTAAAAGATCATTTTAGGATTTCCTTTCCTTTGAAATTTTAATGACTTCAAAACCTGGGAGTTCTCTAGGACCAGAGGTAGAGAAACTGCGGCTCATGGCAATATGTGGCCTTTAAAGTCCTTGTGTGCAACCTTTTTGACTTGAAGACAAGTTTTACAGAACATATCCTTTTATTAAGGGGCACAGTTGAGGGGCTAGGTGGCACAATGAATAGGGCACTGGGCCTAGAATCAGTATGAACTGAGTTCAAACTCATACATTTACTAGCTGTGTGACCCCAGGAAAGTCACAACCTCTGAATGACTAGGTTTCCTCAACTATAAAATGGGCATAAAGAACCTACCTACCTGACAGGACTGTGGTAAAGATCAAAGGAGATAACATCTGTAAAGCACTAAACAAGGTACCTGGAATATAGGAGGTGCTATATAAATGCTTATTCCCTTCCCCACACTTTAATTAAAAGTCAGAGAACCAAGACACTTTTCATTTAGATCATTACCAATGAAATTTCAAAAATAAGGATAATTAATACAAAATGATGAGGCTGAAACTATTTTTCATTTTCCTCTAAAAACATACTAGGAGAAAATATAAATAAGGACTATAAAGGAATATTTTTCTTTAAAATGCTCAGCTTAAAGAGAAACAGGAACTAGTAATCAAATGTTTCAATAGTTGGCCATCTGTTCAAACCAATGTGACATTTTTTTAAATTTGTTTCTTTGTGATGGCAAACCTTTGTGTAGGGACTTAAAAAATGGCACAATGGATATTACCACAAGGTCTCTTAAACAAGGATAAGCTAGCTATATCACGAACTTTTATGTAAAGTTTCACAAATTTACAACAACCAAAGAACAGAAGCCTGAAAAATTAGGTGCTTCACAAAGAAAGGTTCAAAATCCAACAAAATACAGTTATGAAGTGATAAAGGACATCAGAGCAGAAAAGGTTTATACGTCCCTGTAAGAAACAGAAATAAGGTACAATTGAGAAAAAAGTCAGTGTTTCTAAAAAGTCACTTAGAGATTGGAACATATTTCAACTTTTTATTCTCAAAACCTGAAGAAAAAAATCAGCTACACATGAGAAGTTTTAAAATAGTCAAATAAGCTCCTAACAAAAAAGGTTTACAATTTAAGAAAGTAAATCAAGTATAGATATATATATATAATGAAGTATAGTATTATTAACAGTAAATATAAAATATATATTATCATTAAATTAATATCATACTAAATTTAAAATCTCCTGCTGATAAAGCTGATCCAAAATAAGAAAGAAAGACGCTCTACCACTTGGAGAATTCTGTTTAAAAATGGCTTGTCTGAAAATAGTCTTTTCAGCTTTCAACAGTTGAACGTTTTCTCAAATAAAACTTATTAAAACTAAAAGGTCAGTGTTTCAGGATGGACTACTAAAACAGAAACAGGGGAAAGGCCAACTTTACCTATTAGCAACACTGTGGTTTTCCACATGCTCTTTAGGGAACAGCAAAGTTTGAGATATGGGGAGAGGAAGGACATATAGATAAGAATGCTTCATGCCACAAATCAGATCTGTCATGGAAATTAGCAAAGTTATTTCAAGTCTATTAAGTATTCTGCTATGTTATTAAAAGATGTGTGAAAATTTTCTTTTAAAATATTTTAAAACAAAAGGATATTTTTTTCATATTTCTCCAGAAAATACATTTTTAAAACAAAAAGAAATACAGACAATTGGACATAAATACTGGCATTTTGACAATTGTTTATAAATGGCTTTAGTGACCAAAGGACATTTTAAAAAAAGAATCAAAGTTTAGTTAACAACTTAACAATAATATATTATTTTGATGCCATCTATGGGCAAAAGCAGCTTAAAATTACTAACAAGGTATTTTGAACTATTCTAGGTATAAACAAAGTCTACTGATGCAAAAATTCCTTAATGTATACTTCATAACTTTTTCAGTGCCCTTAGACTGGCACAAAACTCATGCATTTTGAAACTCAGATTTCAACATCAAACTGGCAACTAACATGCCAAGGTTCCCAAACTCACACTATAATTCTGACAATTTTTGGAAACTGGAGATCTGGAGCTGAGCCTCCATTTGGTTCTCTCAGTATGTGTGGTCTTTAAATTCTCAAATCACCTGCCCCTCTCTTTCAGGTTACAAAAATGGTACCATTGTAGGCCTCCACCATCTGACTTTCCAAATAGATATTCAGATAATCTGATCTCTAAGATAAACTTCTAGCTCTAAATCTTAAAAGCCTGGATCTCAAATTCTTCCTAAAAAGATAACACAAGTACCCCAATTGTGATTGAGAATGACAACCAATTATAACTTATGCCTGTGTAAAGCTCCTAAAGGGAAGAAACTATCTTCTACCTTTCTTTGTGTCCCCACAACAGTGCCTGGCACACAGTAGCTTTTTAATAAACGTTTATTAACTATCTCTTTACTTTCTTATAAGAAATTAGAGTTGGTATGCAAATCCATTATTTATGGCTTGGCATTTATTTAATCATTAGAAATGAATTACATCAAGTTTAAAGTCATACCTAAAGTCCTCAGATTACACATCCAAAAGATAGTGGTTAACTAGAGGTTACAGCACTTACGAAATATTGCACCTCTTTCAATTTTTCTGGTCTTCCTATTTTGATGCCATAAATTGACTACATAAAAAATAAACTACAGTAGGAAAATAAGTTATCACCATAAAATTCAATACAAATTTGCAAACAGTAAGTTTTAAATGTCACCTAGCCTCCGCATCTATAAAATGAAAGGTTTGGACTACAACAGGGATGGGGAACCTGCAGACTCCAGGTTAAATGTGGCCTTCCAGGTCTTCAAATGGGGCCCTTTGTCTGAATCCACACTTTACAGAACAAATCCCACTAATAAAAGGATTTGTTCTATAAAACTTCAATTCAGTCAAAAGGCTCTACCCAAGAACCTACAAAGTTACATGTGGCCTCGAGGCCTCAGGTTTCCCACCCCTGGACTAGATTGCCTTGGAGGTCCATTTCAGTTCTACAAAGATAGAATAAAGTTCCTGCCCGGCCGAGCGCTCCCCTCCCCCGCCCCGACCACGCGGCACTGAGAGGAGCCAGCAGAGCCCAGCAGGAGTCAGGGACCTGAATCTCCGGCAGCTGCGAAGGTCCCACCACCCACAGACGCACAGGTCAGTGAGAGAGA
>CM053770.1:92307996-92327463 GCA_028658325.1 Potorous gilbertii
TTGGGGAGGGGGGAGGGGACAAATGGGGAGAAAATTTTGGAACCCAAAATCTTGTGAAAATGAATGTAAATAAATTTATTTAAAAAAAAAAAAAGAAAAAGCTTTTTCTTGCCTCTTTTATGAGAGATAATTTGCCCCATTCCTTTTTCCCTTCCTCCTCCGAATATATTCTTCTCTCACCCCTTAATTTTATTTTTTTAAATATCATCCCTTCCTATTCAACTCATCCTGTGCTCTCTGTCTATAAATGTGTGTGTGTGTGTGTGTGTGTGTGTGTGTGTGTGTGTGTGTGTGTAATCCCTCCAACTACCCAAATACTGAGAAACGTTTCAAGAGTTACAAATATTGTCTTTTCATGTAGGAATGTAAACAGTTCACCTTTAGTAAGTCCCTTATGATTTCTCTTTGCCGTTTACCTTTTCATGCTTCTCTTGATTCTTGTGTTTGAAAGTCACATTTTCTATTCAGTTCTGGTCTTTTCATCAAGAATGCTTGAAAGTTCTCTATTTCATTGAATTACCATATTTTCCCTTGAAGTGTTACACTTAGTTTTGCTGGGTAGGTTTTTCTTGGTTTTAATCCCAGTTCCTTTGACTTCTGAAATATCCTATTCCAAGCCCTTCAATCCCTTTATGTAGAAGCTGCCAGATCCTATGTTATCCTGATTGTGTTTCCACAATACTCGAATTGTTTCTTTCTAGCTGATTGTAATATTTTCTCCTTGACCTGGGAACTCTGAAATTTGGCCACAATGTTCCTAGGAGTTTCTCTTTTTGGGTCTTTTTCAGGAGGTGATTGGTAGATTCTTTCAATATTTATTTTGCCCTGTGATTCTTGAATATGAGGGCGGTTTTACTTGATAATTTCATGAAAGATGATGTCTAGGCTCTTTTTTTGATCATGGCTTTCAGGTAGTCCCATAATTTTTAAATTATCTCTCCTGGATCTATTTTCCAGGTCAGTTGTTTTTCCAATGAGATATTTCACATTATCTTCTATTTTTTCATTCTTTTAGTTTTGTTTTTTTAATTTCTTGGTTTATCATAAAGTCATTAGCTTCACTCTCATTTTTAAAGAACTATTTTCTTCAGTAAGCTTTCGAACCTCCTTTACCATTGGGCTAACTGTGCTTTGTAAAGCCTTCTTCTCACTGGCTTTTTTGGACCTCTTTTTCAAACTGAGTTACCATATTTTAAAGGTGTTATTTTCTTCAGGAGGGCTCCAAAAAGGGACGCTGACGCTGCAGTGGCTGCTTCTAGTGGTCCAGACCGTGTTCCCTTCTCCTGGGTCAAAGAGCTTTGTCACTGACCTTTGAAGTTGTCTTTGGCATTTGTGCGTTGAGCAATCTGGGAACTGCTACTGCAAGTGGCTCGCTGAAGCCTGTTCTGGGCCCTGTCTCTGTCCCACCACACAGCCCACACTGGTCTGTGCTTTGCTCCATGCCTCCACAGACCTTTCCTGTTGGCCATCCAGACCATCTTGGGCTGGAAACCTGTTTCATTGTCATTTTGTGGCTTCTGCTGCTCTACAATTTGTTTAGGCATTTTTTTACAAGTATTTTATGGGCTATGTGGGGAGAGCTTTTACAGGTCCGTCTTTCTACTTCACTGTCTTCTCCTTTCTATCCATCATTCTTTTTTCTATAGGGGTAGCAATATAAAAGAAAGCACTAGATAAATGTATTAACATCTTTATTATATTATCATTTAGGAAGAACTGTAATCTTATTGAAGTATGATCAGATAGAACTTTTCCTAGTTTTTTAAAAAAACATTTTAAGTCATTCAAAACAAAATGAAGTATTCACAACACTTTGAGAAAAGATTTGACAATGCAAATGTTAAGTAGAAGTTCATTTTGGGTAAGCAAAAGAACAAGACGATGAAAGCTTTAACAAGATGGGTTATTTTTTAGGTCTGTGAGACTCAAGAGAAACTGCTGTTTTCCACTCCACTAGAGGTATTTTTATTTAACTGAGCTTAAGTAAAATAAAAAAAATTTAATAGTGCTAAATGATCCTGGTTAAATAGTACTCTGAATATGGACAGGTCCCTTTAACTATTAAACAGTATACACAAGGAGAAATAAGGGGTACTGATTATTAATTTTTTCATCAATTTAGAAATATTTTTCACAATTCCTTCCTTCACCTCTATCTTTTCTTTCCTATGATAAAAGTAAAAAAACATATTTACGACTAATCTCTTAGGGCCCACCTGGATCTGTTCTTTGTTATTCCTCTCCCAAGTTCAGAAGTGATTTATCAAACTCACTGACTGATGCTTAAGCTAGTGGGAAATGACAACAGATAGAGACACAAAGCAAACTGTTGGCCACCAATTTTAAGCAGAAAAAATCTCAGTCAGAGAAAACAACAAACATACTTATTTTAGGTAAGGTGAGGAGCTTGTGGCATTTGGCCTAATGCAAAAACAGCTCAACAGTTCTAACATGGAGATTAAATAATTTGTTTAATCACAGAAATTTAGCTATAAGATATGAAAATCAGAAACATAACTGGAAAAATAAACATTAAAATTTTTGAAAGCTGGCAAATTTACAGAAAATCTACAACACTCACCAAATGCTTCACCTTAGACTTTTCCTCTTCACTTGATGCTCTCTCTCGAAGAATGGCTCTAGCTAACTGCTCATTGGTGACAGCCCTCTCTCTTTCCAGAAGTTTGTTGATATCTTGGATTTTTCCATGTTTTACTCTACAAAGAAAGAAAGGGCATAATGTAAAAAATAACTTCATTTTTATTCAATGATAATTTCAACAGTTGGTAAATTAGGTTTTAAGCATCTAAATTACTAACTCCTATCCTCTTTAGTAGTGGTAGCCATGACGATAATATTGAAAGTCACCAAATAAAACAGTATAGGTACAAATGTCAACAAGATCAAAAGCAATACTAATTAGATAAATTTCATATACTAAAGTTGAATGATTTACTGGAGTAATGAAATCAAACAAATATGAAATATTAATAGAAAAAGAGAATCATACAGAACTTTTAGGTTTCATGTACTCTAACTTCCCTTTCTTTCCTGCCACTAAAAGATGGTCATCCAGACACTGCTTCCACTACCTCAGAAAGGAGAACATTCCAATAATGGAAGAGGGTCATTGTCAATTTTCCTTCTGTAAGCTAAACCAAAACGTGTTCTACTTATCAACGTACATATAATAAATCTACCTACTTCAACATGACTGCCATTCAAGCATTTGAAAGAAATAATTATGTCCTAAGTCTTATACAAACTGAAAATTTCCACTCAATTACTTCAACCATTCCAGATCTGTCCACTAGCATTCTTATCTACCTCTGAAAGCTTGCCATATTACTTCCCTCAGAAAGCTGAGCTCAAAACCAAAAATATTCCAGAAGTGACATGACCACAAAAAAAAATACACACACTGGCCATGGATACTATACTTTTAACTTATGCCAAGTTTGTATCAACTCTTCACCTACTGTTGGGTCTTAATGGTTTTGGAGTCAACAAAATCATAGTTACTTGAATCCATATTTTTTTCCCTCAAGTTATAAGGGTTGCCTAGGATCTATTAAAAAACTAAAACTTGAAAGGTCCCTCCCCCACCCCACATGAACTATTTTTGTTACACTCCCTTTCAATGCTATGCTAGGCTAATTTTTTTTTTAATTTAAAGGAGCTTTCTATGTATCTCTTAAATTTCACATTACTAGCTCTATAATGTCAGCAACTTTTTTTAACTTTCATCCTTTAATAGGATGATAATCTATGTTTTCCAGTTTTGTATGATTTTCAGATTTGTTAGGTCTACCATGAAACTCATTTTTAAACAAATAACATTGAACTGGAAAGGATCCAGGTGAAGGAATTGTGGGTCCAATCTTTGTCTTGTAAGAAAACTTTATTCAATTATGGGAACTGTAAGCTGTGGTATATGAATGTAATAGGATACTGTTGTGCTATGAGAAACAATGAACAGGAAGACTTCAGAGAGTCCTTGAAAGACTTATATGAACTGATGCTGAGTGAAAGGAGCAGAATCAGGAGGACTTTGTACACAGCAACAATCACAGTACGTGAGGAATTTTTCTGGTAGACTTCAATTTATTACTTCATTGCAATGCAAGGACTTAAAAAATTCCCAATGGACTCTTGCAGCAAAACGCCTTCCACATCCAGAGAAAGAATTATGGAAATGGATCACTGATAGAAGCAGACCATTTTCTTCTGTACTATGTTATGTTTTGTTTTTCGTTTATGGTTTCTCCCATTCATTTACTTCTTCTATGCAATGTGTATTTAATAGGAATGTACGTGTAGAACCTATATAAGATTATACACTGTCTTGGGGAAGGAGTGGGGAGGAAGGGGAAAAAAAACTAAGATATATGGAAGTGACTGTCAAACACTGAAAACAAATAAAATAATTTAATTTAAAAAAAAAAAAGGAACACCATCTACCTTCCTCACAAGTGGTCATCTAGATACTTTTAGCGAAGAGTCAGATGTTTACTCTGGTTCCAACTGTAACACTAAACTTACTTAAGTTGCTTCAAAAAAAATTGTATTGCATGGTTTGAACCTAGCCTTGCATGGTTGAATGTAAGCTGGACCACCTCAAACTCTCGCTTAGAGACCCTTGACTAAGGACCTAGGGTTAGATTTGCCAGAGCTCCATTCAGATCCAAAGACTGATGCAAGGAGTTTTCTCACAATTGTGCATGTCAAGCAACCTATATGTCTTATATGAAAACTGGCCTCCTATTAGTCAATCAGTTACTGTTTCTTTGATTGAAGACACCTGGTGGAGGGAACACTTCTTTTATTGATTTCAGAGAATTGCACCAATTTGCTGTTCCCCTTTCAACTTGGAAAGCCCCTAATCTTTCCTCCAGTTAAAAATGAGGTAACTTAATTTTGTATCCTGGTTTATATCCTGTTAATTGTTTTCTCTTAATGCATAAAAATCTGTCTCCCCCTATATATGGGGTCAAGTACCAAGCTAAGAAGGTCTGGTCCCAAGCTGTCATGTAATCTGCATGCACTGCTTAATGCATCAATATGATTGGAACCTTGAACCTTTGTCATCTATTATTTCAGATTTCACCTGTCACACAGGCTATCTAATGAAGCTCTAAGAAAATGCTACAAGAAGGATCTCTTTCAACTGTGTGGGAGGAAGGTGAGCAAGGAAAAATTCATGGTAGAAGTATCACCTAAGCTAGGCCCTCAAAAAAGGAATATTACATTAAAGAAAACTGAGAGCAGGGTTGAGGGAGACAGAGTTCTCTCCTAAAGTAATATTGTTGATTAAAAAAAACAAAAGTTTGAAGGAAATATAACAAGGAGGAGAGGAGACAACAAGGACATAAAGAGCACATGAAGGATGGGGTTGTTAGGTGACCCAGGGGAGACAGCACCAGCCCCAGGGTCAGGAGGACCTGAGTTCAAATGTTACCACTCTCTAGGGGACCATGGGCACAAGTCACTGAACCCCAAAATTTCCTCCAAAAACAACAACAACAACAAAAGAGTACATGGAGGAGAAGAGCATAAAACTATTAAAAGCAAATTCTGGGTAAAAATTTTAATTTTGTATTTGAGGCAACATATATAGCAAATGGGCCCCAAACTCAAAAAAACTTAATCAAGTGCTGTTGACAGTGGATGTGTGACACTAGAAATCATTTAACCTTATGAGACAACTTCTTGAGAGCAGGGTTTGCCTTTTGCCTTCTTTAAATTACCTCAGGACTTAGCACAGTGCTTGGCTTATAGAAGACACTTGTTGACTGTTGTTGACCAACAATTGTCTTCAAGTATCTGATATCCTCATAGCGTGACAAAAAAGATCAGATGACAGGTTGACCCCAGAAGGAAGAAATATAAAACAGTAACCTATCAATTACATAGTAAACAAATGGAACTATTTTAAAAATATGAACAGACTGATTAATTTTTTAAACAAGAATAATTATGCCAATACAACTGAAATTCAACTAAATTATTTCCCAAGAAACCTTCAACTAATGCAACAGCATGACTCTATCAACCCTACTAAGAAGTCAATTCCATTTACTAAGCATTCAATGAATAAACCTAAGTTCTGGAAGAGTTTTAAAAATCTCCAGTAGTCAGTATGTATATTTTTGCTTTCTCTCTATTGCAGAGGTTGTCAATCTAGCATTCCTAAATTTGATTTTTAATATTTTGATGTCTACAATTCAATATGATTTGATTTCCTCTGAAACTTTTACTTTGCATATTTAAAAATACTATTTTGAGAAGGGAACCATCAACTTCATAAGACTGACAAATGGGTCCATTAAAAAAAAAAAAGACTATCTGCTCAATGCTTTCTCTCTGCAGTACTGAAATCTATTTAAGAAGTCATGGGAGAAATTACATCACAGTAACACATTTCATCTATCATCAATTAAGTATTCAAAATAGTGAATTTCCCATGAAATTACGATTTCACCAATTAAGTAAGAAAACATACACTTTAAAATGTTTGTGGAAATATCTGTGAAATATAAACCTCAATGAATTCTTAAACAAAAGTAACTAAATTTATCTTCTATAGCTGAATCAAGGTCATTGTTATACTGTACTATATTTGAATATACAAAACAACTGATACTGCTTTTATTTTTTTTCTGTGCACATTGCCACTTTGTCAACAAACTGAGTGAAACCATCAAAGTCTGGGGACAAGGAGGGTTAACACCTAAAATATTTCCCCTTCCCTGAGTATGGTGGAACAATGAAAGACTGACGAGGCAATTTCTCAGAGTGAATAATGATGATCAAGAAATCTAAAGGGGAAAAAAAGAATAAGATTCTTCATCCAACACAAGAATGCACAAAAACTCAGCTACAAGCCTGCAGGGAGTGAGAAGGTGGTTCTGGCAGGGAAGATAGCAAAAGCACAGATAAAGAAGCCAGGAACCTGCCAGTGCTGTAGGTGAAAAACCTTCCTGTCCACCTGAAGCCTGCAGCACTTCCTTTCTGGTGGTCAGAGGGAAGCTCCAGACAGGCTGGAAGCCCCTAAATTCTCTGATCTCAGACATGGCCCAACAACAGGCAGCACACTGCCACAAGTCTATGCCTTAGAACTCCAGGCATTCTGCTGACCTTCTCACCTCTGCTTCCTGGCTTCCTTCAAGTATCAGCTAAAATTCCACGTTCTACAAGAACCTTCCTTAACACTGTAAATGACAGTGCCTTCCTCAATTATCTTCAATTTATTTTGTAAGTATCTGTTTTTCCATAGCTGTCTAAATGATGTCTCCCTCATAATACTGTAAGCTCCTGGAGATTGGACTTTTGCCTCTACTGGAGTTTGCAACATTTGAGACAACTGTAGGTCATAACTATGTGCTGAGTAAATGTTCATCAAGTGACTAATGAAGGGAACTCAAAAACCTACCAATGTTCCGGGCAAAGCCATACCAATGCAGGTGAAAGCCAAGGTCAAGTCTCCCAGAAACTGAGGTTAGGACTAAACAAGACCTGACCACCCTATGGAAGAGTATGTAAGATAGAAGAACCTGAACCTTGAACAAAGGCCCAAATAAGGAACTAAGGCTAGGGAAATGAGTAAAAGGAAAAAAATAGCAAAACATTAGGCAAAATATTATGAATCAAGAAATATCTAAGAGGCAAACTCAAGGAAACAATAACTGCACAAATACTAAAGTAGAACCTCAGAGAAGAAAATGGCTTTTTTGCACAGGGTTACAATTACCCTGAAGAAATAAAAAATGAATTACAAAGGAAATATGAGCTCTGAAGTAAAGAATTAGGAAATAAACTAGATTAGAACAGAACTTTATCTAAACAGCAAGCTCCCTAAAAAATATTAAGCAGCAAATGGAAGCCAATCACTCCACAACAAATACTGCAACAAAATAAAAAGACCAAAAAAAAAAAAGATGAAAACCAGGATATTTATTATCCAAAATGACTAATCAGGACACTGGACAAGGAAAGATAATTTAATAATCACTGAATTCCCTGAAAACCATGACAAAGTGGGGTGGGAGGGTAAGCTGGATAGAATATCTAAAGAATTCATAAATGTAAAATGCTCAGGTCAACTGGAACAAAAGGGCAAAGTGGGAGACGGGGGAGAGAAGAGGAAAAAAAATTATCAATCAATCACCTCCTGAAATAGAATTCAAAATTAAAACTGGCAGGAACATCATACACAAAGTTGAAGGCTTCAATGTAAAAAAAAAAAAATACTGTAAGCAAATGGAAAGAAAAAGTTCAAATACCAACAAACCAGAGTCAGGATCACAATAAAACTGGACAGGACATATTTATGGAAAAGAGGAAATGTTAGAAATTATGTCCCAAAAAGTAAATGAAAAAAGTTTATAACCAAGAAAATTTTACTCTGTAAAAATGAATGGAGGCCTTACTGGGAAAAAAGGAACATGATGCAATAAAAGATTTGAAAAGATTCATGACAATAAGATCAGAACTTTATCCTCTGGCCCTGAAAGTCTTTTATAACCTAGGCTCTCCTACTTTTACAGTTTATCTAACACCTTTCTCCCCAACAAATACTCTTCAATCCAATAACACTGGCCTCTCCTGGCTGTTCCACTAACATGACATTGAATCAGTAGGTTCTGGGCATTTTCTCTGGTGGTGTTCCATGCCTGGAATGCTTTCCCTTCTGCCTCTGGTTCCTTTAAAAGTCCGAACTAAAATCACAACTTCTCAAGGAGCCTTTTACAATTGCTCTTAACTCTAGCTCTTTTAATTAATTCCTATCTAGCCTCCATACAGCTTATTTTGTACATATTTGCTTGTTTCCTCCCCCTATTAGACTGTGAATTACTTGAGGGCATGGGCTGGTTTCTTTACCTCTTTTTATCTCCCTAGTATTTAGCATGGTGCCTGACTCATGGGACTTAACAAACATTTAATAAATATTTGTTGACTGACTGACAGCTGAGGAGAAACTCTGAAATACAAAGACAAAATACCAAAGTAGTTATTAGGAGAAATCAACAAGAGAAAAAGAGCAGGGCAATGAATTGAATGTACCACTTTTTAAAACCTGGAAAGGCCATAATGAATCAAAAAAAAAAAAGAAAACAAAAACAATCTAAGCAAAAAATAGAAGAAAAAATAAATTGACAAAATTAAGATTAAGAACTGGTTGCCTTTAATTAACAAAACTGATCATGGTTTAAGAATAGAAAACCAAATTGCCAATGAAAATGGAATGACATTGGAAATCCAAAGAAAACTTACACTAAAAAAAAAAAAAAGGCAAAAATAGTTAATTGAAAAACTATCTCATTCAGTTATATAACAACAAAACTGATAAATGAAATGGATTAACATTTACAAAAATAAAAATATATACAGGTTAGTAGAAATAAAGAATTTAAATAACTCATTCTTAGAAAAAGAACTTAAACAAGCTTAAATTTAAAGTTAAAGTAGAAAGAAAAATTCAAACCAAGACAGATTTACAAGTGAATCCTATCAAACCTTCAAAGAATATTTAGTTCTAAAGTTATTAAGTCGTTTACACAAACAGGGAATGAAACATTCTTCCAGAATGAAGTCTCCCTTGGGACAAAAACATCTAAAACCATGTATACACTTAACCATGTATACAACATTCGTCGAATTAGTCCTCCATGTCTCTGCCTGGTATCGGGAAGATACCTATGAAGACACAGATGCACTTGACAACTAAATCAGGGAAAAAAGAACAGAAAGAAACTATGGACAATATCCTTAATGAACACTGATACAAAAGCACTGAATAAAGTATTAGCAAGGAAACTATAACAATATAATAACAAGAGTACATAATATGATCAAGTTGGATTTTGAACAAAACACAGGTAGGTGCAATATTGTCAAAACAATAAATATTATAAAAATTCCTATAAAATATAAAAATAAAAATTCAGATCATCTTAACTTCAAATTCAGGGTTATATCTACCCACAGTGCCACCCATCTGTTGATTTATGTACTCAAAACACAAAATGTGGTAATATCAACAACCATTTTAACAGCTGGTTCAAAATAAAAAATTTAAAAATGCAAATTAAAATAACTCTAAGATACTACTTCATAAAACAGTGTAAAAACAACAGATTTGAGGATCTGAAGCCAAATAGTCTGAATTCAAAGCCTAGGGGGCAAATAAGTTGAGGGCTTCAGATTCCTCAGATGTGGAATAAGGGAACTGGACTAGATGACTTCCAAGATTTCTTCCAGTTCTTAAGTCTATGAACTAATGCAGAGAAAAACAGAACAAAGAAAGCAATATACACTAATAACTACAACAAAGTAAATGAAAAGTTCCCTAAAACAAAATCCAGGTCTACTCAATCAAAAACATGTGAAGGTCCTTGAGAAAAAATAATGAAACGTACCTCCACAGGGGACTGGAGGGATAGAATATTACATACAATGTTAAATACAGTCACTATTTTAGATTTTTTTGCTTTTATTTTCCTTAGTTACAATCTAGAACAATATGAGAAATGACTCATTTAAAGATAAACTCTATTTTAAAATTTGGTTAAATAATGAGTGTGCCGAATGGACAGCCTTTTGATAATCCATTTTACAGACACAAACAGCAGGTCAATTTCAAGGACAAGTACAAGGGAAAGAGTTATCATCTTCACTGTTTGCCAACATCTTTCTCATGTATGTTGCATGCCATGGTAGGTAGGGTACTTGTACTCAATAGGGGACATGGAGTTAAATACCCCTTGAGACAACAGCTGAGTAATTCTGGTCAGGCCCAGATCAGGTAAGTCCAGTGATTCTGGCTCAGGATAGGAAAGCAATGAAACACTTTCCTTACAACTAAAAAGAATAGTAAAAACAGAAGTTGTTCTCCTCTACTTCCACCTCTATTAGCTATGACTTCAAAACCAAATGAGAAAGAAGTCCTGCACTTCAGAAAGGTCTCTGTCCAACCTCCAGAAACTCCATAAAACTAGGGTTTTCTTGTCTTGTGAACCACTCAAGTCTCAGAGAAAGTATCCCCACTTCCTTAACAAGAAACCATCCTAAAGACTGAAAATAAATACAGGTCCTACCACACAGTGTGATCACCTAGTCATCCAACCTCTTACAGTTTCAATTCCTTTATATGAAAAATGGGAATAATAATATTTTCCTCAAGGTTGTTGACAGGAATGTTTGGCAGACCTTAAAAAACTACAGAAATGTGATTTTCCCCCCTTACTAGATATATAATTTTATTTTACCAGTATTTGAGTAACTTTAATTTTCTCTTATAAGTTAGAAATATAATTTTATAAAAAAAAAATCAATATTTTAGAATCTAATCCTAGTCCTACTGTTAAGGAATATGGGGAGAGAGTGGAGGTGTTCAGTCATATCCAATTCTTCATGACCCCATGGACCATAAGCATGCCGGACCTTTCTATTCTGCACTATCTCTCCGAGCCTGTTCAAGTTCATGTTTGTTAATTTAATGATTAGTTCTAAATATTATTATAAAATGCACACATTTTGCAATAACATACTTTTAGTATGAAATATAAGCAATTTTTAAATCCTATAGACCTTAACTCACTGCTCAAGTTGGGTAAATCAGTTTGCCACAAAGCAATATGAAAATGATATTAACAAAGCTAAAATATTTAAATATTTACAAGTCAGTCAAATTTATATTCTTACTTTTCAAAAAACAAATAATTTGTTTTTGGCTCTACTGCAGAACTTTGTCACAAAAAAAATCATCATATTTTTCAACTGCTTTTTTTCATATGGCTTAGGCCTTTCTCAGTAAGAACAATAAACTACTTGTTTCTAATCTACAAATGGAGGTTGATATCACTATCCTTTCCTCTTCTAATCCTTGGAGGTCTAGTCAGAAGGACAGAAACAAATCCAGACATCTAAAACCAAAGCCAACAAAAGTAAGTCCACAAGCCAAGAGGCACTGAACAATCCTTATTCCTTCTCAGAAAAACAGTAGTAGCTCTGGGAGGCAGAAAGGTTCTTGGATTTTAGAGTTGTGCTAGTCTATTTATCTTCTACATGCAAAAATTTTCCATGTCTCATTCCATCAATAGGGGTGCATGTGTGCATACACACACACACACATACTTTCTCTCTTTAACATACATAATTTTAGGGCTAATTTTGGTGAATCTACTTTGTTCCAAAAGGTTCTGTGACCTCTTTATCTCTATTTTCTACTTCTACCCATGCCTTATAATTTACAGGCTCATTCCCTCCTGTTCGATTTTTCTTCTCTAAATAATAAGTGATAAGAACATGTTAAATAAAAGGATAGGGACTCTGAATAAGGGTCAAAGGAACCTTTCTTCCACAGAAAACACATGATTTCAGTTTTGGGGCTTCAGTCATGTCTATATCACTTGATAGGAGACTTTTTTTGCTCCTTTCTACACAAAGGATTATGTTCTAGTAGTTTCTGGTTAGAAAAAAAGGAAATATGATCTCCAGAGAAATGGAGTCTCTGTGCCTTTCTAAGCCAATGCCTAAGAAAAGTACAGAAGTGAAAGTAGCACACCAGAAACATCAAGAATGATTGTGGAAAAAACTATCCAAAAATGCAATTTTTCTTCTAATCATTTTCCTTGGCTTAGCTGCTCCTGTTTATCATATATCAGATAACAATATTCCATCCAAAAAAGAGCTAAATTTTGATGCTGATCATTTTGGGTCTAAACTTTCGGCTGATGCTCAGGTTCTCTAGTTTCTACACTTGTACCCCAACTCATTAAGCATTTCCTTCATAATTTTGGAATGCTATATATCTATCTCTGGAAAAAATCACTCCATAATCTCCTCTTCCCTATAATAGACCTACAGTTTTTTTAGTCCCTCCTAACATCAAAATATCATCCTCTTAATAGTGTGTTAGTTTTCACTATTATGTTTAATTGCCATGCTAGAAAGACTTCAATGCGATCAGCTAAATTCCCTGTGTCTTGTACCAATAATTTACCACCAATTAATATATCTTTGCTTTCAATATCTCCCTAAACTATAAGACTACTATACTCTGGTTGACTTTTCAACTGGCTATCAGATTGCTTTAGTGAATAAAGAAAAGACTGGCAAAAATTAGAGGCCTAGTCAGGGAAAAAGATAAACTCTGATTTTATGTAGCCACACTGTGTTTCAAATGAAGCAACACTTTATATACAAGAGCAGTTTTCTAGTAAGAAAAGCCACATTATAAAATAAGTAGGGTTTTTGTTATTACTAACAAGGGTTTCCCAAGATTAAAGATATCTCTTGAGGATCTTGGTATTTTTTGGAATTTTTCAAAGTAATATAATGGTTTATGTAAGGAACAGGAAAGGAAACATTATTTCAGACTCCTTGGCCTAACATCATTCTCACATTAAGCTCCTGACACAAATTTCATTTAATTTGTCCTCTTTTAAACACATATCCTTCCTCATTTAAATTCTCTAGAGTTTTAAGTAAAGCAGTGGGAGTTTGGTTTAAGCTTTTCTTATTTGCAAAATGTAATTGGGAGGCTTAATGAAACAAACAAAAGTCAGATTTGCCCTTGTATCTCTCAAGCTCTTTTGAAACAACTTTTTCCTCATCACATTCTCTTTCAAGTGAGAGGCACACTTTTATATGCTACCAAAATGAATTCTTAAACACAACTGTCTCCAATAATAAATGTAATAAATAATCTGCCAAATTAAAAAGAAATAAACTGCTCATTAATATAGATCTCTTATGGTCATTTAAGGAGGCAGACCAAGTTACATCGGCTTCTCTTCGATGGCAAAAATTTCCCATCACGAATGTACGCGTTAGAGGCATTTTAAATCAAGAACATTGTTTAGCAGATTTTCAGGAGGGCTTTAACTGGGTTAAGCCAAAATAACAAACCCCAACCAAGGAAGGAAAGAGGTGCCTTTATCTGGTTTCACAGTAATTTGTCTGACTTAGAAGAACATTCCTGAAGTTAGGGAGGACTGTTTTTGTTGTCCTTTTAAATTTATTATTCTTAATTTTTATAGAAGGAAAATGTCAGCAGGGAAATGCACGATAGGAAGAAAATGAGCTAATGATAAGCAGAGTAAGTAGAATTACAGAGGGACAGAGGGCTATCTCCCTAATGTAGAAAGAAAGCAAGGAAGACCTTAAGTATATTGGGTCATATCTCTCTCCTCCACACCTTTATGAGGTCACACAGGACAAGCATGCAACAGATAGAATTCAATCTGTATCACTGGGGGCAATCCCCAGATAAGCTAGATCTCGGGCACATTGGAGCTAAGGTTAGAGCTAATATGATTACTGTGCACTGTGTGTCAAACACTACTGAACAGTATCAGCCAGGTCTTTCTCAGGTACAGTGGTCCATCTGCATATCAGCTGCAAAGTCAGCAACTGTTTAAGACTGAATTCCCCACAAATGTTTATTTCAAAACTATATTCAAAACTATTCCACAAATATGGAATTGCATAATTCTAAAATGCAATAGAAAGGAAAAGTGATCATCTTTCCATTTCATGAAAGGGAATAGAAAGTAGGAAACTGTTGCTCCAAGAGATGAGGTTATTGGCTTAAATGATTTAAGATTAAGTCAAGAACTGTATAGACAACTGCTTTGCATCATTTCTTCAAAATACATGAACATTTTACCAGAACACTAGCAGGGAGTATAGATTATCATGGAGGCAGATAGATGGTCAAGCATAAACTGTCTAATGACCAGAGAAAACTGCTTCAGGTACCCTAAAAAGAAAAATGAATGACTACAAATTCTTGGGCCACCGTTAATACTAATGACAAGTTTTAATTTAATGTATTATACTTTGTTGGAGAAAATGCTGAACTAACAATCAAAATATGGTTTGCTATATATTTTAAAATGGGAAAGCTGACAAGGTAATTCAACTATTTCAGGCTATAAAAAAATACTGATTAAACAAATGTACAACTTTCAACGTATATCACTCACTTCAGAAAATGAAAAGCAAAACTAATACTTCTGTTCTACAACAGTTTCAAGCATATTGACTGTAAAGTACTAAAGGAAATTCTGTGAATTAACTGATATTCAGAGATGTAGGAAAATATATTTACATTCTCAAACAGCTCATTCAAAAAGAACACCTAAGAAACTAAGTTTGTGTTTAGGAAAGAATTTTAAACAAAATAATAATGATGCTACCTAGAAATTTAATATTTTGTAAAACAAAACCAATTAAAGCAGGAACAATTAACCACCCACTAATATTATTGATAGGATCACAATTTTCATCATTTCAATTCTTTATTTAAAATGTAATTCACAGAACTAGATAAATCTAACTACTGAAAAAGGAGGTAAGTGGAATTTTAGAAAAGTTTAGATATCACAGACCTCTGGAGAAAAACCACACCATCAAATGGAGAAAGGCAGAAATAACAAATGCATCCTTTTTAGATCATAATGCAATAAAAAGTGATAAAAGTCCATGGAAAGATAGACAAAAATCAATTGGAAATGAAATAATCTAATCCCCAAAAAATGAGCGGGTCAAACATCAAACCATGGAAACGATAATTTCATTAAAAAGAATGATAATGAGATAACATACCAGAACACATGTGATGCTGCAAGCAGTGCTTAGGGGAAATTTTATGTCTCTTAAATGCTTACATGAGTAAAATAGAGAAAGATCAATAAATTGAGCATGCAACTAAAAATGTTAGAAAAAGAACAAATTAAAAGTCTCCAATTAAAAACCAAATTAGAAATTCTGAAAATCAAAGGAGAGATTAATAAAACTGAAAGAAAATTACTTAACCAATAAATAAAACCAAAAGCTGATTTTATGTGAAAAAAAATTAAATAGATAAATGTTTGCTTAATTTGATTTAAAGTAGGGAAAAAAAACCAAATTACAAGTATCAAAATGAAAAGGGTGAATTCCCCACCAATGAAGAGGAAATTAAAACAATAATTAGAAGCTCTTATACCCAACTGTAAGACAAAAAACTGACAATTTAGATGAAATGGATGCATATTTACAAAAATATAAATTGCCCAGATTAACAGAAGAGGAAATAAAATACTTAACCTCATTTTAGAAAAAGAAACTGAACAAGCTATCAACTTGAACTCACTAAGAAAAAATTGTCCAAGGCTAGAGAGATTTACAAGTGAATTCCACCAAACATTTAGAGAACAACTGATTCCAATACCATATAAATTATTTGGAAAAACAGGTAAATAAGATGTCCTACCAATTTCTTTTTATAACACAAATAATGGTGCTGACATCTAAACCAGGAAGAGCAAAAAGAGAGAAAAGAAATTATAGACCAATTTCCCTCATGAAAGTTGATGCAAAACATTTTAAATAAAATATTAGCAAAAGAGATTACAGCATTTATCATCAGGATGACACCATGACCAGGTTGAGGATTTATACCAGGAATGCAGGGCTGGGTCAATATTAGGAAAACTATCAGTATAAAATCAATAACAAAGCTAACAGAAATTATATGATTATCTCAACAGATGCAGAAAAAGGCTTTTGACAAAATACACATCCATTTCTATTAAAAACACTAAGCACAGGAAAAAATGGAGTTTTCCTTAAAATAAGTAATATCTAAAACCATCAGCAAGTCTTATATGAAATGGAAATAAACTAGAAGCTTTCCCAGTAAGATTGAGGTGAAACAAAGATAAACATTATCACCACAATTATTCAATATTTTACTAAAAATGACAGCTTTAGCAATAAAAGAAATGAAGGAATTAGGGTAGACAATAAGGAAACAAAACTATCATTCCTCGCAGATGATATGATGGCATATTGAGAGAATCCTAGAGAACCAACTAAAAAAGTACTAGAAATAAATAACAATTTTAGTCAAGTGGCAGGATATAAAATAAACCCCCATAAATCATCAGCATTTCTATATAGTACTAACAAAGCGCAGCAGCAAGAGATAAAAAGAGAAATTCCATTTGAAATAACTGTAGATGATACAAAATATTTGGGAATCTAGATGCCAAGACAAACCCAGGAACTAAATGAACACAATTACAAAACAGTTTTCATACAAATAAAGTCAGATCTAAACAACTGGGAAACTATAAATTGTTCATGGGTAGGCTGAGCTAATATAATAAAAATGACAATTCTATCTAAATTAATTTACATATTCATACCATACCACTCAAACTACCAAAAAATTACTTAACAGAGCTAGAAAAAAATAATAAAATTCGTCTAGAGGAAAAAAAGGTCAAGAATATCAAGAGAATTAATGCAAAAAATTGCAAAGGAAGATGGCCTAGCCTTAGTAGATCTAAAACTATATTATAAAATGGCAATCAGCAAAACTATTTGGTATTGGATAAGAAATAGGGTGGTAGGTTAGGTACAAAATACACAGTTGTAAATGACTATGGTAATCTATTATTTGATAAACCCAAAGACTCCAGCTTCTAGCATAAGAACTTATTTTTTGACAAAAACTGCTGGGAAAACTGGAAATTAGACACAGACCAACGTCTCACACCATATACCAAGATAAGGTCAAAATTGGCATCTGATTAAGATTAAAAGGGGGACACCATAAGTTTAGATCTCTCAGATCTATGGAGAAGGGAGAATTTATGATCAAACAGGAGATAGAGAACATTATGAAATGCAAAATGGATAATTTTGATAATGTTAAATTAAAAAAATTTGTAAAACAAAGCCAATCCAACAAAGATTAAAAGGAAAACTGAAATCTAGGAAACAATTTTTACAGACTGATATAATCTGACAAAGGCCTCAAATCTTATACATACAGAGAACTGAGTAAAATTTATAAGACTACAAGTCAATTGCTAACTGATATATGGTCAAAGAATAAGAATGGGCAGTTTTCAGATGAAGAAACTAAAGTGATCTCTAGTCATATGGGAAAATACTCTAAATCACTATTGATCAGAAAAATGCAAATTAAAACCACTCTCAGTTATCACCTCACACTTATAAGACTGATTAATATGACAGAAAAGGAAAATGATAAATGTTGGGGAAGATGTGGGAAAACTGGAACACTGATGAATTATTGGTGGAGCGGTGAACTGATCCAAACATTCCGGAGAGTGATTTGGGATTATGCTCAAAGGGCTATAAAACTGCAAACCTTTTAAGCCAAGGGTATCACTACTAGGTCTGGATCCCAAAGACATTAGAAAACATGGGAAAGGACCCACATGTACAAAAACATTTATAGCAGCTCCTTTTGTGGTCGCCAAGAATTAGAAAATGAGGGAATGCTCATCAATTAGGAAATGGCTAAACATGTTGTGGTACATGAATATAATGGAATAGTATTGTGCTATAAGAATGATGGGCAAGTGGATTTCAGAAAAACTTGGAAAAACTTAACTGATGCTGAGTGAATTGAGCAGAACCAGAAGACCATTGTCTTCTCAATAACAGCAATAACATGCAAAGATCAACTATGGCAGCCTTAGCTCTTCTTAGCAATACAATGATCTAAGACAATTAAAAAAAAATCGTGATGGAAAATGCTACCCACATCCAAAGAAAGAATCATGGAGTCTAAATGCAGATCGAAGCATACTATTTTCTCTTTTAAAATTTTTTTTTCTTTCTTGTGATTTTTCCCTTTTTTTCCTGATTCTTTTTTCACAACATGATTAATGTAGAAATATATTTTATATGATTGTACATGTATAATCTATATCAGACTGCTCTCTTGGGGAAGGAGGAAGGGAAAAACATCTGGGACTCAAAATCTTATAAAAGTGAATGCTGAAAACTATCTTTACAATTGTAAATTTTACAATTGTAATTGTAAAAAAACAAAATATATTGGGGGGGAATGCATTTCACCACTTGACATTCACTTCAAAAGTATTCTTATCTCCCACAAGAAGAGTCCTAAGAGGTCACAGATCACAAATCTAGAGCTGCAAGACACAGAAGTAATCAAGTCCAACAAAAGATGAATTGAGGTCCAGAAATGTCAAGTGACCTGCCCAAGGTTACAAAGGGGATAAAATAGCTGAAACCTGGTTTCTTGCTTCCAAATCCAAAGTTCTTTCCATTCATTGTACACATACTACATGGTAAAGACTTAGCCTAAAATAACTTTTACTATATGAATAAATGCTTCCTATTTTGATTTAGCACAAATTATTTATGCCATTTAAACAATCCAAACAAAGCCAAACCACAGTACAACTAGAAAGTTATTGCCACAGGTAAAGTACCCCTGCCAAGCCACTGCTACCTCTGTTTCCTAATTTTTTTTTCCTTAAGAATTCTTTCCTCTAGAGCTGAGGAAAAAAAAAAAACATGAAGTTTACTCTCATCACATTCGACTAAAGGAAGGAATAAAATGCACACTCATTTTGGTATGAAAACCTATCTTACAATACAGGAAAGTGGGGGAGAAGGAGATAAGCAGGG
>CM053770.1:92327963-92376166 GCA_028658325.1 Potorous gilbertii
GGTGGAGCTCCAGCCCACTCTGGGAGTCTCTGGCTGAGCTGCCTCTGCCTCTGGCAGAGCTGCCTCAGCCTCTGCTGCAGCGGCCGCTTCCCAGGGGGTCCGAGTCCCGGAGATCCCCCGCTCCCCTCTCAGCCCGTCTCTCTCACTGACCTGTGCATCTGTGGGTGGAGGGACCTTTGCGGCCGGAGATTCAGGTCCCTGATGCCTGCTGGGCTCTGCTCGCTCCTCTCAGTGCCGCGTGGCCGGGGCAGGGGAGGGGAGCGCTCGGCCGGGCAGGACTCTGCTCCCGTTCGGGGTACCTTTGAGGTCGGTTTTTCAGGGCTCTCTGCAACGGAAATCTCCTTCACTGTGTTGCTGCGTGGCTTCCACTGTTCCAGACTTTGTCAGGAGTTCTTTTTACAGGAAATCTATGGGCTGTGGGTTTGGACCTAGCATAGGTGAGTCTTTCTAATCTGCCACCTTGGCTCCGCCCCCTTAGCGAAGAATTTAAAACAAAAGTTACTGTCCGTAAATTAGAGAATGGTTGAACATATTATGGTATATGGTATATGGTATATGAATACAAAATACAAAAATAAAACCAAAGGGAAAAAAGCAGCTCAGTAAAATTAAAGCATCAACAGAGTCTGAAAGCATGGACAGCGTTTCCATATACAGTTCCCTACCTTTGCAAAGAAAGAAGGGGTATTCTTCTATCTCTGCATATTCTCTTCTCTTTTCTCGGGTCTAAGCTTCATCCCTGTAATGATGCAGCATTCGATTTCTTTGTGTTTGTCCTTTACATTTATATTGTTGTAGTAATTTGTATCATGTTTTCCTGGTTCTGCTCACTGATATGTTTTCAAGACATTTTTATGTGAGAACATAAAGATGTTCTCCTAACATTTTAGCAATATCTCACTTGAGAGATTTTTGTAATGAAGGGTATTAGCCCCTTTACTCCCTAGGACTTCTCCAGGAAAAACTCCTTTCTTCCTTTAACTGAGCATATAATTATGTAGTTATTTAAGGATTACAAAGCACTTTATATAAGATTTATCATTTGATCCTAATGAAAACCCTTTGAGATAGATGCCATAGGACATAGATTTAGAACTAGAAGTGTCCTTTAGAGTCAAACCATAGTCAAATTTCATTGACTAGTTTTAAGGATGAAGAAATTAAGGATCTTGCCAAGGTCACACAGGCTGCATGTGAAGAATCCTGCTAGGATTCCCATTCAGAATCTTTTACTCCAATCCAGGCAGTCATGGGACATTATTATTCTCGTTTAACAGATGAGGACAATAAGTTTTAGGGAGATTAAATGACTTGCTGATGGTAGAACAGCCTAAGGGGCTCAGCTAGCAGAGGTTATGGCAGCTTAGGAGACTGGGTTTGCTAAAGAGTCAAACTATCAACTTTAGTTTAGTCAGTGTTTATTGATTCCCAGTTATTTCTTGGGGGGCATATGGTAATATTAAATTTTTCAGATTCCATCTGGGCAAGAATGAAGAGTCAGGCAAGTGAAAGAACCCCACATTTACCTGAGGTCCACGGTGTCAGAAGGAATCCTTTGACACAAGCTACCATATTTTCAACGTGATTTTGGTTGCCCACACTATTTGTTAGGTATTTTGCAAAGTCTTTTCAATTGATTTAGTTCCATCCCATTGCAGGATTCACTTTAGAATCTTATTCAACTGCTCCCACTTCAGGGCAAAGGCAGTGAGCCAAATTCTTTAGGGTAGCTACTGTGGTGAGGGGAAAGGCAGATGGTTCAAATATGGATTAGTCTCTCTAGCTAGGGACCAGAAACATGGCTTTTTCTCTCACTTAACTTTTTCTAGAAATTCCACATTCCTCTGCTACTTCCCCCTCCCTTTAAAATATCCATTTTTGTAATCTTTTCCAGGCTCAACTATCTTAGATCTGTTTCCTTTTCCATCAACACTAGTGTGGGGGAACATTGAACAGAATGGTTTCCTTGGAATGAAGATTGGATCCTGGTGTCTGGAAATATCTAACTTTCATGAGTCACAGAAGAGTTGGAAGGGATCTCAGATGTCATCTGAGGCATTTCTTCGCTGAATTATGAATATGAGTTCAAAGGGACCTTAGAGAATGTCTGTTCCAAACTTGGCCCAAGTAAGAATGCCCACATATCCAAGAAGTGGTCAAGTGAATTTTGATTGAAGGTTTCTAGTGAGAGGGAACCTGATACCTTCTGGAGTCTATTACAACCCATTCTTGATGAAACTGTGTTGGTTATACACATTTCTTCCTTTTCTTGATGTTCAACAACCATCCCTTTAATACATTATAGAATTTTGTCAGAAATTGAAATCAAGGTCATGACCTTACAGACTATTCTCTATTTCGAAAATTCAGTAACACTTGCCCTCCTCCAATCTTTTCTGTAGCTCAAAATATTCTTGAATAATTTTTAAAGTTCATTAATAGGGTCTCCCTAACCATGGCTGCGAGTGCTTGTCAGTATTCTCCATGATAGCTCACATCTAGGCCTGATAACTTGAACTCCTCAATAGTATCTAGTTTCTTTCTCTCTTTCTACTTATTTGGCTATTAGCTTTCCATTAGTCAATTTTCTTCTATCCTTTTCAGTGTAAGAAAACATTCTCCTGGACAGAGAAACAGAAGCAAAAAAAGAAATTAGTTAAGCACTGCCTGCTTCCTGCTATCTTTTATGGTCATCCTTTCTACTCTATGCAGTGGTCCTGTCCCTCTTTTGATCCCTCCCCCCCACCTTTCCACTATAGTACCCCTCCCCAAATCCTCTTTATTATTCTTAACATTCATTATCAGGCTCATCTCATCCCTAGCTTTGGCATTCCCGACAATTTTATCACAGGTCCATGCCATGCTTTTCTATTCATCCTGTACTACCTGTCTTTGCTTTCATCTCCTGCAATGTCTTTTACAAATCTAAGATGGCTCATGAGTTCTTTGTGTAGCCACATTGATCTTTTTTGACAGCTTTTCCTTTCCATCTTCATTAGATCTCTTTCTCTTTATTCTCTCAGAATGCCATTTTTGAGAACTTCGCATCCATCCTGGAAGTATGAAAGTACAGGACATGTTGGAAACACAGAGAATTGCCTCATTTGTCTGGAACGTAGCGTTTGTGGAGGGGAGTGATATCAGACAAGAAAAGAAAAGTAGAGGGTTGTCAGATTGTGGACGATCCTGGATGTCATGCTAATGAAATTTAATAAGTTTTCAATATGGATGAGTGACCTGCGCTAAAAGGAATCAGAACTCAGATACATGCAATTATCAATCTCAGTTCCAGAAGAATCATCCAACATAACTCTCTTTCACAGGGAGATGGTAGAATACGGTGCAGAATACTGAAAGATATTTGCCAATACATTTCTGGGTTTTGCCTTGTCGTAATTCTTTGTTATTACGAATAGTTTAAGGGAAGGTGATTGGACACAATGCAAAAAATAAGCATCAGTAAAACAAAAAGCAAAAAATATAAAGGGTCTGGGAAGATGTGATTGTATACAGTGAGCTGCCCAATTCAAAGATACTTAAATGTTTTCACCGATTCATGACTTCATCTGTGGGGACACTCTTTTTTTATCAATAAGATTCAAGGAAGTGTTTACAATCTTATCAGGGAGGAGGACAGGGTGGGCTGGGATGATATGACCACAAATAAGCTGAGAGACCAGGTAGGGGGCTGGTAGCATGGCACAATGATGGCCTGGGGTTCAGGAAGACCTGGGTTGAAATTCCATCTCTAACACTTACAGCTTTGGGCTTATAATGGAGAAATCACTTATTCTCTCTGAACCTCAGGCAACTCTCTAAGACTTAGCTAATAAATAATCATTCAACACTAACAATAATTATAGTACATTCATATAGCACTAACTATGCGCAGGCAGCATGCTAAGTGCTTTATAATTATTCTCTCATTTGGTCCTCACAACAATCCTGGAAAGTAGTTGTTCCTATTATCCCCAATTTACTGTTGAGGAAACTGAGGCAAACAGAGGTTAAGTGGCTTGCCTAAGGTTATAAAGCTAGTAAGTGTTGGAGGTTAGATTTGAACTCCTATTCCTGACTCCAAGCCCAGTGTTCTTTCCACTGCATTGCCTAACTGGAGTCTAGAGGTCTGGTTGCCCCTCTTCATTGATCATTCTCTATGTTGGAGCTGACAAATTTTCCAGTTTCCTTTTCTCTTATTTCCTATAATTTAGAGTCAGCATCTGCTGAAGCAAAGCTCCTCTCATTCCATCCTTTCTCTCTTTCTTCTCTCATTCATTTCCCACTTGGCCCTATCCCTCCACCATCCACATCCTCTTCCACCCTTCTGTTCCATTGCAAACTTTAGAATCCTGGCTGTATTCATAGATCGCCTTCATTTAGCTAGAAGAAGCCCTACAGACTATCTAATCCAAATTCCTTATTTCACAGATGGGAAAATTAAGACCCAGGGAAGTTGTTTGGGGCCCAAGGTCACATAGGTAGTGAGATGGGATCCATAGTCAGATCCTGTGACTTCCACAGTATGGTGTTGTTACTAACAAATTCCCCTCATCCTAGATCTGTTCACCTTCTTCCTAACCACTGGCCTCCCAGTTAATTAGTCTCCTAAATTCTCCTATTTTTCACTTTCATTCCATTGCATTCATATATAAGTACAGCCATGTGTTCTAGGACTCTTCCACTTCTATGATCCAGAGCTCTGAAATTCTTGTCTCTAACTCCTTCTTTTCCTTCAATCTCTTCTCCTGCCCTACTCCTCATAAAACTATTCTTCACTTTCCTCATATCCTTCAGTCTCACCATCCTTGCCTATTCTCCCACTCTATTATTCCTACTCAGCCTCCCTTCACTATCTTCAGTAGAGATCCCCTAGTTGACCATTTCAAGCAGTTACTCTTGGATTCCTTACCCTCTTATCACTAGGTATGTTGAAAAGCGTCAACTTTGGATCACCCCCACCCTCTAGCTTCTCTTCTACTCACGTGCTTCTGAATATTCCTAAAAAAAATAAAAACCACATGCAACCCACCTGATTGGGTTCACTGCAAATGTATAATAAGTAATCTCAACTGTTCCATTACTGTGGCCCTACAATCATTTTATTATTCCGATTGATCACTTTCTCTACACCAGTTGTTCCACACAGCCTTCTTCCACCTGCCATACCTCCTCTCATCTCCTTCTTTGCAGGTTTCACTTCCTATTTTACTAGAAAAAAAATGGAGGTCATCATTTTCCCCCACTGCTTCTTCCAAAGTGCTTGGCATATAAAGGGACTTAATAAATCATTGTTGGTTGATAGATACATCATCAACCATTTTCTATGTTCTTGTCTCTGATGCCAAAGCTAACTTCTCCATTTGTGTTTTTAATCCTATTCCTTCTATTGTCTACTAGGCAGCAAAGTGGATAAAGGACTGAGCCTGGAGTCATGAAGACTTGAATTAAAATCTAACCTGTGACACTAGCTAGCTGTGTGACCCTAGGTAAGTCACTTAACCTCTGCTTGAGTTTCCCCACCTGCAAAAGAGGGGGAATAATAAAAGCATCTACTTTGTAAAGATCAAATGAGATAATATTTGTAAAATACTTAGCATAGTGGGTGATATGTAATTACTTATTTCTTTTCTTTCCTTATAATACCTTGCCTTCCCATTCATTCTTTCTCATCCCTTCATTTTAATTTGTCCATATCCATTGGCTCCTTCTCTTTTGCACACAAAAGTACTAAGGCTGGAACATTCTTTTATTTTTTTGAGGCAATTGGGTTTAAGTCACTTGCCCAGGGTCACACAGCTAGCAAGTGTCTGAGGCTGGATTTGAACTCAGTTCCTTCTGACTTCAGGGACTGTGCTCTATCCATCTTGCCACTTAGCTGCCCTGATCTCCCACATTCTTAAAATTTTTTTTACTTGACCATGTCATCCTTCAACAATCTCAGTCAGTCAAACACAAAGTATTTATTAAGCACCTGAGTCCATATTGGTCTAATCAGCTATAGTCTGAAGCTTTACTCTACCATAGTGATGTCCTTTTGGGTACCTTCAACAACAAAGGACAGCAACCAATCAACCAATACAGCACTATGCTAGGTGCTGGAGACACAAATGCAATGAATTAAAAAAATTCTTATTTGCCATAAGCTTACATTACAGTGAGATAATTACTTATTGTATGAAATACAATTACGTTCTTACTTAAGTAACATGTAACATTTACAGTTTTATATAATCTGGATCCCACCTAAACTTGCTAGTGATTTCATATCCTTCCTCTTTTTGCACTATTTCCATCAAGCTGATTGGTTAGCTATTTCTTGGAGTAGACATTGCACCTCCCATTTGCCCTGCCTTTATACAGGTGGCTTCCTTTATCAGGAATGCTCTACCTCTTCATTTCTGCCTTTTAGAATTCCCAGCTTTTGTATAAAGCACAGCTTAGGTGTCCATTCCTATGACCTCACAGACTTCTTGAAGTCACTTTGTAAAATTTTTATGCAGACTTTGTAGAGCTGTTGTTTCCATCTCCTGCAACAGAATGTAAGCTATTTAAGAGTGGGAACTGTTTTTTTTTTTTTTTGGTCTTGGTTTCTCCATTGCCTAGGCCCTGTGTACAACTGAACAGAATTCAGTTGTCAACGCCCTACGATACCACTCAGTCACAATTAATTTGCATATGAACTTACTTGTCTATATATTATACTTTCCAATAGGATGCAAATTTTTCGAGGCCTGTAACGGTTTCTTTCTCTGTTTTGAATCCCCAGACTCCAGCTTAGCACATAGTAGGTTGCTCTAAAGAGCAAATGAGCCACTGTGGTAGTGTCTTAACCTCTGCTTCAGTTTTCTCAGCTGTAAAATGGGTGTCATAGCATTTGTCTCCCAAGGTTGTGGTGAAAGTTTTTAGCACAGCAGTTGCCACAGAAATGCTTATGTCCCTTCCATTCCCTGCTCTTTACCTGCTAATCCAGAACATAAGGACAAATCATCCCCTTAATTAATAAGGGCTTAAGAATGCTTGCTGAAGGAACGAATGAACCGAATGAATGAAAGTACAGAGGAGGAAACGTCGCAGAGTATATTAAATTACGGTAAATAAGGGCAAGGGCACAGCTAGGTGGCGCAGTGGATACAGTGGTGGGCCTAGAGTGAGGGAGATCGGTTCAAATCCAGTCTCAGACACTTACAAGCTGTGTGACCCTGGGCAAGTCGCTTAACCCCGTTTGCCTCAGTTTCCTCTTCTGTTAAATGAGCTGGAGAAGGAAATGGCAAACTACTCCAGGATCTTTGCCAAGAAAACTCCAAATGGGGGGAGAATCAGACACGACTGAAACGAGTGAACAACGACAACAAAAATAAATGTAAAATAAGCGGGGTTATTTTATCTGCATCTCTTTAAGGCTGAGGAGCTGTTCTTTTTGCAGGTGTCTGCTAATTTCTGGCTCTGTAAGACTACAAATCCCAGAATTCCGTGCCTAACCTGGTTCTTCTCCCGTTTAAGTAGAAAGAGGCCCGAATACCCGCCATCCTTCGCCAAACTACAAATCCCATCACACCCACGGGTTCCGGAAACTTTTCATTTCTGACGAGTTGCCATAGCATCCGGATCTGTGGCCAATTACCCGGGCCCCTGTAAGGAGCTGAGGCGGGTCTTTGGCCCCGCGGACCAATAGGGCATCTGTTCGCTACTGAGCATGACCGGAAGGATCCTGAGGGGATTGCCCGGCGCTGTCTCCTTGCCGCTGTCCCTGCGGTGGCCCGTGTCTCACCCGCCGAGAAGGAGCAAGGGCAAGGGGGACCGGGCGGCCTGTGCTCCCGGCGGCGGTGGTGCGTGCGTACTGGACGGGAATCGGGGCCGCTCGGCTGCTGCAGGGCCCCAGTGCGAGCCGGAGCCATGGGCGGGACGTCCAGCACCCGCCGGGTCACCTTCGAGGCGGACGAGAACGAGAACATCACGGTGGTGAAGGGCATCCGGGTGAGTGAAGGGGCGGCGGGGTCGGGTTGCCGGGCCTGCGTCTCTGGACCGAGGCCCAAGACCAGCCCACGTCAGAGCGGCCGAGGATCCCCGGAGGGGGCTGCGGACATAAAGAGTTTGATTTGGAAGGATCTTTAGATCCCGAGCGACCGCACTTAACAGATAAGGAAACTGAGGCTCCTCGAGGGGAAATGACTTGTCGGAGACCCCTCCTGCCTTTCACTTTCCACTGCCTCTAACTTCTCGTGGTCCTGGCGGAGCAGCCAGAGCCCTGCGTGCCCTCTCCGAGAGGCTCCCAGCCCGGGACCTTGACTGGCAGCCTGGGCCTCTGCAGGCTTTCCGCTCTGCCCCAGCTCCTCCAGGTCACCAGAGTGCCTGGCACCACGTGCCTCCTTCTCCGCGCCACTTGGTGCCCGTGTGGTTGTGGGTGTAGTCGGAGAACTTTGGAGTTGGAAAGGACCCTGGAGATCCTCCCATCCTGTCGGGCCAGCTCTCTCCTTTTGCTTCCTCTTACTTTACTTTCTGTCTTATTTAGAGGAGAAAACCGGTCCTTAGGTAGTGGAGTGACTTGTCTAAGTTCCACAGGTGGCAGATCTGCTCTGATTCCTATTCCAGTGCCCTTTTTCTCACCTGGCACCAGCTCGTTCAACCTCTCCCCTCCCTCCCTCCCTCACCTGTTTTAAACCCAGGCCGTTAGTTGGTACGTAATGAGCAAGTGTCTGTTAGTGTAGCGTAAGATTGAATCAATTTGTTTCGGAAGTATGTTCATGACTGTAGTTGATCTCACATTTCTTGCCTCCTCAGTGGGTGGGGGACGGGAAGAAGGGAGAAAATTTAGAACTCATAATTTTACAAAAAGGATGTTAAAAATAAACAAAATATTAAATTGATGTAAAAAGTATTGAATCAGCTTCAGATAAATGTTAGAATGGGATTTGTATTATTCCTGTATTAAGGTAAACGGTGTACCAGTCCCTTAGGGTGGGTATGGTCTTATTAACTTCACGCATTATCCATCACGCTTGTGTTTGGAAGTAGGATGTCCAAAACTAACAAATGAAATTATGTTTAAAGAATGTTGTAATAATAAGTATACATGTAAACACACCCTTATTTATCCTGTTGTTGCAGAACCAGCCAGATTTATTAAAGTTTTATCTTTCAATAATTAGTTTCAGAAAATAAGCTACATAAGTAGTTGGATAATTATAAACTTTATTCTTTGAATGTGTTGCCATACTAAGTGAACCAGAACCATGAAATCACAGATTTTGAGAGAAAGAAGTGACCTCAGCAGCCATTTAGTTGAAATTATACACAGCATTATACAATACAATCCCACTATAACATCTAATATATTGGTCATCCAACTAGTTTGAAGATTCCCAAGGAGAGGAACCCTGCCACATCTCTAGGGAGGTCATTCCTCTTTTGGATGTTTTAGGAATGTCCAGTTAGGAAGTTTTTTATAGTTAATAAGTCTAAATTTACTTCTTTGCAGATTCCACCTATTGCTCCTGGTTCGGCCCTCCAGGTTCAAATAGAAGGTATCTAATTCCTTCTTTACACAATAGCCCTTTAAATACTTAAAGACAAGTATCACATACCTCCTTTTCTAGGCTAAATGTGACTGGTCCTTCAATTAATCCTAATATGCCATGGACTCAAGGCTCTTCACCATCCTGGTTCCCCTCCCTCAGACACCACAGTTTATCAATATCTTGCTTAAATATTGTGCTTGGAAAATGAACACAGTTCTCCAGATGGTGTTTAATGACAGCAGAATATAGTGAAACTAACGTCTCCTTATATTTGGAAGCTAGGTCCCAGGAGCCTATTAGCTTTTTTGGTTGACACACCACAGCTCACTCTTATTGAACTTTCAATTCACTAAGACCTCCAGATTATTTTTAGAATAACTGCTGTCTATTCATGCCTGTTTAGTTCAACTTTTTATCTATGATCTAGTTTCTTTTTCATGATATCAGTGGTAATATCAAGCTTTATATTATAATTTGAGGTTGACTTTTTTGAGTTGTGTTTATTTTGTTTTAGTCTCTTGGAATCTGTTCATTCAGTAAACATTTATTAGTCATGTCTTATATGCGAAGGTGCTGTTCTCCATTGTTTAGGATACAAAGATGAGTCAGATACAATCTTTGAGAAGTATAGTGTACTAAAATAGTTTATTTTGTTTTCTAGGTAAGTGAATAGGAGACATAGAAGTTAAGTTCTGTGGAAAATCTAAGCAGGGAGAAATGACTTCTGAACTTGGGGGTGTAGGGAATCAGTGAGCTTGAGGGATAGGTAGAATTTCAAAGCTTCAAGGAGGGAGCAGGGAGATTACATTGTAAATACAGGTTGGACTGAGCAAATGAATGGAGGTGGGAATTTCTTCAGATTTATTCAGGAAAAAGTGTAGAAGATTTACAAGGTAAGGTGTGAGTTGTTTCACATCCAGTCATAGGTGGTTGCTTATGGATTTTATTTGTTTTTCTGAAAATGGATAATTCTGTTAGAATGTGGAGGGCCTATGCGGGGGGAACTGTAGTATTAAAAAAGGGGCATCAATTAAATTTTACTTCCTTCTTTCCCTGAGAAAAAAAAGAAAATAAATGTAGAGAGAGGAGTCAGTTGTGAAGGTTATTAAGATTAGAACTGAAAAGTAGTTTGGGCTTTTTAAACTATGCAAGGAAGAGCCATTAAAAATTTGAGCAGGGGAAGCATGGGCTGATTGGAGGTTGATTTAGTTGATGGCAGGTTTGTAGAGGGAGAGCTGAGAGGAGGCAAAAACTGGAGTTGAAGAAAAGAGGTAAAACACTGTTGCAGAGGCCCAATGAAAGAGACTAAGCTTGACCTAAGAAAGTAGCAGTGGAAATGGAAAGGAGTAGAAACATTTAAGAGATCTTTTAGAAGTAGCATTGAAAGTACTGGGCAAATGATATGTGGTTTAAGGAAGAGAGAAGAATCAGAGATGATTTTCAGGTTTTGCACCTGAATAAATTCTAGGAGCACCATTGACAGAGTTAGGAGAGTTAGGAGGAAGGCAAAGGAGGGGGAAAAGTGATGAGTTTGGTTTTGGACCTTTTGGTGCGAGATGCAGATAGATGTCGGAGCAGAGCCTTAGAGATCAGGAAAAAGGTCATTTGGAAGTCATTTACATAGATATCAAAGGATCTTCCATCTAGAAGTCGAAGGGATAGATTATTTCTTTCGTTTTGAAGATGAGGAAAGTGAGGCCAAAAGAGGAAGGAAGGAAACAAGCATTTATTAAATGCTTACAATGTGCCAAGCATAGTGCTGAACACTTGTTTTACCCTCAAATGATTCTCTGAGGTAGGTGCTGTTGTCCCCCTTTTTATAGTTGAAGAAGCTGAGGCAGACAAAGTTAAGTGACACGTCCAGGGTTACACAGGGAGAGAGGTGGGATTTAAACCATGGTCATATCTTTTCACAGTTCCTATCTGCTTCCAGTAATTGTTGTAGGAGTGAAATAAAATTGTCAAAGAAACTTGTATATAGAGAGAAGAGCCGGACCTAGATCGGTTGGAGGAGAAAGAATAGTCTAAATCAGGGATTCTCTTTTTCTTTTTTGACTGTTTAGTGTGGGAGAAATTTTTTTTTTTTCATTTTTAACATTTTATTTTTTCCTCAATTACATGTAAAATCAAACTTTTGACATTTTTAAAAAAAGTTTTGAGTTCCAAATTCTTTCCTTTCCACCCTCCCTACTCCTTCCCTGAGATGATAAGCAATATGCTTTAGGTTATCTGGGTGCTGTAAAATATTTTCATATTAGTTATTTTGTGGAAGAAAGCTCCAATAAAACAAAAAAAGAAAGAAAGTGAAAAATAGTATATTTCAATCCGTATTCGGACACCATCAGTTCTTTCTCTGGAGGCAGATAATATTTTGCATCATGAGTTCTGTGGACTTGGAACGTTGTATTACTGAGAGTAGCTAAGTCATTCATAGTTGTATATTGTACAATATTACTGTTGCTGTGTATGATGTTTTCCTGGTTCTTCTCACTTCACTCTTTATCAGTTTATGTAAGTCTTCCCAGGTTTTTCTGAAGTCATTCTTCTCATCATTTCTTATAGCTCAATAATATTCCATCACAGTGATTTACCACAACTTGTTCAGTCATTCCCCAGTTGATGGGCATCTCCTCAATTTCTAATTCTTAGCCACCACAGAAAGAACTGCTATAAATATTTTTGTACACATACGTCCTTTCCCCTTTTTCATTTCTTTGAGATAGAGACCTAGTAGTGGTATTGCTGGGAATATGTACAGTTTAATTGCCTTCTGGGCGTAGTTCCAAATTGCTCTCCAGAATGGTGGAATCAATTCACAACTCTATCAAGAGGGCCTTAGTGTCCCAGTTTTCCCACATCCCTTCACATATGTATTGATTTCCTTTTCTGTCATGTTAGCCAGTTTTATATTGGGGTTCTTAACCTGGTAAGAATCTGATTCTTAAACTTGTTTTAAAAACTATTTTGACAACTGTATCCAGTATAATTGGTTTATGTCCTGCGTTTTTTATTTTATGCATTTAAAAATATTGTTCTGCGTAAGATTCTATAGACTTCACCAAAGAGATCCTCAATAGAAAAAAAGTTTTAAGACTCTGCTCATCCAGTTAATACCTGATGTGTGGCCATTTAAGGTTTGCAGGTCCTTTGCACTCATTCTCATTTAATCCACAAAGTTATTCTGTCATACGGTGCTCTTATTTCTCCCACTTTATAGTTGAGGAAACTGAGACCCTGAGAAGCAGCTTAGGTGGCATAGTATATAGAGGACTGGGCTTGGAGTCAAGAAGACCCGAGTTTAAATCCAACTTCCGGCACTGACTTGCTCTGTGAACTTGGGCAAGTCCTTAACTCTTACTTGTCTCAGTTTCTTCAGCTGTAAAATAGAGATAATAACTACCTTGTAGGGTGTTGTGAGGATCAGATGATAGCGCTTGTAAAATCCCTAGAATTTGTCCTGGTACAAAGTTGTTTCTTAGCAAGTGCTGATCTCCTTAACTTAATCTAGTCCATTAACTGGCATTTTAAATGCCAGATCCTCTGTTCGGGGCTGGAGTACAAGGGAAAACGTGAATCACTTCCTACCATTGAGGACCTTACATGCTACTGGGATAGACAAGATGTACACATGTAAATATGTGCAAAATAACTACAAAGGAATACTTGCAGTGTTATGGTTGCAGAGCTCAAGAAAGACTTAGGGTGGAGGTGACATTTGAGTGAGCTTTAGAGGAAGCTAGGGATTCCAAGCATTCAATTGGGGAAGCATGTTATAGGGAGACAGCTTGTCCAAAGGCATGGCGATGGTAAATTGAAACGTGTGTGTGAAGGAAAACCTTGATTGATTTGAAGAATGTGAAGTAATCTATGAAGGTTGGAAAGGTAGGTAAGAAGCAAATTGTGAGGAGCCTTTAATATTTAACAGAAATGTTTGTATTGGATTTGTTGAGCAGGGGAGTGCCGTGATTAGATCTGTGTTTTAGAAATATCTTTTTGGCAGCCAGGCATCAGATAGATTAGACAGGAGAAGGGTTGCTGAAAACTGCTGACAGAAATTAATGATCTAAAATAGCGGATGAACCCAGGATTAAAAACAAGTTTTGGGAAAAAAAATAAAACTTATTTTTGGACATTTCAGTTTGAGTTGCTGATGGGACTTCCAGTTGGCAGTGTCCTATACAGGAATTTGGTCATGTGGTCTTGGAGCTTGTAATATAGATTTAGTAATAAAATTGATACATAAGTACTTGAAGGGTTATCTGAAATCACCTTAAATTAAAAGAACCAAATGAGAGATTGTTAAAGAGTATAGAGAGAAGAAAGCCCACATTCAGAACCTTGGGCAACACTCAACTGAGGGTTCCAGAAGGGGAATAATAAACTGTGAAGGATGGTTAACTATGTAGGAAGGTAATCAGAAGGCTATGGCATGTCTGCAGTGAAGGAAAGAAAAGACTAACCAGAAAGAGAGAGTAATCGGCGGTGCCCACTGCTACAGTAAGGTCAAGGAAAATGAAGACTGAGAAAAAGGCCGTTAAAGGCCTGTGGTGATTAGGAGACCTTTCCCGTCCCTGCAGCTGCTAGTGCCTTTGCCTCTAATGCCACCATCTGAGGCTTCCATCTATTGTGTATGAGTCTTATATATACTGATTTCTATGTGTTGTTTCACCCATTATAATATCAGTTCTTTGAGGGTAGGCACTGCCCTAGCACAGAGTAAATATTTAATAAAGACATGTTGATTGACAGAATTGGGGATATTTAATCTGGTGAATACTCACATGTGACATTTGAAAGGCTGTTACCTGACAGAAGAATTAGACTTTGTTGTCTTGGCCCCGGAATGCAGAGCAGGTGACTGGTTAGATACAAGGCAAAGCTTTGTAGCAGTTAGGGCTGTTCAAAAGTGAAAGGGGCTGCCTCAGAAGAGGGTGAATTTCTCCTTGTGGGAGACAAAGGCTGCATGACCAGTTTTTGAATAGGATTCTCTTATTTCTGGCTGGGTTAGATGGTTGCTGCAGTCCCTTCTGTGAGGTCATAGGATAAGATACTCATTTTATTAGTTGAGAAACTAGGGCCCAAAGAGGTTAAGTGACTTACCCAGGGGTACCACTAGTAACCATTACACCATTTGAGTGACCTTTGAGAGTGCTAGAGGCAGCAGTCAAATTGCAAGAAGTTGACAAGTAGAGGCATTGGATAGACAGTTTTAAAATTTGTTGTTTTTATGGATATCTTTTGTTTTTTACATTGCCTTAATTTTTTTTATTTTATCACTCCCCACTTCTCTATTGAGTGCACTATCTGTTGTGGTGAAGAGTCAAAAAGAAAGAGGAAAGAAGTAGTTCAGCAGAGCTAGCCAACTTTCACTTGAGATTGGGGAAGGAGAGGTGATGTAATGAGATGGATAGAGTGTCATGGGAAGGATTAGGAAAACCTGAGGATGTTTGTAGTAATGTGAAATGCATGAACAATGAAATGATAACTGGAATAAAGATCCTGGAGAGGAAGCAGGGTTAAGGAAGATCATAGAGAATTAGTGTTATAGATAATTGGGTATACCTCTTTGTCTGTGACTCAAATGAAGCGAGCACTCATGATCCCGAGAAGTGTGAAGAATGGATAGAGGGCAGTTGAGGGAAGCCCCCTTTGGATGGCATCAGCTTTTACAGTGCAGTAGTTGTGGCTGCATAGTTGGAAAGAGGTTGTCACTTAATTTGAAGCATATATAGAGTAGAGAGGAATTTGGTCATGTGGTCTTGGAGCTTGTAATATAGATTTAGAAATAAAATTGATACATAAGTACTTGAAGGTTATAAAACACTTTCAGAATCATCTGAAATCACCTTAAATTAAGGTGTTATATATCAAATTTCTGGCTTTCTTGGTTTTAGCATGACCATATATATGGTCAGCATTTAGACTTGAACCTTGAATAACTCAGTGAACTTTGCATGAAGAAAAATGGCTCAGTTCTGATCAGGCTTCTGACATGAGAATGGAGAATATATTCATGGTTTAGTACAACCCTTCACTGATACAGGGAGATAGACTGAAAATTGATTGAATGAGTTTAGCAGTGTTACTATAACATAGCATTTCAGTACAACTGGAAAACAAGGCTTTCAGCTTTTATTGTAGGATAACCTTAGAATCTCTTCTCAGATTTTTCTTGCTAAGACCCTTTTGACATCTGACATTTTTAGGAATTCTTTCCATTTTTAATTTGTATTTTTTTATCCTTTCATCAAGTATTTAACAGAATTTTTCAGGATCTTGCATTTTCTTTTTACTATTAATGTTTGGGAAGGGGTGGTAAAAGAATAAGAGTTCTTTAAGTTTCAGCTATGTCCTAAAGCAGTGTACTAAATGCATTACAAATATCTCATTTAAACCCTGTGAGTTAGGTACTGTTTTTATTCCCATTTTACAGTTGAGGAAATTTAGCCAGACAGATTAAGTCTGCCCAGGGTCACACAGCTGGTAATTGAGTGTGTACCCAGGTCTTCCTGACTCCAGGTCCAGTGTTCTGTCCATTGTGTCATCTCGCTGTCTAACATTTACTAGTTTTGTTCTCAAAATGTTCTCTGGTCTTCTCATTCATCATCCCCTTTCCATCCTGTTTCCAGGTTCTAATGTGAATCTGGTCCCTTAAAGGGGTCTCTAAATACCCATTTATATATGATATTTTAGGATGGATTTCCTTCAGTATAAGATGAACTTCTAGTGACAAAATTGTCAAAGCAGATCCAGGGAAGTACTCACATTATATTTGCTTAATAGGATTTTTGCGAATACCTGCTGTGCATGTATGGGTAGTTAGCCATACATGCTAAGAGAGACTTTCACAGTTTTATCTCAAACATCAAAGCCAGATGAGGGAATTTGCCAAAAGCTAATGTCAAATTCAGTAAGTATGGTTTCCGAGTAATACTTTTCATGCTTTCTAAGCATCACCTGATCTCCACAACTGGGCTTCAGAATTGCAAGCCAAATTAATAGGCATCAGTTATGAGGCACATAAAATATGCTGTGTGAGTTACCAACAATGGAATTTCCATCCCTTATGGTTCTGCCCAGAGTGGGAAGAAATGATGATGTTGGGTGTTACTGGAAGAGAGTCCATTTTATTGGCAAACATTGTTATAATATGATGGAGGGTAGGCAGTCTCCTAAGTTGGTGATATTTATTGAGTAAATAAAAACTGTGATAGTACTCTATGTGAAGAGTACTCTACTTAATAGAGAATGGAGATTTTAAAAAAACCCCATAAAATTTGAAAAGACCATCATCTCTGTAATTTATTGATCTGAAAAGATTGTTTTAAGGAGTTGTGGAAAATGGGAAGGATAAGTCCAAAGTCATTTATTGCATTCTCTTGTGACTGACTGGTTTGACATATCCCTTCTTTCACTCACATTTTCCTTTTCATTAAAGGAGGGAGTAGCATTGTAACTCCTTACCATGGTTTCTCGAGTTTGTAACTGTTGGCAGGGAAAGAGATCCTAGTTAATTGGAAGGAATTCCATATGGATGCAAATTTCACTGTATTCAGAAGAGTCATCATAATGATGTGGCATAGTAGATAGAACACTGGACTTGGCATCAGAAAGACCTGGGTTTAAATCCCTCCTCAATCACTTATTGGTGTGATCAGAGCCTCAGTTTCATTTGTAGTATGTCACTTAACCTCTGTTTAGCTTAGTTTTCTCTTCTGTAAAATGGGGATAATAGCATCTATCTCCAGGATTGTTAGGATAAAATGGAGTAAAATGCTTTGAAAACCTTAACATGCTATATAAGTCATAGTTCTGGTATCTTATTACCCAAGAACTTGAAGAATTTTTTCTGAAATAATATGGTAAACGTTTTTCCATTTGGTCAATTTCTACTTTTTAAAACATTCTTCTCCTCATTGGCTTTTTGTACCTCTTTTGCCATTTTGCCTAGTCTGTTTTTTAAGGTGTTATTTTCTTCAGTATTTTTTTGCATCTCCTTTGCCAAGCTGTTGTTTCATTTTTCATTATTTTCTTGTATTATTTTCATTTCTTTTCCCAATTTCTTTTCTAACTCTCTTACTTGATTTTTAACATCTTTTTTGAGGTCTTCCTTGGTTTGAGACCAATTAATATTGATCTTGGAGCTTTTGGATATAGGACTTTGACTTTGTTATCTTCTTCTGAGTGTATATTTTGATTTTCCTTGTCACCATAGTAACTTTCTGTGGTTAGAATTTTTGTTTTCTGTTGTTTGCTCATTTTCCCAGTCTGTTTCTTTACTTTTAACTCTTTGTTAAATTAGGGTTCTGTTTCCAGAGTAGAAGGTATGTTGTCCTAAGCTTCAAGATTTTTGTGCACCTGTTTTCAGAGATACTTCTAGGGAGCTGTAAGTTTTCTGTTCTTCCATGGTGGTGTGATCTAAGGAGAGGTGTGTTTACTCCTCTTCTGGCATGTGTTCTGGTGTGTGAGCAGCCACAAACACTCCTCTGGCCTGGAACTGTGATGTGGTCCCTTCTCCATTGCAGAACCAAACCCTAGTGTTGTACTTCTCCTCTTCACCCTGAGACTGCCACCGAGGACTGAGACCCAGATCTGAGTATGACCAAAGTAACAGAGTCTTGCTTTAGTGCTAGCAAAAAGACCCCTGTAATCTCCTTCTGAACAGTTTTTTGATCTCTTTACTGTCTGTGGGCTGAGAACTCTGGAAGCAGCAGCTGATGCTACTGATTCAGTCTCCCAAGGTCTGTTCCTAGTATGCTGGTTCTGGGTTTTTGCTGGTGTGGTCTGTGCTGGACTGTGCTCCACTCTCACCTAGGCACAAACACATCTTTCCTGCTGTCTAAGTTGTCTTTGACTGGAAAATTGTTTCACCCTGTCCTTTGTGGGTTCTGCTTCTCCAGGAATTGTTTTATGGCATTATTTAAAGGTGTTGAGAGGGTTTTAGGGAGAGCTCAAGTGAGTCACTGCTTTTTCTCCGCCATCTGGGTACCTGGTTTTGTTCATTTCACTTTGCATCAGTTCATATAATCTTCCCAGGTTTTCCTGAAATCATCTACTCATCATTTCTTATAGCAGAGTAGTATTCCTTAATAATCATATACCACAACTTGTTCATTTCATTTCCCAGTTGATGGGCGTCCTCAGTTTCTTTGCTGCCTCAAAAACAGCTGCTATAAACATTTTTGTACGTATATATAGGTCCCTTTCTCTTTTCTTTGATCTCTTCTTTGATCTCGTTGAGATACAGACCTGGTAGTGATATTACTGGGCCACAGTTTCAGTCTTTTGGGTGTAGTTCCAAATTGTTCTCCAGAATGATTGGACCAGTTCATAACTGCACCAACAATATATTAGTGTCCCCATTTTTTCACCCCTCCATCTTTCGACATTTTTTTTCTATTATATTAGCCAATCTTATAGGTAAGAGGTGGTATCTTATTACTCTAACAAATAATATATTTGTTAAATAAACAAATATATTTTGTTTATATAATATGCATTTCTTTAATCAGTGTTGATTTAGAGCATTTTTCATATGACTAATCATATAGTCATATAAATATATATGACTGTATATCATTATAAACTATATATTATATATAATTTTATATTATATAATAATTATATTACATATTATATTTTATATTATTTATTATTATATTATTTATACATTACATATTATAATTATATATAATATATAAATTTAAATCTATATTTAAAATTCTACATATAAATATATAGTTTTATATGACTATAAACATATAGTCATATAAATTTATATGACTATAAGTAACTTTTATTTCTTCTTCTGAAAATTACCTGGTCATATCCTTTGACCATTTATCAGCTGGGCAATGACTCATATTTTATAAATTTGACTCAGTTTCCTATATATTTGTGAAATGAGGCCTTTATTATAGAAACTTATTATAAATTTTTTACCCACTTCTTTTTCTTTTAATTTTGGCTGCATTAGTTTTGTTTGTGCAAAAGCTTTTTAATTTCATGTAATTAAAATGATCCATTTTACTTCCCAGGGGAACCACTCTTCTTAGAAAGGAGAGATTGGTGTGGGAGACCAGCAGTTCTGATAAGTTACTGTATCTCTCTTGCAGGTGATAGAACTTACTTGGCAAACTCCAGAGAATCACCAAAAATTTAATTGAGAAGGCCTCATTAAAATATCAATATATGAAAATGAATCAACAAAATTATTGGCATTTCTGTATATTACTAATAAAGTTAGGAAGCTTAAGTTAAGGAAGGGCTCAGAAGAGAAATTTATTTCAAACAAGTTTTATTAGTTAATTTACAAAGACATGCTCAGGGCAAATGAAGGCCTAAATGACTGAAGATATACTAGCATGCATGTCTGAATTGTACAAATATAGTAAAAAAAATGTATTTCCCATTTTGTTTTACAGTTCTGTTTCTGTATCAATCACGTATAACCAAAGGCTACTTTATATAATTAGGAAAATATCTTAGAGGAATGAATACCAAGGTGAAAAATAGTAGAGGATATAGGAAAGAAGTAGGAACCAGGAGTGCTTAGTGCTGCTATCAGAACTCAAACTATGTTACAAAGCAGAATTATCAGAACTACATGGTACTGGATAAAAATAGAGGGGCCAGAACTCTTTATACTGTGAGAACTGCTAGGCAAACTGGAACGCAATCAAGCCCAAAATGGGTTTAGATGAATAGTTTATAACATATAATACATTTAATTTCTGCTGTGAGTTTTCCATGGTATTGTAATTTATAAAACAAAGGTGCTTTGTGTGGATGTGAAGAAATCTTGGTATATACTATATTCAGGAAAATAATTTTCTGTGTGTAAATCTGAGCCCCTTTCTATTTGTGACTCCCTTGGATTTGTTATAGTATCTCATGACAAAAAATCATATCTCTGTAAATTAAATCTGTTTGTGTAAAATGGATTGTTGTTAGCTGGTGGTTCCTGACTTTCAAAACTTTTCCTCTTTCTGTTCAGTTGGTAAATTTTTTGCTTCCCATTTCAGCTTCTTTAATCTGACCAAAATCTTTTTCAAAACTTTTGCTTCTCTAAATGTCTTTCTTTTTACTTGATGTTCATTTTCCTCTTTTTAGTTCAGTCATGTTGGATAGTCTTCTTTTAGACTTCCTTTGAATCATCTTTAAACTAGCATTTCTAAACCTCATTTTTATATTCTCTGAGTTTTCTTCCATCTCAAAAATTAGATAAAATTCAATATATAATGTGTTATGTGTTGTATGAGTGTGTGTATTTGCCATGAGAAATTAATGGAGGATAAGAAGAAATGTTGTACTACTACTGTGTATTTTCAAAAGCTAATACATTTCTTATTTTTGCTTAACTTCTTATTCATTCTAGTTTTCTGTTGACCAATCTTTATGCACAAAAATGTGTATATGTGTGTGCATGTGACCATATGACTTGGACTTTTTGTGTCATTTGTATTTCATACTCTTTTCTAATTGATTTTATTGGATGCTTTTTTTTTTCAGCTTTCAGAAAATGTTATTGGGCGAATGAAGGAATCTTCTCCATCTGGCTCAAAGTCTCCAAGTACCTCTCCTGGTTATGATTCTAAAGGTATTTCCAAACTTTTAATTTTGTTAGTTTTTAACAGAAAAATCACAAGAGGGAGGATTAGATGTGGGTATACGAAGAATCCATTTAAAAAGAGAGATTCTTTACTGTTTTGGATTATACCTTCCTCCATTATCTAGTGATATATACACACACTAATCACTTAATAAAATACCTGATTTGAACTATGTGTGCTTTACCCTTCAACAAACCGTGGGAATTTTAGATTCTACCTGTAACCAGTAGCAAGATTCATCTTGTAATTTTTATATTTTGGATGGATTTTCTTTCACTTCTTTTCCTTTCATCTGAGAAGTCTTGATTTCTTTTCTGTTTTCTGTGCCCTTTCTGTGACTTTGTAACTTTCTTTGACTTTTCCTCTTTTTATTAAGTAGAGTCAATTCAGTGTTCTTATCTACCTTACAGGTATATTGTAAGGATTTAGAGATGAATATTTACTAAGAATGTTGAAATTAAAAAGCATTACAAAAATATTTATCTTCTCTTATTTAAATTAATAAAGTAGTACTTAAAATGTAAACTTACTTTTTGAATTTCAAAAGTTGGAATTGCTTACTTCTACATCTTACAAAATTTAGTGTAATTTAAAATTACTATAAATCAGCAGATGATTAAGATTCCCCTAGTATGCTTTGGATCATCCATGGTAATGTGTGACTAACTTCAGTTTATATATACTTCTCAACCTCTGTTTCATCCAGTAGCTCCAATTAATTCTCTCTTCATTTTACTGGAACTGAGAGATAGAAAATAGGACATTCTCTTCTCATCCATTTCCTGTCTTTTCTGTTGCTAGAGAAGTACAGAATTTGGATGATCAACATTAAAGAGATATTTCTGTAGTATTTGGAAAGAAGTACTACCCAAGGAAAAACCAGCAGCACAGTGTCGTTGTGCTTTTTTCTTGTCTGAAGACCTGATGGTGACAAGAATAGACATTGGTTAACTCTTTTTGTCCCATTGAGGGTCAGAGAGGCTGCTGATCTCTGGAGCAGAAATAGAGGAATAAGAGCCAGAGCCAGATTGTCACTGCATGTAATAGGTAATTCACCACCATTTTTTCCTGTTAACATAAATTGAATTCCATTACAACTAACTCTAGGGGAATTATCAAGCTTCTCTTAGTATTACTGCACAATAATTTAAGCAATATTTGATGGAAATTATACTCCATCTTGAAAATTCTTTCCTTATATAGCCACTTGGTTATTTTCCACTGCCTTCTATGTTATAAAGGTCTCATGACTGGGTCATAAAGAGGGTACACAGTGTTGAAAATGGTGATAGTCTGAAGTTTATGATGGAGATCAGTCAGATGTAAAGATTTGCCTCTTAGCATTATGCCAGGTCAGCTCAGAAAAGAACTCTCATTCTGTAAATGGCTTTCTCTTTTTTCTACTGGTTTTTCTAATAAGTCTCCCTGCCTGGTCCTTATGTAAAGGAGACAGTTTGATCCATTTGTGTTGAGTTTGTCAGGTTCTGCTTTGTAAAAATGAATGGATAGGTATAGGCTATAGGTGGCTCAGTGGGTAAAATGTTGGGCCTTAGAGTTGGGAAGATTCATCTTCCTGTGTTCAAATCTGGCCTTGGACACTTACTAGCTCTGTGAACCTGGACAAGTCCTTAACTCCATTTGCCTCGGTTTCTTCATCTGGAAAATGAACTGGAGAAGGAAATGGCAAACCATTCCAGTATCTTTACCAAGAAAGCCCCAAATGGAGTTATAAAGTCGGATACAACTCAGCAACAATAGAAGATGGTATCTGTAGTTCTAGACCTAAAGTTGAACGTGAAGAACTTTTTTATTAGTCTGCATGTAACCAGGAATGTAAAGGTAGGAAAAACCTGACATAGAGTTTGGCTCAGGAGTTCACAGGAGAATATGGGGTGTTTGATAAGGACTGATAGAGTTCTCCCTGCTACTGACTCCTAAAAAATGAAAGCCAAAAACCTGTCTGAATGCTTGTTTCACATTTGTGTTATTAGCCCATTGTGATGCCAGTGTGGTTATGTTGACATTTTGACACTGTTATTATGGGCAAATTCACTAAGCTTCTTGGGTGCAAACTCTACATTGTTAAAACCCAGCCCGATATTTCCAACTAACCCTTAGGTCTAAAATTTTAGAGGGCTAACAAGCCCCTGCTGTAACCCTGGTATGCCCTTCATTGGGATGCCTGCTTGTCTTTCTATTAATTGTGTTTTGTTGGCCAGGCCACATAATTTTTCTCAACTTTAGTTTTCCTCATATGTAAAATGGGATAATAGTGCTTTTAACATTTAGCTAGAAGGCCTTTGTGAACTTTAAAGTACTATATAAATGTCAGCTGTTACAGTAGAATTCTGATACATGCATCAGAATCTCTAGGCCAGGTTAACAGATAGTGAGATGTGCCTAAGGTGGCTTGTGAAATTAATTTTAGTGACAATGCAGTTAGTTTTGTAGTGAGAATAAATGGGGACAAACCTACTCTGTCACCCTTCTCCCGAGTGATTATTCTTCTTGCTCTAAGACCTTTAGTTGCTTGGGTCATCTAGACCTTCCCCAAGATTTGGGGAAGCGTTCTTTTGAAACATACTTTAGATGGTTCACATTACTTTTCTAATGGGTTTGACTTGACCATTTAAAGCAAAGCAGGTTCTCTTAGTGTTTTTCTAGTGTCATTCTGCCTTTCCCTGTTTAAGAGGGAGTTAAAAAGACTTGACATGTCCATTTGGAAAGGCTATTGACTCCTTCTTTTGATTTTCTTAGGATTGAAAAATTGAAACTAGATTCTGATTCTGTAGAGTTTACATATAATTTTTCTTCTTAGACTTTTAAAAATGGACAACAGAGCTGAAATATTGGCTTCAGTAAAATGTTTTGGACAATAGAGTTAGATAGTATTATGGGTGGGAAGTGGGAGTGTTTTTATGGCCAGGATTTTTGTCAGCCTTTACTATTTTTCTCAAAGTCAGTCAGATAATAAATACATTGGATAAGAGCTGAGTTTTAGAATTAATTTATTTTTCCCCTGGCACACTTTTACATAGGCTCTTGGCCTGTGGTCTGGGGCCACTCTGCATGATTGAACTGTGAGAATGATGCTTTTGAGAAATGGAGAGCCTTAGGCCTTTTGTACATGGGAGCTAAATATGTCTATAGTAAATTATTTTTGAGAATAGAATTTATCTTGTAGGAGAGGGTAAATTTCCCCTGAAACTGTTTTTTGCTAAACTTTTAACCAGACCAGTGACTCGTTGCAATAAGTACTTTGCATGTTAAGTTGTTTTTAGCAAAATAATGTATTCTGTGATACCCAAAGCAGACTGTGATGCCACTTTAATAAATGAATATACGCTGAAGAATTCTGTGTCCTTACTGTCTCTTTGCTTTTTTTTTAAAAACACTACACTAGTTTGTTCTTTTACCCTATGCTGTTGCCATCTTAGTTTCTTGTTTGGACTGGCATAAAATGGTAACTTTTTATTGGAATATTTAATAACATCTTTTATCTGTGATTTTTAACATCCACGTTGGAACATTGACTTTCTTCCTCTTACATTGATCTCTTTCTCTTTTGGAACATCTGGTGAATTCACATGTTCCATATTTGACCCTTCTTCTTGCTAGGGAAATTACACCCCAAAATCAGTATGAAGAAGTAAGTGTAGGATCAGGTAAAGAGATATGGAGGAGCTATTTGTTGTTTTCTAAGCCTTTGAGATCTAGAGGAAAATGGTGAATCTGAGAAAAGACAAATGAACTCACTTTCACTATTATCCTTACTGTAAGTTTCTCTGTAAATTTCTTGTCACTGTGAAAAATAGGAACAATTTATGCTAACTACATTACAGAGATCACTAAGTATTTGGCAGGCTTAAAATCTGCAGAAAAACAATTTGTATAGGAAATAGCATAGCCCCAATGAAACAACATTACTTTAGGTAAACAAATTCATACATACTCTCTAGGTTATTTTCTTCAGGGAACTGATCTTAGTGTACCGTTTCAAGACTCATTTAGTCTTAGCTCTTCATGAAGAGTGAACAGTAAACAAGTCTGTCATTTTTACTCATTTTATAAGATGTGAAAATAGTAACAAAGTAGCATGATGTAGATCATGGCCATGAGAACAAGAATTCCTGAATTTGAACTTTGTATGACACATACTGGCTGTTTGCTTCTAGGGAAGTCATTGAACTGGTCAGGTGGGTGGCGCATTGAATAGAGTGCTGAGCTTGGAATCAGGAAGACCTGAGTTCAAATTTGACCTCAGACACTAACTGGGTGACCATGGGCAAGTCACTTAACCCTGTTTGCCTCAGTTTCTTTATCTGTAAAATGTACTGGAGATAGAAAGATATATTTGCCAAGAAAACTCCTAAAAGGGGTTGCAAAGAGTCACACTTGACTGATAGAATGAAACTACCACAACAAAGTCATTTAAGCTTGGCTGTGTTCTAGGCTGCTCTTAAGATTGTAAGTTACAGAAAGAGTACATATTTGCATTGGTAGGGGGAGTTTCCTATACTTATGAAGTCACAAATCCAGTCCTGTCCCTTTTCCTCTACAACAAGGGCATATTTTCTTGATATCTGGGATCTTTAGGTATACATGTGAAATCCTATTGGTTAATCAGTTGAATAATTAATTGCTTTAAATTTCATATGATGGCTGTTTTTCTTTGACTGTCCTAAATTAAGGATATGTACTATTGAATTCAAGGCGCAGAATGGAATTTTTTTTAAAAATTTTATTTATTTTTTTTTAATGTTCTTCAATCACTACCATAAAATTTATATTTTAACCCCCCCCCCCCACACACCTACTCCCCACTACCCCGCTCCCTCCCCAAGATGGCATACAATTCTCTATAGGATCTGCATATACTTTCCTAGTGAATACGTTTTCACTATGGTTATGCTATGTAGACAAACTAAAATAAATGGAAGAAATCATGTAACAAATCAAAACATAATACACACACACACACACACACACACACACACACACACACACAACCATGATCTGCTGCATTCTGCGAATGAATTCCATAGTTCTTTCTATGAGTGTGGAAGGCATTTTGCCTTAGAAAACCATTGGGAGTTTTGTTTTTTTTAAAGTTCTTGTGTTATTACGAAGTTCCAAGTCTACCAGAAAAAACTGTCCCACACTGTGGTCATTGCTGTGCACAGAGTTCTCCTGATTCTGCTCCTTTCGCTCAGCATCAGATCATATAAGTCCTTTCAGGCCTCTCTGAAGTCTCCTTGTTCATCATTTCTTATGGCTCAATAGTACTCCATTACATTCATATACCATAATTTATTCAGCCATTCCCCAATTGATGGGCATCCCCTTGACTTCCAGTTTTTGTTAACTACAGAGTGCTGCTGTAAATATTTTTGTACAAGTGAGACCCTTTCCCATTTTTATGATCTCTTGGGGATACCATCCTAGTAGCAATATTGCTGGGTCAAAGGACAGAATGGAATTTTCAAAGGTCCTGTTGTTCAGTTATTTGTCAGTAGTCATACTCTTAGGCAAAATAGAATAAAATTATGGAATTTGTTAAAGAATGAATCAGTTTAACTTGGTCGAGTGCTGGACATGGAGTCTGGATAATCTAGATTTGAATACTGCTTCAAAACATTGGGAGCCTCAGGTTCTTCACCTATAGAACAGTGATAATAGTAACACGTGACTGACATAAGATAAAGTGAGCAAAGTGCTTGAAAATCTCCAAGTGTAATGTACCCTATCACCTCCACCACTCGTATCTTTTCCTTTAACTCTTCTAGGACTTCTTGTTCGGTTGATATGTTTTGAAGGTTTGTAGCTGTTTTTTTGTTTTTGTCTTCTGAATTTATGTCTTGATTTTCTTTGTCACAGTAATAGCTTTTCATGGTCAGTTTCTTGTTATTTACTTATTTTTCCAGCCCATTTCTTTTTTCTTTCAAACTTTTCTAACATCAAACTGAAATTTATTGTCTCCTTTAATTCTGAATATAGGCAACAAATCGTTCTGACAAGGGGTTCGTAAGCTTCACCAAATCACCAAAGTTTCGTGACATAAGCAAGGTTAAGAGTCTTTGTACCCAAGATCTTTTCTAGGTTATCTGGGATGAGAGAAAGTTTAATAAACAGAACTGAGCATCCCATTTCTTGACCTTGAATTTTATATTCATGTTGGGCTTTGTTCACCTGGTTGAGGTTGTGAGTGTCCTAAGCCTGAGGTGTTTTTGTGCTGATGTTTTCAGAGATAGTTCTGGGGGTCTGTAAGTTTTCTGTGCTCCCAAGGTGGTATGATCTGGGGAGGGGTATGATCATACCTCTTCTGGTCTGTGCTCTGGTCTTTAAGAAGTAATGGTCCCTGCTTCCCTGAAGGCACAAGCACTAGTGCTCCTCTCTGCCCTGAAACTCTTACTAGGGTTCCTACCTCCTTGCACCTATAGGTGTTCTTCTCTGCCCAGAGACCCAGAAGCAGGCATGGGCAATGGAGTTGCCCAAACATTGCCTGTTCCTGTGCCCAGTGCTGGCATGGGGCTCCCTTCTTTCTGACCAGTTGACCAATTCACTTGCCACATCTGGGCTGAGAGCTCCTCAAGCTGCTGTTGATGCCACTGCTGCCATGTTTGCTATGGTTTGCTTCCCACCTCCCCGTGCCACAGACCCTCCTTTAGACATCCTAAACTATCTTGAGCTAGAAAAAGGTCTTACCCCCCACCATTCCAGAATTCTAGTGACATTATTTTAAAGTTATTTTGAAGGGAATGTTAGAAGAGTTTGGTTGGGTTGCTATATCTTCTCTGCCATCTTTTGTTTTGTTTTGTTTTAATATTTTTAAAAATTACATGTAAAAACAATTTTTAACCTTCATTTTTACAATTTTGAGTTCCAGATTATCTTCTACTCTTCCTCCCCTCTGCATTCCTTGAGAAGGCAAGCAGTTTGATAAAAGTTATTCATGTACAGTTGTATGAAATATATTTCCATGCTAGTCATGTTTTGAAAGAAGACATGGACAAAAAACCCTAAGAAAAATAAAGTTAAAAAAACCCCAGTATGTTCAGATCTGCATTCAGATTCCATAGTTCTTTCTGTGGAGGTGGATAGCGTTTTTCATCACAGGTTCTTCAGAATTGTCTTGGATCTTTATATTGCAGAGAATAACTAAGTCATTTGCAGTTGATCATCATGTAGGCAAGAACATTCTTTTTTTTTAAATTCTTTTATTTGTTTTCAGTTTTCTACATTCACTTCCATACATCTTACATTTTTTCCCCTCCCTTCCCATGCCCTCCTTGAGACGGCGTGCAATCTTATATAGGTTCTATGTGTACACTCTTATTAAATACATTTTCACCTTAGTCATGTTGCATGGAAGAATTAAAATGAATGGGAGAAACCTTACGAGCATTCTTAAGAGGGAAAATAGCTTTGATGGAATCAGCTGCAAGTGCTTTTGGGAAATAGAGATGTGCCTCATCACAACAAAAGGCTGTAGTGTCATTTTTGTGATGTCTTTGTAGAAACAAGTATTTTTGTATTGGGGAGCATAGGAAACAAATAATAATAATATAATCCTAGTTCCCTGCATCTTTTGGGTCATAACTTAGTTCAACTCAGTATTTGTTAAGTGTCTACTGTGTGAAAGGCAGTGAGTATTCTCAGTCCTGGAAATAAAAAAAACCCAAAAACCAAAACTGAGATCTTGCCCTGAAGAAGCTTAGAGTCTACTGGGAAAGTATAATTAATTATAGTGCAGGGACAGTTTAATAGGGAGAGACCACCAAAAATCAAGTATCAGAAAAAGTCTCAGACATGGGATGGCACCTGAGCTGAGCCACAAAGATTTTGATAAGCGGAGATGGATGACCTTTGGGCATATGAAACAGCTTGTTCCAATGAAGGGATGTGGGAAAAGAACTTGAGTTTGACACATAATCTGATTTGACTAGAATGTAGAGTTTGTGAAGGGGACATGTATAAAATAGGACTGGAAAAGTAAAACAGGAATTGAGTTTGTAATTCCTTAAATGACAGGCTAAGGAGAGAGAGTGTGTGTGTATGTGTGTGTGTGTGCGTGCGTGCATGCGTGCGTGTGTGTGTGTGTGTGTGTGTGTGTGTGTGGTGGAAGGGAAGGAGGAAGGGATTATAGGGGAAAAAAGGAAAGAATTTCTGAGTATTAAGATCTGGGATTCTTAACATTTTTGTATGGACAGTTTTTGCATTCTGATAAAAGATCTGAAAGTCTTTCTCAGAATGACGTTTTAAAGTACATAAAACTCTTAGGATTCCTAAGCAAGGCAATTATAATTGAAATAGATTAATAAAAATATAAAGGGAGGAGTCACTTTAGAGGGGAAGAAGGAGGGACTATAATGCAACCATGGGAACTCTGATGCTGATGAGGCAGGAGGTCAGCAAGGATCTAGCAGAGACTGAGTTGTAAGTCAGGCAGGAGAGTAAGTAGCATGTCTGTTGCCTTACACTAAGGTGGTAAATTGAAGCATGAGACCTTAGATGACTTTATTCAGAAACCTTATTAGAATTATGTCTTAATATCCTCCTGAATGAAGAGTATGGTAACAATTTACAATTCTTTTAATAGTTACAATTTATACTGAAGTCACAAATACTAGCAACAATGTTTTTCAGTTTGTTGCTTTGTGGTTAACATTACTTAGAGTATGATAGTTTGATGGATACATAGAATTTCTAGACTTTTGCTTTCCTTACATTAACATGCACCAATTCTAACGTCTGTGAAATGTATTAGGAATAGCAGAGAACCCCAAAATAGCTTTGAAATATCCTTGCCAATTTTGAATCAGTTTAATTACATATTTTTTATGCTTAAGTTTTTACAGCGTTTCATCTATACACACCAGAAACCCAACTCAGTAGATTGCAGATGAAGTAGAAGATGGAGAGTTCAGTAACCGTTTAGGAAGTTTTAGGGAGTATTTCTGACTGTCTTATCTATCGTAATTTTGTTCTCTGTCAGTAGACAGTTGTAGTTACTTATTTTTGTATCAACAGAATGCCTTTCTTGGATATATTTGAACAGTATATTTTTATTTTTCATGTTCTTAAAGAAGTTATTCTTCAGGGAATAATGGATTACTTTATTTTATCGAGGAAATAAAATGAGCCAGTGGCAAAAAAGAGAAGGAATACAGTTTTCAATCACCTTCTGAGTCAGAGGTATAGGTAATTTCTTTCAGAATGTTAAACACATACTTCATATAATCAACTTTAGTTTTAAAAACTAATATTTGCTAAAATAGCATAAAAATGTCCCTTTGTAAATTGTATAACCCGGAATTTAACTTGGGGAATTGCACTAATTAGAAACTGTTTGTATAATAATGACATTGCATTGAAATGAAATACTTGGATAGTAAAGATATAGGCAATTGTCTGACTCCCCCTGATGTCAGCCTTGTCTCTGGGGAAGTCTGCTATGAGTATAGAATGATAATATTCCTTTAAAAAAATTAAATTCATTTTTTTCCCCTCAATTATCAAGCATTTCTTTTCCTTCCCTTGTGATGCCGTAAGCCTAGTACTCTGTAAGGGCCATGTCTAAAATGTGTGTGTTTAAGTCTCTGTGGGCGTCACCCTTGTGTCGAGGTGGGTAAAGTCTTCACCAATGTGGTGCTCTAGAATCACTGCATTGATCGGAACGCTAATGTTCTTTGGGTTTTTTGCATTCAGACTTGGAAGGTTTTTTTTTCCCCATAGAAATAGTGTTATGACTAGTGGTTAACTAGAGTTGAAATGTCATGCTTGTACCCTTCAGGTGTGTTATTATTGAATACATTTTGTGTACTGACCTGAGAATTTTAGTACCATGTAGAAGTCAACTCATAGTTTTTACCAGTAACTTATGAAGCAACCTGTTTTTAATGTAAGCATTGCCTATGTAATCTTACTATTCTCTTTGTTTCTTCTTTTGTGAAAATTGTATAAAAACAAGTTGAAAACTAGGGAATCATCTGTATGTTATCTTTATTATGCTCATGGCTTGTCAGTATATGGAAAATATGCAAGATTTTGGTAATATATAGTGTAATTTGAAAGGTCAGTTCCCTGCCATAGAATACCATTCCCTTTATCATACTAGTTGCGTTAACTTTTTAACATTAGGGTATCAACTTTGTGTCTCAATGTCAAATGTTCATGTTATATGTTATCTGGGAAAGAAATCCATTATTAATCATTGACCTAGAATCACTGGCTTATTTTTGCAGATCAGTTTTTTCAATTAGTCAAATGAATATGTGATATCATTGATGTGGACCTTCCTTTTTTTTGTTACAGATTACAAACCCTTCATTTCTGTCTATCCTGTGAGACTATTGTAAGAATATATCTTCCTGTGTCACTTAAGGAAAATCAAAGCTCTGAGAAATTAGGGCTATCTATCATGAAGAAATTAGTGTTAAACAGGAGTGTGGAGAGGTCCTAAAGACAAATTCTGGCAGCTTTCTAATTTTGCATGGTGCTGACCATGATGGTTGGAGAATGTGAAACAGATACATAAAAACTGTACAATTTTGATTATATAGGTGTTTCTCACTGACCTTTTAATAGTTTTTATAATATAATTTTAATAATTTACCTTATATTTTTGAATGTATTTATAAGATTATTCTGGGAGATTTTATTCTGAACCCTTTATACTCATTTTGATTAAAAAAATTCAACCCTTTTCCAAAAGACATTAATTCTTTTTCCATTAGAAAGCTACCGCTTTATTTTTTAAAGCCAGTTTAGTCTAGCTCATAGAATTTATTTTTGTTTTCATGTTTTGTCAGATCAGTTATGTTCCATACACATTTATCTCTATGTAATTTGTCATTAGAGAGGCAGAATATTATAGTAGATTGGTATTCAGGAGCCCTGGGTTGTGGCCCTGGCTCTGATACTAACCACTTGTGTGATGCTGGGCGCCCAGCCATGGGAGGCTTCCCAGCCTCAGTTTTTTCATCTTCCAAACGAAAAATTTGAGTCTTTAATTCTCTTCCAGATCTATAGTCTGTGATTCAGAATATAGTGTTAGGCTTTGCAAAAAAGTGTGTGTATACTTGCACATACATACATATGTATAATACACAGTGTATGTATATATATTCAAGCATCATTTTGTATTCATGTAGACATGCCTTATTATAAGAATATTTAATGGTTAGAGATCTTTAAATATACTTCTATATAACTAGGAACTTGTTATTGATTAATTGTAATATCCAAACAATTACTCCTATTTAGGGTGCTTCGGATTTTAAAAAAAAGATGCATTTATGTAATTTGTAAAATTGAGAAATGAAAATCTATTAAAAAAGTTAGCTCCTAAATTACTATGTGTAATGTATAATATATATAATAAGTATATAATATATACTAATATAATCTAAGTATGTGTGTGTTGTTGTTGAGGAATTTCAGTCCTGTGTGACTCCCCATTTGAGGTTTCTTGGCAGATATTGGTTTTTTATTTTCTTCTCCAACTTCCTTTACAGTTGAAGAACTGAGGCAGATGGGTTAAGTGGCTTGCCCAGGATCATGCAGCTAGTAAGTGTCTAAGGTTTATTTGAACTCAGGTCTTCCTGATTCCAGGGTTGGCATTCTTATCTACTGTGCCTCCTAGCTATATGTGTGCGTCCCTAAATATATATGTAATTGTTTTTGTTTTGGTCCGTATCTTTCATTTAGTACAGGGAACTTTCTTGGGAAAATCCATTGAATCATGTGGATCAGCACTATAATACAATATCTACTGTTGTGGAACTATCTAGGGGTAGTGAGAGGTTAAGTGTCTTACCCAGTCACACAGCTAGTTTGTATCAGAAGTGGGACAAGAACCCAGATCTTTCTTATTTCAAAACCATTGCCTTCCTCTATGTTGTTGTTCATTTGTGACCCCATTTAGAGCTTTCGTGGTCAAGAATGGGTAGTTTACTTTTTCCTTTTCCATCTTGCTTTATAAATGAAGAAACTGAGGCAAACATGGTTAAGTGACTTGCCCAGGGCCACACAGCTTGAGGCAGGATGTGATATTAGAAGATGAGTCTTTTTGATTCCAGTCCCAGTAACATCTGACTGTCAATAAGAATGATGTTTATAATCTTAGTAATATTATTATTAATTCACTCTTGACAAATATGTACATAATGTACAAAATGTACGTATAAATCTTTCATTTAGAAATGTTTTTGCTTTAAAGAATCTGTTCCTTTAAACTGATCTCATTTAAGTGGTTCAGTGTTTGGATACTGTGCTTAGAATAACTTTGCAAACAGAAAAACACCGATGGCAGCTTCAAGGTAAAAAATAGATTGTAGAGAATTAGGGGAAAACAGTAATTAAAAGAGCACTGTCAGGGTTGGTAGGTCTAAATTTAAATTTGCCAGCTGTGTTTTGGTTTTGGGGGGCACATGCAACTCAGGTGCATACGTGTCTCGCTGTCTCCCCATGATGCCTGTTCGCTCTGTTATGAGCCTAAAGTATATTAATATTTAGCTGTTTTCTGAAACACTGCCTCAAGAGGTTGAATGCTTGCATATTTTAGTACCCTGCTGGCTTGCAAGAATCTTGTAAGTATTTGGAAAAGTGCAGTCTAAAGGATTTGAAGCTGGCAGTATAATATTAGGCCCACCATCTCAGGTAACCATCTGTCATAAGTAACTTTGCAAGGACTCTACAGAGTCTGTTACTCTGTGCTTGAAGTAGTAGCAAGCCAGCTACAAAAGGGAACTTATCCAGAGGAGCAGTGTTTTTGAAGGGTAAATGGGGTGGGGATAGGGATAGGGGAAGAAGAGCTGTATAGACACATTCTTAGCATTTCAGTTTGCATTCAGTTTTTGTATTATTGATGCTTGACCACTATCACTAGTTTTTACCTACATCCACTTTAAAAATATCAGTGTGATATTCATTTACTGGTGCTTGTGCTGTATTTAGGTGACATTGCCTATTCTTAGAGTTGGAAACAACCTCAGAGGTGTTTGTAGTTGAATGAAGACCTGAACATGAATCATATTTATAGAAAACCTGACAAATAGTTGTTCAGCACTTGCTTGAAGATCTCTAGTGAGGGAGACCCTACTACTTCCCAATACTATTCCATTTTAGCTTCTTTCTAATTGTTGGGATATTTTTCCTTACATAAAATCTAGATCTGATTTTCTGAACCTTCTTCCCATTCTTGTTAGTAGATCCTGCCCCTCTGGTCCCTGCGACACAGAGCAAGACTTTTCCACAGGATGATAATTCTTCTGGTACTTGAACTGCTCTATCGTCCTTCCCTTTGGGTCTTCACCCAAGCCCCCTACCCTTAGGAACACAGCGCCAGGGCAGTTAGTTCTGAAAAGGATGATCTTGAAACTATTCACAATCCTTCTCACTGTCCTGTAGATACTTTTTATCAATCAATGTCTTTGCTTAAATTGACTCCCACAAATTAACAATAATGCTCTATATTTGATCTGATCAGAACAGGATAGAGAGGAACTATCACAGGATATAGAGACGAACAGTCCCTGCATATGCATACGTTTAGGTGCATAAAGAACATGCACAAAATAGATGCAGTGTAAACATATCAAACCACATAATTAAGCCCAATTTTGTAAGAAAGGGAGAGTCTAGAAAAAGCTAAACAGAGTCACAGTTTCTCATTTATCAGTGCTTTCCCCCACTTGCTGGAATTCGGTGAGATTAACAATACTTTTTAAATAGAAATAAAGTTTTTATTTGAGGAATTTTTCCCTTTTCAGCTCTTTAGAAGTCTAACTAAAATTGTTCTTCCATCTAATGTCATAGAGTGATGATTTCTTCTTGAGATCTCTACATATTTATATTCATTTGAAATGACATCAATTTACTGTTCCGTTAAATTGAATATGAGTAAGATTAAGAATAAAAAGGAATTTTTTTTAGTAGATTTCCTTTGTTACTTCTGAGATGAAATACCCAAGTAACTGACAAATTAAACATTACCTTCATTTGGTAGCTATAGAACATATTTTTGTGTATATGTGGATAAGATGGAAGAGAGATAGGTTAAATGGCAGTTTTATGAAATGGAAAGGACATTGACTTTGATGGTAGAAGACCCAGGTTCAGATTCCAGCTTTGTGATACACTCCCTGGGATGTCTTTTGGGAAGTCACTTTTTCTTTCTGCCTCATTTTCTTTATCTGTAATAATGTGGGGAAAGGGGTAATTAGCCCTCTAAAGTCCTTTCCAGAAAGGAAGCGATTCATCACAACCACCAATAATTGTACCCCATTTCGGCAATGAAAGTTTAAAGGTATGTTTTCTCTTTTCTAGGCCCAAGTTTAGTCATTATAATTTCATAGCATTTGGTTTTGATTTTTTTGTTTCAGTTTACATTGTTATAATCATTGTGTATAATATTCCTGGTCCTGCTTCTTGACTCCATTAATTAATATGTCTTCTAGTGGTTCTTCGAATTCTTCATAGTCATTTCTTTCAGGGAAGTAAGATTTTAGTATTTGCATTCATTTTCCTTAATTTCATTAGTTATTTCTTAGTTGATGGGTACTGTTTTGGTTTCCAGTTCTTTGATATTTTGTTATATGAACCTTTCTTTATGCTTTGACACTCCCTTATTCCTCCAAATGCCTAGTAACAGGCTAATTCCTCATTTTTTTTTTCCATTTTAGGATTTTTTTAGGTTTGGGAGCTTTTATAGAATACACTTGAACTTACTGAGCTTGGAATCCACTAAACAAACCTTTCCCTTTGACTTTTCCCTTTCTCCTCTCATACTAATCATTTGCCTGGTCTTATTGATTTTTTATCTTTTAGTATATTTTCATATCCCTCTCACTGCTACTACTATGGCTTAAGCCCTCATTAACACTTCCTAAAATATCTCCTTTGCAACCTCTAGACTAGTGTTCCTCATACCTTGGTCATGCAGTAGCATGCTGAAAGCATTTCAATGACTCCCTGTTGTCTACTGAATAAAATGTTCAAGCTCTTTAGGCTTTTCATCTGTATTTTTCACTCTAGTCACATAATCGCAAAATTTAGAATTTAAAGGGACCTTAGCAGCCATCTAGTCCAAGCTATTCTCCCTGAAATATATCCCTTTCTCTAGTCAAAATAGAAGTTCTTCTGCCTTTATGTCTGCTTACTATTTCCTTTAGCACTCCCACTTCCTAATCCTAACCCTCTGCCCCCATTTCAGCCTATTGTTAATCTTGTCAGTTCTTTAAAGCTCAGAATAAATGTCTTATTTCATTAAGTCTTCCTTTGTCTACTTTGTTCTCTCTTTTCCCCTCTCTCCAGTTGGCCATGATCTTCTCTTAATACATTCCATTGCGTTGTGTTGGTTCATTTTTTTTACACTTAGAATGCATTATTTTACATTTTAGTTTGTTTTGGGTAGTCATATCATTCTGCTACTAGATTTATGACTGTGTCCTGGGATTGTATTTTATCTTATCTTGTTGTTTCAATTATAGTAATCCTTTGCTCATAATATTTAATAAATATTGTTGAGTTGGATAGCATAATGTCCTTTTCATGTTATAGATAACATATTCATAATGTAACCTTTTGTTTCATGTTTTAAAATTGATTCCACATAAACAAGGATCTTTCAGTTTTAATTAGAACAATGGTTTGTGAAGTTTTTAGAATATTATATACATAATGTTGGAGTACATAGAGAAAGGAAAAATACATTTCCCCCTAAAATGTCAGTTGTATTCTTTTTCTTCTAGTTAATTCAGCTCAAGCCATATAGCTGCTGACAAATGACAAAATCCTGGTAAATATTTCATATAAGGGAAGATAGATAGAGATGTGAAGTAAAAGATATAGTTCATTGGGTTTGGTCCATAACTTAAAGTGTCATTTTTATTCCTTTCTGAGTTATCTTTTTGTTAATAGTGTGAGGGCAAGGGGCATTTGAAGATTATGAATATCTGTGGAAAGCTCTATCTTTCCTTTGTTTTGCTCTGTGAATAAACTTTTTTATACAAAAGTGTCTTTTGACTATTGATTATTTAAATTTTATTGAAGAGCCATATTTTTAAGGAAGATATGCTCATGTTTTGTTCTAAAAGTAAGATCATATTAAGTAATTTTTTTTGGAGAAGAAAATAAATCTGGGCCAAATATGCTATGGCATTATTGGACTAAATTGGCATTCACATTGAATTCACTTAAAGTTATTAGATCAAGCAATCTTAAATTGGGTTTTTAGAAAACACAAAAATTTTATTGGGTTAAAAAATTTTAGTTTGAAAAATATCCACTTTGTTACTTTTAGCTTATTTTAATTAATTACTATATTGAGGGCACCTCACAGTATTTGTTTCGTATAAATAATAACTGACATACTACAAAAAGACCCTGAAATGTAATTAAGAGCCTCTTCATGTAGTAATTTATGTAAGCCTGAAAAAATTTGTTTTATTGCCTTTTTCCAGTAGCTATAAGCCTGTAACTATTTTTAAAACTCATCAAATGTCAGACCAGACAGATTAAGTGTGTTACAGAGCTTTCCTTCCTAAAGAATATTAGTTCTTTTGTTAGTTAAATAAGAGATAACTTCTTAAAAGCATTTAATCTCTTATTTTAGGGGGGAAATAGACGAGTATTATCAATTCATGTTTTGTATTTCCTGAAAGTAACTTGCTATATATGCTGTTGTATATTTAAAACAAAGTTGTTGTTTTTTTTTTAATAGAGTGAGAGTAGAGAGGCTCTGTGATGGAGTAATAAAAGTATTATATTGGAGATAGAGAATCTGAGTTCACTTCTTGGCTCTGCAACTTACTGCTTCTTCAAGGTATTGAGTCAGTCAAGTAAGCATTAGTTAAAAGCCTATTGTGTACCATGTACTTCCCTAAGCACTGGGGATGCAAAGGAAGCTTGAAAGACCACCTTATTCTTGAGGCTCTTATAGTCTAATAGGGGAGAGAAAATGCAAAGAACTATGTATAAACAAGATACATAAAAAATAGATTGGAGATAAGCTGTTGAGGGAAAGCATTCGCTTTAAGAGAGATCTGGAATGTCTTAATACGCAAGGCCTCATTTGAACTGAGGCTTGAGGGAAGCCAGAGTAGAGTTTTAGACATGAGGAACAGCCAGTGAAAATGCTTGAAATAGGAAAGTAGAATGTCTTATTTAAAAAACAGCAAAGGTGCCCTTGTCACTGGATTAAAGAGTGTAGTGGGGCAGAGGTAAGGTGTAAGAAGACCTAAGGTATAAGGAGGGTAGAAGAGGGACAGGTTATGGAAGGCTTTATAATCCAAATGGGGGATTTTATGTGTTCATCCTTCATTACTGAAGAAGATCATGCCATCAGAGAAATAATGACATGACTTGCACTTGACATTGTTTTGAGTGAGGGAGGACTGTGCAGGTCACCAAGCCTCACTTCTCCAGAGCCATCTGAATCCAGTGACCAGATATTCATCAGGATGGCTGGAGATGACCCAGGATGAGGCAGTTGGGGGTTAAGTGACTTCCCCAAGGTCACACAGCTAGTGAGTGTCAAGTGTCTGAGGTGAGATTTGAACTCAGGTCCTCCTGACTCCTATGCTGGTGCTCTATCCACTGCACCACCTAGCTGCCCTTGTGGGGATTTTGTATCTGATCCTTGAAGCAGTAGGGAACCTTTGGAGTTGATTGAATAAAGCGATGACATGGTGAAACGTGCTTTAGGAAGATGAATTTGATACCTTGAGTGGAAAATGGACTGAAATGATGGGAAACTTGAGCCAGGGAGCCTACCCAGGAGGCTATTTCAATAGCCAAGGTAGGGGTGATGAGGACTTGGACCAAGGTGATGGCAGCGTTGAAGGAGAAAAGGAGTAGATACTGTGAAGATGGAAACAACAGAACTTCACAACTGCTTGGATATGGAGGAGTGATAGAGAAGGACTTGGGTTTTGAACCTCCAGCTTGGTCACATCCAGTTCACTTATATGTCATGACATCACCTTCCTGATGTCATGGTCCTTTTCGAGAACCCAATTGGAATTGACCAGTTGGGAAACACAGTCCTTACTCCTTTGTTTCCCTCCTCTCCCTTCCTCCCTGTCTTCCTGTCTTTTTTCCTTCTTTCCTCCTCTGCCTCTCATTCTTCCTTTCTCCACCCCCTCCCTTCCTTCCTTCCTTCCTTCCTTATTTCCTTTTCACTCTGTCTACATAGGATATCTACCCTTACCTGTTAGAGATAATGTAGTAGATAGAACATTAGACTGAGACTCTTTGAGACTTTGAATTTGGGTTTGAATCTTGCCTCAGACAGATGAAGGGTAATAATGACCTCTGAGCTCCTTTCTAGCTGTAAGTTCATGCTTCCCAGGTGACCTTGAAAATAAGGCCTGGGTGTGTATCTGTTCATGTGCTCGGATAAAATTAGGAGCTGCTCACAGTAAATGTATGGAGTAGAGGCTGAAGAATCAGTTTTCCTCCTAAGTATTAGTCTGTGAGTGAAATCACAGAATCCCAGTGTTGGGAAGGGACCTCAGAGGCTATGTAGTCCAACCCTTGCCTGAAGAGAACCTCCCTGTATATAGCATACAAGTGGTTTATTAGAGTTTTGGATTTTGACTCAACAGACTTTTGTTTTTCATTCATTTCAGTCATATTCAACTCTATGACCCCATCTAGGATTTTCTTGGCAAAGATACTGGAGTGTTTGCCATTTCCTTCTGCAGCTCATTTTCTAGATGAGGAAACTGAGGCAAACAGAGTTAAGTGACTTGCCCAGGGTCACGGAGCTAGTATCTGAGGTCAGATTTGAACTCAGAAAGATTCATCTTCCTGATTCCAAGCTCAGCACTCTATCCACTGCAACACCTCGTTGCCCATAGTCAGGGACACCTGGGTTCAGTTCTTGCTTGCCTTAGAGAAAGAGAATGGACTGGGCTGTCTTTAAAGAATTGTACCATGTTTTTAATTACTCCAAATTTCTCTCCAAAATAAAAGTTCAGTATTCAGAGGCAGCATAGCATTATAGATAAGAGAGCCTTTGTTAAAGCCAGGACGAGTTGGCATCGGAGTACTCCCTCTGATATATGCAGGTTTTGTGACTCTAAGCAAGGAAATTGCTTAACCTCCTAATACACTGAGTAATTCCTAAAGACTGTATTTCATAGGAAGTACAGACTTGCATCGATAAAGGTAGTTTTCTCAACTGAAAGTTTCCTGTACCAGTGAGGTTATAGATTTAATTCTCTCCATATATTTCCAGATATGTGCCTGTGGATAGTGGATGGTTTTGAGTCATGGAATACCAGAGTCTTTAGAGAACGAAAATTTAGGGGGATATACAAATCAGTGGAGAGATATTTGTTGGCATTTGCAAGCCACAGCATGCACGCACACATACGCATTGTGAAATTGAGAGAGAGATCTGGAGTATATTGAATTGTTCTTTTGAACATGAGCAAAAATTCCATAGTATGAGTAGGTATGGATGGGAATTTATATTCTTGGGGAGTAAGAGAAAAATACTCCTTCATGGGGGAGTACATTGATATACTAGTTACCTATGACACTGATACTTTTCTTCTGGTTTGTGAAATAGAATGTAGCCAAGATACAAAAAGATATTTGTCATATTCTTGTAGATTAATTATATTGAAAATAGTTTCCCATGCTTATGGGCTGTCTTTATCAGATTATTCTGAAGCAAGTGTGCATGAAGATGTTAGTTTGCATAAAGATAGTAGTTTGCATAAAGATATTAGGCATAAAGTTTAGTGGTTCATATCTCTGGATTCCTGTTTGGGTTTCATTTATTCGTTTTAAGAAAAATCAAAATGAATTCAGAATTGAAAGAGATGATATTTTGCATTTTGTATCCAAGCTGTATAATTCATATTTGATTAATCTTTCGGTACTTTACCAAATACATGATTGGTATGAATTTTTCCTTATCCAAATAAATAAAATGAGACCTAGTCACAAGATAAAGCTATAGTATCTTTTGGAGTAATATGTGACTTTTCATTGCCAGCCTGTCTCTAAAACTTTGTAACAAGTGATGTTTTTGATATTTGTCAACAAGTTTCAGTTCCCACAAACAGGTATTTCATATGGAGATAACATTAGCTTAGCACTTGCAATGTTGCATGTGCTATGCATTAAAAAATGAAAATGAAAATATGTTTTTTGGAATAACAGTTTTTGCCAGTAAAGCTTCAGGCCATGAAAATCCCAGTGAGAGGTTGTCATTTTCCATTTTATGGGAGTAAATCTAAATTTTGATATATATTTGCTACCAAGTATAAATCTAATCAGCAAGCAAAGAACATTAAGTGTTTTATTTTGCTAGTGGCAGCAAAGAATGTAATGATGGATGTAATACAGTTTAAATTTACTGTTGAAGCAGCATTTTCCTTTACCCTTTGCCTTTTGAGAATGAAAGAAAAATAGGTCTTTATGTCTGTTTCACATCCAAAATAGGCAATTTGTATATCATGATTTCCTAGAACACTCAGGAACTTAGTGACTATTTGGAATGGTGACTAGAACTACATATAGAAAATATATCTCCATAGAGACCCACTATCAGTATGCTGTGGATATTTGTTACATGATATAGAAACTATTATCAGTAGTTATCTTTCATTCTGTTTATCTAGCATAGCTTAACCTCAGAAGATTGCTCAAGTTGGTACTAAGGAATTTTTCATCTGCTGTCCTTGGTAGCATACATCATTCATCATATTGGACTGTAAGGTGTTATCCCTTTAAAAATCTAAATGGAAGAAAAAAAATTCGATGCTACTTGCAGACTGAATTGAAAAGAGATTTTTGTCTCTTTGGGATTGCCCCATCTCTTCCTAATTTTCTTTCTTTATTAAATGATGAAATTGTGAATTCTTTTCTTCAGTTAGAACACCACCATCATTTTGGTTCCTGCTTCCCAACCCTTCAAATGATGAAGCTTTATTTTAGATGTGGGAATATTCATGTTTCCTGAAACAAAATTAAGGAGGTTGCATATTGGAGTGAAAAAGCCCTTAATTTGGCGTCAGTGGACCTGCATTGAAATCTCAGATCAGCCACTTCTTATTTATTTGTGTAATTTTGGACATTTCCCTTTACCTCTCTATGACTCAGTTTGTTCATCTGTAAAATGAAGGATCATAGGATCATAGATACCAAATTGGAAGGAGTCCCAGAGACCATCTCTTCCAGCACCTTTTTTTTTTTCAGAAGAGGAAAGGTGGGATGTAAGCCTTGGTACTTTGACTCCAGAGTCTACACTGCTTCCAGTAGAACTAGAAGGTCCCTTCTAGTCCTAAATTTCTACAATTTCTGTAATTCTACAACACACAGTAAAGGTCAACTCTCTCTCCATCCTCTGAAACAAAACAAACCAAAACAAACCATATTTGAAATCAACAAAATGAGGAGAGTGAACTAGATAGGTTCTTTTCAACTCTAAAATCCTTTCATCATAATTCAAATCATATAAGGATTTTGTACTGACTATCATAGTTTTGTATTTGGGGAAAGATTTTTTTTAAGTTTCATGTGCTTTTGATTGGATTAGAATCTCTTAGGCTCCTTACCTGGTCTAGCTTTATGCTCTTGTTCCACTCTGGTACCTAGAGCCTTATTTATTTATTTTAGATAATGTGGTTTTTACTTTCAGGTAATTAGGTTTCAGATAAATGGATTTGGAGTGTGAACTCTAAGGTTTGAACTCAATAAGGGAAGAAAAGCATTTTTCTAGCAAGTATTTTTTCTAGGAAGAATGGTTCCAGTTTTACTGTTTAGGTTATGTTATAGTTCCACCCTGGGCATTGTATAAGCTGTATGAATTTTCCTGCATTTTCAGTATATCCGCTTCTAAAGGCCTCTTCCTTTGCCTGTTTATGTTATGGAGATGATCTGGGTCCTTAAAGATCATAGCACCAGAGCATAAGCTTTGGTAAGTTGTAACAAGCTTGAAATATTTTAAGTTTGGACCCCATGACAGATTGATTATATATTTGTCAAGTATTGTCCTAGCTCAGTTTGGAAAGGCTCCTCAGCAGATAGACTGCTAAATTGTCAGCCATAATTAGTCTTGAAGAACATCCCCAAGTTAAAGAGTGCTATCTGTTTGAGTGGATCTGATGCCCATATTGACGCAATTTCAAAACCTAGAAGAACTGAAGCAGTTCATTATATAATGTTGTTGTTGATTGCTCCATCTTTGTTGTCCCTGTGGTTCATATTGATACTAAATGGTGAGGTGTTAAAAGGATTTTTTTGAGGAAGGAAATAGAAAATTTTTAAACATGCCTAAGTGTTTAAAAATAATTTATGTTTAATAAGTAAGTTTTAAAGTACATTTTATTTGACTTTGGGTTTACACCAGCTGTTTCTGCATTAGAAAATAGCTAAGCTAAAACACAATTAATATAGTGATTACATCTGTGGATGTATACTGCCCTCCTAGGTTGCTTTTTCTTGGCAGAAGAGTTTCTTTATCTGTTACATAGTACCATTAATTTTGTTTTGTTGGTTATTCAGTTTAACTTTCTTTTTGTAATCTAATTGTACTATTTCTACCATAGTCTTTGTTCACGTTATTTTTCTGGTTCTGCTTATTGTGTTCTGCAACAATTTGTACAGATCTTTCCATGTTTTCTTCATTCCTTGTTTAGCATTTCTTAATGCTCACTATTATTCCAGTACATTCTCCCATTGGTGGTGACCAATTTTTTTTCTAGCTTTTTTGGTACCAAGTAACGTTTAATCGAATTTGGAGTCATTTACTTTATTCATTCAAATGCATTAAAACCGTGATGTGAAACTTAGTATGATCTTTAAATTCTTATTTTTAGTTTGTAGAGATGTGACTGTATGGGGAAATATGGATAAATTTGGGGAGAATCAATTTTATCTTCAATATTTTGGGGAGAAAACCCATGGGAAACTTTCCTGAATGAATTTTCTTTAATCATTTCAGGTGATTGTGACAATGAAGTTTTAGTCATAAATGATCATTCTCAATCTTATTTAATTATCTTCCATGTCTTTGCACCATCATAACCTCTAGCAACCTATGGCTTACCTCTGAGACTCTAGCAAGGTTCAAAGACAATGAAAGATATAATAAACTTGTTAGAGGAAGCATTTTTCCAATAAACATATGGACCTTGGAGATCAGAAACTGAAACATTGGGATTGTGCATGGACCTCAAGCCATTTGCTTAATCCTGTTGCAAACTTTACTTAAAATTCTTTTTGTTACATGATTTATAGTGTAATGTTTTAAAATCTTAAATCTTAGCATCCTGACATTCAGGGGAATATATAATTTAAAACAAGATTTTGCGAAATATAATTTAAACTCAGTGGGAAAGTTGTACATTAATCAGATTTTCCCCTTCTACAATATCATCTATTTAAATAATTTATGTTCAATTTTTCCTTAAATATTTTTTAAAATGTATTTTTTATATTAAGACATTTTACAGTGCTAAAATTTACTTTGTTCTTTGAAAACAAACAAGATAAATTAATAGTGTTAATGTAGTTTTCCTAAAAAGGATACTTAAATTACTTTAGTACAAACTATTTTCTAGCACCTGTGAATGCTGAGGAAATACCTGCTTATATACAATAATTTATATAATACTTGTGAATTACTTTTTAAATTAAAACTGTTCATTTAAGGGGTTCTGTTAGGCAATACTTTGTAGCTTAATTCTAATCACTCTCTGTGCTTGAAATCAACAAATCTATATTTCCTTGAAAATGATCCAAAATTTAAACTTCTAGTTCTGACTGTTCTTCCTTTTAATTAGATGAAAATATTGATTTTTAAAAAATGTATAGACTTAAAATGATTTCATATTTAAATATTCAACTCACATAAATTTGGTGAAATGACATGCTCCTTTGTATCATTACACTCTTCAAAAGTTCTGACTGCCCTTCTGTAACAGGACCCTGGCATACACAGGAGGCCCTGTTGTACAGGTTTTTAGATTTGCTTTTCTAAAAAGAAAGTAACACCCCCCCCTCCCCCCCAGGTTTTTGGGCTTGCTCCTTAGAGGAAGCTTTATTAGGGGAGATTGGTTTTATAGGAAGGCCCACACCTTTTGTTAATTTCTAATGAGGCACTAGTTAATTGTGCCCTCTGGCTCTGAAAAGTGTTTGTATACTCTGAGGTGAGGTTTTGTTTTAGGGCTTACTCATTGGAAGCCTTTGTTTGGCCCGATGAGACTCTGGGTAGCTGCTAAGGAGCTCCCCTGGCTTTGAGAACCCAGATATTGATGCTTCTCTTTCTAGTAACTGTATGTATATATGTAATGGTGTCTCATGGATCTGTTGATTTGTGGTGTATGTATTGCTTATGAAAGCCCTGTCTCTTGGTTTTTATTTCTCTGTATTTTCTCTGAAGTTCAGGATGCTAACTTTTTGCCTGAACTAAATGAATTATATATGTGCTTGATTAAAGTAGATTGTTGATCCTTCAAAAGTTGCTTTCCTTTTGAAAATTAGATCTAAAAACCTGTATGGCAGGCCCTCCTGTGTATGTCGGGGTCCTTGCTATTACACCTTCTAGTTAGTGTAAAATATTGAGTTGATTTTTAAAAAATACAATAGACTTTAAATGATTTCATGTTTAAATGTTCAACTCATATAAATTTGATAGTTGAAGTGACATGCTTCTTTGTATCACCTCTTTGTCACCTTATTTTTAGAATGGGAAAAATGCATATATAGGCAAGATTTTGTAAATTGGTGATACAAATTTCTTATTACCTACACTTTCCCTCACTGAGAGAGATGCCATCTTAATAAGTAAGTCCTAGATAGTTTTCTGAGGCACATAAAAGTTAAATGACTTGTCCAGGGTCATTAAAGCTAGTTAGTGTCAGAGACTGAATTTGAACCTAGGTTTTCCTGATTCCAAACTCATCATTCTTTTATTCTTTACATAGCTAGCTTTTTTTTTCTGTTCTAAATTTAACAAATACCCAAAACCAGAACATCTCCACTTATAAAATAAAACAGAAAGATAGTACTTTTGAAACTGTGACTCTCTTGCATTTAGCTTGTTTTTAAAAATATATCTAATAAATTTAACATGCTACTTTCAAAGCTACCCTGCTTGTTTATTTCCTTCTGTATGTCCTGTTTTCAGCTATATGTATATATATTTTAAAATTGTTTCAATTATCTCTTCTCCTTCTTGTGAAATAATATCTTTACTTCCCCTCTTCTTGCCTAATCTTTCCCCTCAAATAAAAAAGAAAGCCCCAATATTTGTAACAAATAAACATGGTAAACCAAAACAGATCCAACCATGTCATGTCCAAAAATCTCTTTCTTATTTTGTACCTTAATTTAATCAACCCTCTGTCAGCAAGTGAGCATCATCCTTGCATCATTGATTTTGTGCAGTCCTTGTTAGTTATTGCATTGATCAGAGTTCTGAGGTCTTTCAAAGTTGTTTGTTTTTATAGTTTTTCTTATAATATAAATTGTTATCCTGGTTCTTCTCACTTCCCTCTTCAGCAGTTTTAGGTCTTCTAGTCTCCTCTGAAACTCTCCCTTTCATCATTTCTATTAATGAAGTGAAATTCCACTGTATTAATGTACCATAACTTGTTTAGCTAACCTTGCCTTGAGGGGTATCCCCTAGTTTGCATGTCTTTGCTATGACAAACAAGGATGCTATATCTATTATTACATATATGGCTCTTGTATTTTTATCTCTTAGGGTTTTGGCTGGGTCAAACATATGTGCTTTTAAGAACTTTTTGGGCATAGCTCCTAATTGCTCTCCAGAAGAGCTGTACTAATTCACAGCTCTAATTGACACTGCATCTGTATACCTATGTTTCTGGAACCCCCTCTAATATTTGTCATTTTCCTTTTTTTGTTACTTTTCTTGATGGAACCTTGATAGAATTCTCACTTATTGATGATTTTAAGTATTTTTTTCTATATAGTTATTGATAACTTGGATTTCTTCCTTTGAAAACTGCCTTTTCATAAATAGATAAATAAAGCCTTTAGTAAGTGCTTAGGCATTGTGCTAAGTGCTGAAGATACAAATACAGGCAAGAAAGATGGTGCCTGCCTTCAAGGAGCTTACATCTAATGGATAAACATAGCACCTTAAGGGGAGCTGGAAAGTTGAGGGGTGATCACTAGCACTTGCGACTGGCATGCTTTGAGCTGGTGGTAGGGAAATGAAGTGGCAGCCTAGTCCTGGGCAAGATAATGCCAAAGCTTATATTTCAGAGCCCAGATTAGTTCCAGGTTATGCATATTGTTTGACTATTGATCTATTGAGGAAAGGCTGTTCTTATATATTTGAATCAGCCCCTAAATATCTTGAATATCAGACTCTCATCAGAGAAACTTAGGCAAAAAAATTTTTTTCCTGCAAAGATTTTCACTTTCACTTCTAATTTTAATTGCATTATTCTGTTTGTATGAAATCTGTTCTTTTATTTATTTATTTTTAGATTACATTCATTTCCACAAAATTTTGAGTTCCAATTTTTCTCTCCATCTGTCCCCTCCTGCCACCCCATAACACCTTGCATTCTGATTACCCCTTCCCTCAATGTGCCCTCTCATCTATCAGACCCCACCCTTCCCTTATCCCCTCTTCTCTCTTTTCTTGTAGGGCAACATAGATTTCTGTACCCTATTATCTATATTTCTTATTTCCCAGTTATATACAATAACAATTTGTTTCTAATACTTTGAATTCCAACTTCTCTCCCTTCCTCCCTGTATGAAATCTTTTCAGTTTTATGTAGTCCAGATTGTTCATTTTATCTTTTGTGATCCTTTCTATCCCTTGTTTGGTCACAAACTTTTATTCATAGATGTAAAAGGTATTTTCTTTTTTGCTCTCACTTCTTGATGATATGATCTTTTATTTCTAGGTTATCTATTTTGGATTACTGTAAGTGTATGCTGTGAGGTCTTGATCTGAATCTAATCTATCAAACTACTTTCCAATTTTTCTTTCTTTTTTTTTGTTTCAATAAATTTATTTAACTTTTTACATTCATTTTCACAAGATTTTGGGTTCCAAAATTTTCTCCCC
>CM053770.1:92376666-92447396 GCA_028658325.1 Potorous gilbertii
ATTGAAGAAAATAGTTCTCTCAAAATTAGAATGGAACAGATGGAGGCCAATGACTTTCTGAGAAACCAAGAAATCACAAAACAAAACCAAAAGAATGACAAAATGGAAGAGAATGTGAAATATCTCATTGGTAAAATGAAGAGTACAGACTCAATGAGTTCATATAAAATTAACAGAGATCTATAGAATTAATTTAAGCACTTAGTTGGCTTTTGGTGTCATCATTATGTAGGCAAATCCTCTTCTTCATTTCTTCAACATGAATCTCAGAATATGCTATATCACAATGACCTAGATGTACAACAAATATTTATTTGATTCTGGGCAAATTCTAACTGGTCAAAACTCAACTCAGACAACTCAATAGTGCTAAAAAGAGAACGCAGATCTGCAAAAATGTCAACAATTAAGCTAGGGAATGAAATCAAAGTAGGATATGCCTTCCACCATTAAAATGAAAAACTCTTTGCTAGTGTGGTAAGACTTAATAATTAATAGAAAAAGAAGATATTTCTATTGCTTGCTACAACTTTCAAAAGTATTTTACAATTTTTCAAATACAAATCTGTCTAATCTTGTTTTCCTCAATTCCAGGCTTAGTTCATTGTTCATCTGAAGTTCAGGTGGGGAACAAAATTTTTCATCCACTTTGTCATTTCAGTTTGAATAGTCAAGTCTCTATCACATAGAAATGGGATTCCCCTCATCAAGAAGAATGTGCCACATTTTAAACACTGTGGAATTAGGGAATCATTTGTAAAAAAGAACACATTTTGAAAAATCACACAAAAATAGGAAACACTTTGTTGTTCGGATTTCATACAGATTATCTTTAATATATTCCTTAACACTTGATGTACAAGTTAGGTGAACAAATGTCATCTAGTTTTATAGCTCTCTTGATGTCAACATTAGCATACTTTGAAGAAAGTTAGCTTAAAGAAGAGTCTTCAAATCTGATTTTATTTTACAAAGTAATTCTGGTTGGCCTCTGAAGGGAATGATCGAAACCTGTAGCAAGGCAGGTCAACAAAATACTGTATACAGAAATATTTCTTAATAATTAAGAATTATTCAAAAATGGAACAAATTGCCTTAAAAAATGGTGAATTCCCTATCACTGGATGACTACTTACTGTGCATTTAACTGGGCTAGAGTAGCTCTGAGATCCAGTCAAATTCCTTTGTATCTAACATTTCTTCAGAATTGCATAAAACTTTGCAAGGCTGCCTTGAAAATAAAGCATTCTTGGTATTCATTATTGGAATTATTACCTTCATTTTTAAAGATGAGGAAACTAGGGCTCAGAGAAGCTCAGATCTTAAAACTAATAAATGATGAAGCTGAGGTTAGATCCAAAAAATATCTGATGTGGTTTCAGGGATCTTTTCAATAAAATACAATTCGCACCTAGGGTTTTTAAAATGTGTGCAGTCAATTTTGTTGGATATGTCACATCTGCTACCTTTGCCAGGAGCCAAGAAGGTCACAGCAGAAATTTCACCCACAAGTTTTAAACTAGTTTTTCTTAAACGTTTTTTATGCTCATGGAATAGTTACATTGGGGAACTGTGGGTCACTGAACTTAAATTTAAACTCACTACAAAGAAAGGTTCCAGAGCAGTCTTCAAACCCATAATGTAGGTGTCAGGAATCCCTCCCTATTCCTTCACCCTGTTTTTTCTGTACTTCCTCTGGACTCACTGCAGAAAAGGGGGCTTTGCACTTCTATCAGTAAAATTTTTTTAGGAGTTCCATGTTATCTACTGAGTAAAGCTCTAAGTCCTTTGCCAGATGTTCCAAGGCACTCCCAATTCAGATGCTTTATTCTCATATTGCTCTACTCCATGAATTACTTCCATGATGATACTGTGCTCTGCATCTTCTTTATGCCTGTTAAATATGTACTTATTTAAATCCGAACTTAAATGTCACCTTCCCCTTAGAGACATCATGAACCGATTCTCCTTATCACTACAGTTTTCCTATATACATTTGGGTTTCATAAAGCACTTGATCCTTATACTTCATAAATGAATTCTTTATATGATCCTCTGTGCTATGCCTTTTGCCCTAGATTTGTGTCTTTTCCTTCTACTAGACTGTAAATTCCAGGAATTACTTTGTCTAAACTTTTAAGTTTTCTCCAACAATGAAGATTTTCTATAACCAGGACATATTTAATCAATGCCTGTTTACTGAAAGAATTAATTATTGCTTAAATCTCAGGGGACAATAGCAGGGAATGGAAAAGAGAAGAAAATATTGAAACTGTGAAACCAAATAATAACTTAGAAATAGTTTAATATCACCCAAATAATAACACTACAAAATATTCTAATATGAAAATAAAATATTAAAAGAGGTCAATGATAAAAGAAAGGTCTTATGTAAACCAAAATATTTATAGCAGTACTTTCTGTGGCAGCAAAGAACTGGAAACAAAGAAGGTATCCATAAGTAGGGGAATGGCTAAACAAATTGTTGTATACAGATGCAATAAAATATTGCTTTATTTTTAGAAGTGATGAATACAGAAAAGCATGAAAAGACTTACATGAACTGATTCAAAATGAAGTAAAACTAGGAAAACAATATACATACATATATAATAACTGTAACATAAAAGAGAAAAATGCAACAAAATAAAATTGAACGTTGTCAAATGCTAACAACCAAGTGTGGTCTTAAAAAAGTGATAGGAGAAGCCATTACTCTTGATTCTTTGTAGAGTGGCCATGGGTGGGGAAAAAGCATTGCATACAACATCAAAGAAATCTGACATGTTCTGCGGAATTTTAAATTTTTTTCCTCTTAAAATTCCTTCTAATATCTCTTTGGGAGGGAGAGTGGAGAGGGTTACATTAAGAAATATAAATAGAGAAGACATTGATAAATTTTTTTGAAAAAGGAAATAATCAAATACCTCAAATTGCCTCCTCCTGTCCCTAGCATAGAAGCAGCTAGTTATTCCAAAGGGCAGATATCAATTCTAGCATAACTTGAAACAAACTTTAAGGATACTGCTGAACATAATACAGATCAAAACAAAATAACCAGGAACCCCACATTTTTGTCCATTTGTCCAACAGTACCACTCAATGTTGCTTTAAAAACCTCTCCTATGCTATCTGAGACCATTCAGGACACAATGAATATTTTATTGAGGCTCGTATGTCCAACATGTCATTCCATTAGTATTTATTTCTTGCCATTTAGAATACTTCAATGTATTTAAGTGAAAGAAAAAATTTTACTTAAAAGCATTAATAAAGAAAATTGTATCAACAACAAAAGTAGTCCACAAATTGTGTTTCATTTTTGAGTTTTACATACCTGTCCATTTGTAAAATCTTAACAGAGCAAATTCGATAAATGTTTCATAGATTTTATGTTAAGGCTTTTGTGGGAACAGTCATCATTGACATTAACTTTGCTTCTACAGGAAAGTATTTTCTGTGTTAGAATAATGGGTAATAACGACTAACATTTATGTAGCATTTAAAAGTTAACAATGACTTTCTCTACCTAAGAAGTCTATGAAATGCTTTCTTCTGGAAAGAGAAATATATGTGTTCCCAACTACATTGTACAGATAGGGGAGGGGAAAGAGAAAAAGGGAGAAGAATGTGCATTTAATAGTGCTGACTCTGGGCCAGGTACTAGGCAAAACATTGTACAAATATTATCAGTATGTGAAGAAGCTAAGATTAATTAATCCATTATTTTTTACATTATACTACATTGCCTTTTTAACATATTTCTGGCTATATAATCATTAGTCAATAGTCACTAAGCATTTTTTAAGCACTTGTTGTTTGCCAGGCCCTGTGCTAAGGGCTAAGAATACAAGAAATGCCAATACAATTATGACCACTGTCTGCTACCCACTGAATAAAATCTACTTGCTTTCTACCTTTTTACTGTCCAACTCCAAATTTAAGATTTACTTGCTGCCTTGTAAAAATGACATTAAATCCATCAGAGGCCATGAGACTTTACATGCATAAAGAAAAAAAATCAGAATGTGGGATAAAAGTGGCAGCATAGTATACTAGAGAGCTGGCCTTGAAGGTGGGTTCAAGTCCAGGGTTGGGTACATATTGGCTATGTGACCCTGGCAAGAGTCATCATCACCACTCAAGGCAAATATTTAAGTTGCAGAGGTGCCAGATTGCACTGGTAAAGGGAGTTTCACCATGTGAAAGATCCATATTATCAATGGAATCATTGGTCTAGTACCCAACCCCTATGTCATAATATAAATTACTCCTCTGTGAATATTATATTTACAGAGGAAATTATGGAAACAGAAATGCCATTCTTTATAAAAGAAATGACTTTATCTTTATCTTCAGATTTCTCACTTCCTTACCAAAAAGTTGCATTTTTTCTTAGTTTAGTTTTGTTTTTAAGTGAGTACGTATTCTAGATTAACCTAGTTTCCAGGTTCAAATTATTTAATTTAAAAATTATCTAAGAATCCCCTCAATAAAGTCCTACTACAATACCTTATCACAAACTGGAGGTAAGTGTCTCTAGTTCTTCAGAAGAGAACATACTTCCAGTAGATCTTATCACACTAATGTCTGTCTTCCAGGGATAAACCTAATTAAGTGCAAAGACACTCAACTTGAGAAGACCAGGAGTCTTTTAGATGAATTTTAGAGGATGGGAATTTTCAAGGGCCTGAGATTTGTGTCAATGGAGGGAATGCCCACATTGATGAAATTACAAATGTTTTCCAAGTGAACTGCTTCCAAGTTTTAAGTATCCCAAGGTTATCCATTTAAATTACAAAATAACAATAATTTTAAATGGTCATACCCGCTCTTCCAGTCTAGCCAGCTGTTCTTTGTAGAAAGCATCCTGTTTTTTTAGCACTCTGTCTTTCTCTTCCAGCTGCTTAACCTAAAAAAAGAAATGAAGAAAACATCATATCAAGAAAAAGCAGCCACAGCAAAGTAAAAGTCAAATAAAAGTTGTAAGAAATAAATATACACAGTTGAAGATTCTGCAGTCTATTAGGTCACTGCCTCAGAAAAACATTAATAGGAAGATGATTGCTGTATTAAATGCAAAGAATGACTCTACATTGTTTTTTTTCCTAACAGCTGTGTCCTACTTTGTCCCAACTTACTTGGAAATGTCAAATTACAGCACCAGACAAAGTGTCTTTTATTTTAACTCCTCTAGGAATAAAGACACTTCAAGAATTATTATTAAGCATTTATGCTTACATTTTATTCAAAATACAAATTATACTAATGTTCATCTTTAAATAAAAAGATTTCTACATAAGATATTGTATGTTGTGTTATTGCATTCTATGTTTTGTGAACTCTCCAAGTAATCAAGGGAGACATTAACATATGAAACTGCTTGCCTCATACTGTTAACCATTTTTTAAAGAAAGAGTTACAGGCAATAAAGGTGTAAGCAGAAGGGAGAACAAAAGCAAATCACTGAAATGGTGGTGGTTGAGTATTTTGGGGAAGGTGGTAGTTTTACAAGTCTGATTTGTTAAATCTCATTTTCAAAAATAAACTTTTAAAAAGTATAATAATTAAAGTATAGGAATGATGAATTATTTTGAAGATCTTAAAAAATGGAAATGTATATTACAACTGTTTTTCTCAAACCACAGTTTCTGACTCATAGATGCAAGTTTGTGGTTAAAAATGCTTTTACACAAAAAACTTGAAGTATCAAACACAGTTCTTCATCCTAGATAAGGTAAGTGATCAAACTGTCAAATTCTTAACAAGAAATTCTTAAAGCAGCAAATGACCCATTTAAATTCATCTGAGACCACTGTGAAAAATGGTTACTTGGATGATAGTGACCAGAAGTTCTAGCTCTGCAAAAAGAAAAGTGTCTTTATACAAAAAGGCAGTTAAAATAGCCCCTTGTCTGTATACCCTTCTGTCCTCTTGTTTTCTGTGACATTGTACAATCTTTGTTTTCCCACTATAGGGCATTATAATACCCCAGCCCTCACTTTGAAAAATGTTTCTTCATCCCAATCCTCTAAATATAAGTATTTTTTGGCATTGCTCCTTCTCTCAAGTTGCTGTCCCATATTTTTGGGTTCCATATCGTTAGTTTTGTACAACTTAGTTTCCTCCCTGTTTCTTTAGTTTGAAATGACTTATCTAGTCTCACTTTTCAAGGATTAACTCATCATGCTATAACCTTCTAAGAACCTCACATGGACTAGCTTATAATCATCTGTACCTGTTTCTTTAGACCCAAATTGTTTAAGGGCAGAGAATATGCCTTAATTCCATTTTTATCTTTGAGGAAAAGTATAACACATTAACTTAAACCAAGAGCACAATTAAATCAATGTTTAATACCTTCCTGTCAATCTTAATACAGATTAAAAGTTTCTCTGACATGGCAGTTTTGCTCCTTTTTGTATCCCCAGAGCTTAGTATAGTGCCTGGCAAATGACAGGCATTTAATAAATGCTGGCTGACTGAATAGGTTTCCTTCCCATGCTACACAGACATAGGCTTCTCAAGGTGATGTAAATGCCCAAGTTTAGAATCCATTTATGTACATTACAAGTCTTTATTTCACAACTTACCTGAATTTCTAGGTCCTGAAGCATGTAAAATAAAAATTTATAAACCATATTATGATATATTTTAAAATAGAAATGACTGAGAAATAGTTTACCAATATCTTTCCAAATATTAACCACAGAAGGCTATAGGGAAAATGCTTCCTTATTGAAATTTACAGGACACACAATTATGGAAATGCTTTAAAAATGTCAAAGGAAAGTTTAGAAAACTGAGATAATGTAAATATATAAAAGTATATAAACATGCATGTATTTATATAAAGTTAGTTACAAAATACAAGAAAGACCAAGCAATCTTGCCAAGCTGCCAAGAAGATAATCAAACCAGAGATGTCACAAATCTATTAATTATCTACCCAATACCTTTTTTTATTTAAAACAGTAGCCTCCATATCTCTGAATATATTCAATTAGAAGATAGAGGATTACACATTTATTGAATGAATGACTGAATAATTACTACCACAATTACTACCTTTCTTTCCTTTTCTGGTATAGAAAGAAATTTTCATCATGACAAAAGAACTATCAGATTATAAAAAGAATTATTCTTTGGCTGCCAATACGAATCATCCATCTAGGGTTACCCTCCCAATCCTTTCAATTTCTTTCAAACAGAAGAAGTAGACCAGGACAGAATCTGAGAGTGGACAATTTTGTAATTAATAGTACAAGAGGATTCAGTTATAACAACCTCAGTTATATAGTATGGAAATCATTTCCGCTACCAAACCCTTCAGGTATCATCATCTGCTTCCCTCTCTAGAACTTCATTAGGCATCTGAGATTACCCACCATGGCCACTAAAACACTTGCAAACTAAACAATGTTTCTTGTGTTCATACAGTTATATAGTGAAGCAAAAAATGCAAAGAGAAAATGTAAGGAGCATTCCATTATAACTATTCATAATGCTCACTGCAATTCAGAAAGCTTTAAGTGATATTATTCAATACTGTAAATGTACTGTTTGATCCTACAGATGGCACTTAGCCAGCCAATGAACTATAATTTGAATAGTTCATTGGGACATAAAGGATATACAGAAATAGCCTCATTCACCTTCCTAAGATCTACTCCTTGAAAAATTTAAAAGCAATATACTTCAAAGGTCAGCTATGCATAATAAAGACCAAAGAGAATGCTACCCTCATCAGACAACACAAAAACATGTGAAAAGATCATAAAGCTATTACATGAATTCAATACCAGAATCACTATTCTAAGATTCAAAGAGTGAGTGTATACATACACATAAGTGAGCTTATGTGCACACACACATTCTATATAGGTATGTATGGTGTGTAAGGGATATGAAAACAAAGAATACTGCAGACATACTTTAGTTCTTTAAAAACAATGTGATCTAGGGGGAGAAAGTGACAAGAGATAACTTTAACCTTAAGATACTGATATTTATAAGTAGACAGCTGTAGAAGCCAGTGAGTCTAACTCAACCAAAGGAACAAAATGGAATAGTAAACAATATTATGGAAATTCACTAGACTAAAAACAATTGATTTAGTTAGGATTTGACTGCTATTTATAATGCTCAAATTAAAACAAGGCATTAAAGTAGAATTTAGATTTCTTTCAAAAAACATATCACATTAACACCTTTATAAAACGATAGCATTCTGAAGAGGAGTTTATGGGTGTGTGTATATGCAAAACTGTATAGAAATGTACATACATAAATATGCACGTACGACTGATTTTTGCATCTTTTTCTTTAACCAAAATTCATCATTCCTTCTTTTCAATGCTATGTATGTATTCACTAGACACAAAAGACAAATAATTTTATTTGGTTACAGAATGCAGATTATTTTTACATCGCTAACACGAAACAATGAAGTAAGAATTTAACAAATGAATTAAAATAAATTTTAATAAACCAAAATATTGTTTGGCTGACTCAAATTTCTCCAATTAGGGTTAAAATCTACACATTTTTCTAAGAGTAACTTTAGCTTTACCTCTGTTTCCTTTGATGTTTTACCACAATTGCAAGTTTCCAACATGACAGCTCAATCTTCTTAGCAGTCAGATGCTTTAGGGCACAGGCCTAACCAAAAGTACATAGTATGTTTTTTTTTAAATACAGCAACATCACAATAAATGAAAACGATGTCATTATTTCTCAGTATTTCACATTTCAGTACAATAAATGTTAAGGCACAGATTTTGTCTTCTAGAAAACCTTGTTAGATTTAAAGTAACCAGCTCCATCTAAGATAGAGTTTCTTTAAAATTTATTTTTTAATTGTAATAGCTCAAAGTAGAAAAAACAAGTATTTTCTCCATTTTGATGGGGTCATACTTTGGATAAAGCAGATTATTCAGGTGCTAATCTAAAACAGAACATTCAAGTGATCATAATTCCTTCTCCCTGTGGACTGGCCAAACTTAAGCACAGATCTGAAACATGTATGATAACTGTGAGATATGGTTAATACATCAAAGGCATGAAGAAACACATCATTGCCTGTATGGGAAGTTGAAACAATAAAAAACAATGGCACGCTCCTCATAGATGGGACTACAAGTATACAAAATTAATCAATGTCAGTAAGCAAACTGGCAAATAACATTTGTATTTTAAATTGCACAAATATCCAAAAAAGAGCTTAACAAAAATCCATATAAGAGATACAAACTTCATTAAATGAATTCACTGTTAAAATATAAACTGGTTGCATAGCTGCATAACATGATCACTGGGACTATCAATTAGACACAACAAAATAATTAATAGTAGGCATGTATTCAATTAACTGAATGCTCCACTTTTGTTGTAAACAATTATATGAGGTTCACTGCTTCAAATGGTACTAACAAAAGTACTATAGTTGGGCATTACATTCTATACTACTCCAGAAAGTCACTTCAAAGGAGTGACAAATTAGTTGCAACTTATTATTAGCCCATTAGCTTTTAAGGATTGATAAAACTCACAGACCGGGGTTAGACTCAAAACCTGATTTTATTAAAATTCATCTTTTATGTATTAAACAACCACAGATATACAAAAAACCCTTAGACCTAATGTTCTTAACCTGAAGTATATGAGCTTAAAAAAGAACATACACACATATGTATACAAATATATACACATATATACATACACATGTGTATCACCTTCCTTTGTAATTCTATTTTATTAAATACATTTAAAAACATTATCCTAAGACGGGATCCATAGGCTTCACCAGACTGCCTGAGGTATTTGTAACAGAATAAAAAGCTTAAAAATTTCTGCCTTAGGTTGACACAGGGCCTTAAATACATTCCATCTACATAAAGCTGGTCTGCTGCAATCAACTCTGATCTAAACATCAGGAGTTCAGTCAAGTAAGAACTGGGTCAGTACGAAGCACTAACAGTAAAAATTTCTATTAGTTATTTCGTATTGATAAAAACAATCTAAACTTCCCTTACTATTTTAACACATTAACTTCTTGTTAAAGCATTCTCTGGGAAAATAGGTAACCAGGAAGGAAATGTCAACTATTTTGAGAAAAAAATAATAGCATGAGACCAGGAATAAGATTTCAAATTGAGATAATGGTCACTGGAGCTGAGCTGTCTATGACACAACCACAAAAGTGACAAATTTAGAGATGAAGGTGTTGAGTTCATTTTTTCAACAAAAATAACTCAAAAAGTTCTCTCTCTTTTACTATGGAATTTAAAAATATATTAATTGGAATGAAAAGTCCCTGCTTTAGAGGTCATTTGAAGTTCTCACTTTATGAACAGCTCATATTCAGACAGCACTTGAAGCTTTATAAAGGACTTTGCTCATTCCCCACTTCCAGACTCGCCAATCCAGCCCAATGGACCTCCTCTGTTTTTCATTCATGGTGCCCTCTATATGCCAACAGGCCTTTGCAGTAGGTATCCCTCAAACCTGAGATGCACTTTGCCCTCCTGACCTCTGCTCAGTCTTTCTCTTTCTTTAAGATGCAGTCTGTGGCACCATGTTCTGCATGAAGCTTTTTCTGATAATCATAACTGCTATTGTATACACACACATACACACACACACACACACATATATAGACATACACACACATACATATATGAATGTTTTACTTATTTTTATGCATTGACATATATATAATATATATATATGACTCTTCTCAGAACAGACAGATACATTAATATATACTCCCACACTTCTTGTGTGTACCCTGCCCCTCTTCAGAATGTAAGCTCATTGAGAATAGGAAATTGTTTCATTCTGTATACTCATTTCATCCCTGCCTATCACAATATATAGGACATACTGAACGACCTTGTGAAGTAGTGTGTGTATGTTTATGGGTTATATATTTGATATTTTATTTATACATACACATAATTAGGGCCATTTTAAAAGCTGGAGAATAAAGGTAATTCTTTTTTCGTAGATTACATTTTAAAGATTCAATTTATACTCTGGCTTTTTATTTATGGTTCTGGAAAGTTACAGGTCTTGAGTTCAAATGTGCATCTGATGTTTACCCTGAACAAGTTACTTAACAGCCCTGAGCATCAACTTTCTCATTTATACAATTATGACTAGACTGGATAGCCATTAAGGTCTCTATCAGTTTTTATTCTATGACCCTATAATCACTGCATATGTTACGTGGCTTTGTAGTGAAAAACAAGATCTCTTATAAAGACATATTGAAAAATCTCTAACTCAGAACCTCATGATTATGTGGTCAAAATTTATTTTTTTAAATGCAGAGCTGGACTCAGTTTTCTCACTCACAATTTTCCAATGGTTTCCCCTCTCAATAGACTATCCACTTTCATCCTGTACGATGCAGTTTTGTTTTTTTTTTTAATGCACAGATGTAACATCTACAATGTGAAGGGAGGTAGAAGTAAGTTGTATCATCATTCAGGAATGTAATCAGGGCACTTTCATGTAAAGTCAGCTTAACTTAACTTGAAAAGCACTGCAATGCTTTATCATGACGAAGAATTCTCCAATTTAAGTGTGCCTAATGGTCTTTCTTAGGTGCATTTCATTTTTCATTTAGTTCTTAACTCACATTACAGCCTGGAAAAAAGGTCTCAGGTCCACAGATTGAGAGCTGGAAGGGACCTCAGAAGTAATCAACTCCTCATTTTAAAGATGAAAAACTGAGACCCAAGAGAAGTTAATAAATATGGTCACATATCCACAAAGTATCTGAGGCAGAATTTGAGTCTTTATCTTCCTGAATGCCACGCTCAACTGACCATCAAGGAAATGGCATGATAATCTGGACTCTGCTTCTTCTCTAGTGTCTGAGCTCTGTTCTAAATCTTTTTAAGTTCTTTCTGACCACTATTAGTCTCCTGATTCTGCTTCAATTGTAGGCAGCTTTTGCAGACTTCCTCTGATAGAACCACCTTCTGCATGAAGCCTTTCCTGTTACCCCCAGCTACTAGTGCCCTCCCAACCAAAGTAGCTTAAATATAACTACGATGTGTATACATACACATGTATAACATATACTATAAAGCAAATGATCTGAATCATCAAAGGGAAGAGAAAAGAAGTGTGGGGGCAATACAAAGAAACAATCTATTCATTACTATTAAATAAAAATCTACCGCACACCAAGCACTGTGCCAGGCTTTGGGGATATAAAGACGAAAAAGAAATAATTTCTGTCCTCAAGGGGATTACTACATGAGCTGGAGAAGGAAATGGCAAACACATATGTAAGAAATACGTATATATATTTTATATATACTAGTATAAATATGTATTTACATATATTTCTCATTTGTTTATATATTTCTAATGTATGTGTATTGTATATTTACATATGTGTGTAGAAATAAAATAATGAGATGTCAGGGAGACTTTTAGGAGCTGGAGGGAGGGAGCTTTTGAAAGGACTCATGTAAGAGATGGCCCTTGAGCTGAGTTCTGAATGAAACTAAGGATTTTAAGTGGTAGAAATGAGAGAGGAATGTATTCTAAGAACTAGGACAGACTATGTAATTGCATTGAGACTGGAGTGAAATGGCAAACAGGAGGGACAGCAAGAGGGCTATTTGGACAGAAGAAAGAGATGTGAAGGGGTATTTAACAAGCCTGGAAAAGTAGCATAGAGACAATTTGTAAAGTACTTTAATGTCAAATAGAGAAGCTTGTGTTTTATTCTTTAAGAGGTAGCAGGGAGCTACTTGAGCTTTATGCACAGGAGTGACAAGGTCAACCTGGTACTGCAGGGATCTCACTTTGGAAGCTATATGAAGGACAGAACGAAGATGTTTTTAGTTGTGTCTGACTCTTCATGACCCCTTTTAGGGGGTTTTCCTGGCAAAGATACTAGAGTGGTTTGTCATCTTCTTCACCAGTGGATTAAGACAAACAGAGGTTAAGTGACTTAAGTCACACAGCTAGTAACTGTCTGAGGCCAGATTTGAACTCAAGTCTTCCTGTGCTCTAGCCACTATGACACCTAGCTGCCTCAACAATGGAGAGCAGAGAGACTTGCAGCAGGAAGTCCAACAGAAGCAGCTAGAGAGCACAATACTGGGCCTGACATCAGAAAGACCAGTGTTCATACATAAGCTCAGAAAAGTTTTTGCTAACACTGGAGTAAGTTTCTCTACCTGCCACTCAGTTTCCTCAACCATAAAATAGGGATCATAACAGCACCCATCCCTCAAGGTGCTGTGAGGATCAAGTGAGATGATACTGTAAAAGCACTTTTCTTAGTGTCTGGCACAGAGGGAGTCATTTAATGTTTATTCCCTTCCCTCCTTTCCCCTTTCCAGGTGAGAGATGATGAGAAAGGGTTGAACTGTGAGAAGGTAAGAAAATAGAAGATCTGTTAAGGAAGTAAAATCTATAAACATAACAAATGATCAGATACATGAGATGAGGAAAGGGGAAGAGAAGAGAATGACCCCAAGGTAGTGAACCAGAATGACTGAATGCATGCTGGTACACTTAACAAAAACGGCCAAGTTATAAAGTGAAGTAGATTTGGAGGAAGAGATAAATCCAACTTGAGACATGTTGAGCATAAGGTGCCTTTAAGATATTCAGTGTGAAATGGACAGTAAGTAGTTAGTGATGTGGGACTGGTGCTCAGAAGGGAAACTAGATCTTGAAATGCAGATGTGTGAGTCATTTGCATGAAGATTCCAATTGAATCCATGGGTTCTAATGAGATCAGTGAGAGTGAGGATATGCAGAAAGAAGAGGGGCTAGGAAAAGTTAAGAGTTAAACTGTTTGAGGACAGATGATAATTCAAAAATGGAGACTGAGAAAGAATAGCCAAAGTTACAGGGAAAATCAAGAGAGCAGTGTCCTAAAAACTAAGAGGGGAAAGTAGCCTGATGTCAACAATGTCAAATGGTGTCATTTGAAAAGGCATGAAGGATGAGGGAGGAAAAGTTGCTGGTTTGGTTACAAAACCTGAAAAACGCCTTAAGTACAACTTAAAGGCACTGAGAAGCCAGGAAGAGAAGCAGAGGCAACACATGTAAAAAAGTTTTTTCTAAAAAGTTTAGCTATGAAGAGGCCTACCAGACATTAGCTTGAAGGGACAGTGGGCTCAAATGAAGGTTTTCTAAAATGAGGAAGATCTAACCATGAACAATTTTAGGCAGCTAAGGAGCCAGAAGGGTCATATACACTGAAGTAATTCTCTGTGTTACAGCTTTTATACAGTTCTTAAGGGGGCAGGTATCAATCTCAATGTGGCTGTTTTGGGATATGAAGGGACAAAAAAACTAACTAGAAATGACTAATGAAGGTGAAGAGAATGTACTCCAAGGGCACAGTGGTAATTTATGGCAGGGAGATCCTAACAAAGTTTTCTTGGGGAGGGGAAGAGTGTATTTTGGTTTTGATCTGCTGTGTCTGTTTTGTTTGGCTAAACACCCTCCCTCCCTGTATGAGTAGAAGGCAGGGATATCAGGGCCAGCCTCAAAGAGACTAAGTGGCAAAAATGCTAAAAATAAGACTAAAAGCTCACATATACCTAAAAATGTATTATATCAAAAATTATGTGGCATTTTGCATTTCACTTCTTTTCCAAGGAAATAAGCAAAATTTCAAACGCATTACAAATGCCTGCTCTCTTTCATCACTTTCTATTACCTTTATAGAAAGATCTTCATAATAATATACAAGGTACTTAACTATTAAGTTCTAGCTAGACAGAGCTTGACTCTAATTCCAGCTTACACAGTTTTAATGATATAAAATAATGTAATAATTCTTTCTTCTCTATATAAGGGGTTTTTTTGTCTATTCACTTAAAAACAGTATTACTAAAAATGGATCTACTCAGTCTTCCACAGTATCTTCTCTAACAAAATAAACCTTACCCATACTTAGGAAAGACAATAAATACACAGAAATGTACATTACCACCAAATAAAAAAATATTTATAATGGAAGAGTAGTCATTAAGCCAAAATTAGGCACTGAAAATTGAACAAGCAAAGCTCTTGATCAGTTGGATAAACTGTATTTCAGAGGTGCTTTACTTTAGAAAATTAAATGTCTAATAGGAGTTCAGTCAATTTAAATTATGCACTGTAAAAAAAAAATATAAGGTACAAAAAATAAACTAATTGAGTGGAACTTCTCTGATTAAGGTAACTTAAGACAGAGAAGGAAGGTGCTTTTACTTATCATTCTCAATTATTTGCTGCAAGATGGATTGGTGTGAAGCATCTTTACACTCACAGTGGATCAAGTAACCTGAATGCTAGCAATCATGTGAAAAGCATGATGGTATGCAGTTACTGTGATACAGGAAAAGACAAATATAGTAATTAGTCCTAAATGTTTTTATCAACCTTTTCCATATTGGCATTTCACCCATTCTTTGGGAATTTAATCTTTATTTCTAAGCACACATACAATCCTGTGGCACCACCAAAGTTAGATAGCTCAGAAATAACTCTGATACGAGTAGAGTGTAACTGCATCACTTTGTGCTGAAGCCTTTGGTGTCATGGATTTAACAAAGTAGACAACAACAGGGAAAAGTAATTACTAAACAAGCTCTGAATTTCTTAACTTTTCACCAATATTACTCATTTAAATTTTGAAAAAACTTATACCAAATGTGAAATATTTCTACTCTTGAAATCTGTTTATTTCTCCTAGATCAAAGCTTATGTCAAAGACCTTAGAAAAAATCCATATCCAATAAACACATTAAAGATGTCACAATCAAGTTCCAGAGAAGTTTTATTCAAATTTACCAGTCATATAATCACAATTAAACCCACTGAACAGGTCTAACCATCCTGACTCCCAGTCCAGTATTCTACTCAATACAGAATGATGGCTCTATTGGAGTCTTTACACCATTATCATAGAATCTAAAACCAGGAAAAAACTTTGCAGACAACTTATTCTAACTTATATTTCTATAAGAATTCCTTCTCCAATATTCCTAGTAAGTGGTTATCCAGAAAATGAGAGCTCACTGCCATATTGAGGCATCTGTTCCACTTTTGATGAGTTCTAATAGTTAGGAAGTTTCTACTAATGTTAAGACCAACCTGTCACCTTACAACTTTGACCAATAGCTCATTTTTTTCTCCCTCTGAGGCTAAGCAGAACAAGATGTATCTCTTTTTACAACATAGTCCTTTGCACAGTTCAAGCCTGATATCATTCTCTCCTAAATCTTTTCTTCTCTGATTTTCTCCAGTTTTCTCACAATTTTGAGTGCTCCAGTTTATCTATTTCCTTAAAATGTGGTACTCAAAGATGGTAACACTTCCAGATGTCAAATGAACAAGGCAGTATAGTGGAGGCATTTCTCCCCTTATTCTGAATTCTATCATCCTTTTACCACAGCCTATCTTAGAGCAGAGGTCTATCTTAAAATAGATCTATTTGTCTAGTTTGGGAGGGGCTAACAGTCCATTAAAATGAACAAATTTCTTTCACACAAACTATCATATGCCTATGGCTCCTCTTCCTTACTTGTGAAATAGATTTTTTTTTTAAAATTTCAAGTGCAAAACTTGGCATATATTACGATTAAATTTCATCTCACTTAATTGAGTCTACCATTCTAGCCTGTCAAGAAGTTTTTTATTCTCACTCTGTCATGCAGTATATTAGTTATCATGCCCAGCTTCCTGCCAGATATAACTCCATTAAAGTCACTACTGAAAACGTTAAACAATATTTGGAAAGATCTCCGAAGCACTCTACTCAAGTATTTTCAAATCTGACACTGACCCATTAATGAATACTCTTTAGGTCCAAGTACTCAAGTATATCTAACCAGTTGCATATGATCCAAAACCTTATCTTACATTCATATCCAAAAGGATGCTACAGAAAGAATTGTTAAAAGCTTTTAACTATAGTGAACTCTATTAAATACAATGCTATGTCAATAGTTGCTCTCCAATATTAAACAATACTATGTAAATAGGTTTGTTCAACTGATAATAACAAATTTAAATTTCAGCCTGCCCTCACTTGTCCTGCATGAAAGAAATAAAAATGTTCAGGGACCCGTGAACCACAGATGCAAATTCAAACTAGAAATTAAAGAATTGGTAGGGACTTGAGAAGTCATTTAGTCTGATATATAAATAAAAAAGGGCTCTCCCTACAACAAATCTGACAGGTGACCAGTCACCCTGTGCTTAAGGGTCTGAATCTGTGACTTGTGTAATGCCTATGAGCCTTAGTTTTCAGGGATGACATCTGAGGCTCCAGTTTGTACAATCCTAGAATTTTCCAATGCATCCCACTCAACTTGGAGATGGCTCAAATTGTTAAGAAATTTTCCCTTATATCAAGGCTAAATTTGTCTCTCTACAATTTCCAGAGTGCTAGAAATGGGACCAGGAGGACTGGTTCCACCACTTACCATCCCTGAAACTTTGAACAAGCCACCTATATTTGTTAGGACTCTGTTTCTCTTTTTTCCTTATCTCTGGCAGGCACACATGTAAGTACACACACACACACACACACACACACACACACACACACACACACACACACACACTCAGAGTCTCTATCTCTCTTTCTGTTCTTCATGCTAGCTAAACATCTCAGGTTCCTTCAACCAACTCTTACAATCTAAGAACATAAGGCCCTTCACTCACCATTTCAGCTACCCTCCTCTGAAATACACCCCTAAAATGCAGAACCTAAAACTGAACATATACTTTAGTTATGACCTGACTAGGACAGAATACAGCATGACTAAAATCTTCTTATTTATGCATGCTGTAGCTTAAGATCACATTCTTTTTCTTGCTTGTCACATCACACTAATAATTTATATTACACAAAAAACTCCAAATCTTTTTCTGAACTGTGTAAATTTCTAGTATTTATAAAACTGACTCTCTCTGAATGCCTGTATGACATTTATTCTCATAAAATTTCACCTTATTAAATTCAAGCCAACAGCCTAACCTGTCAATAGCCTTCTAAATTCTGATTGTCACACAGTGTGTTGGCCATCCCTCCCAGCTTTATGTCACCTACAAATAAGCATACAATATTTGCTCTACTCAAGTCATTGGTAAACATGTTACACAGCACAGAGCCAAAGAGAGATTCATGAGGTACTCTAGTAGACACCTTCTTCTAAATTAATATTGAATTATATTAAAATATTTTCTTAAATCATAATTTTGTTTTTTTATATTTAACACAAAGTGATTGTTATTTTAATTCTGAGGAAGAGAGGAATTATATATAATTTCAAAAAACAATGACATTCCATTATCTGGTTTATTTGCATTGCTAACTCAATAAGTAATATTTAAAAGAACAATTTATACCTTAGTATAATATTTCAAACAAAAATTATTTTTAAAACTATTTCAGAAAAAACAAATATCATTATAAGGGTCTTTTGTAAAGGACCTTTTTCAAGTTAAACCCACCAAAACAGAAACACCAGTCCTGATAAAGATTTTATTCACTATAGTTTGTTCTTTGATAAATGCTATTGAAAAAAGGACAAGATTTTCAGTTTATCTTTAAATGTGCATTCTTGGGAAGAAGGGGAGGGAAGTAGGCTGTTTGATACATTCTTATTATCAAATATCAGCTTTAGAATGGGGCTGAATACACTTTCTGAAAATTTAACTATGGATATTTTTGGCATGCTGAAAGACTGCAGGGAATGTGGAAGTTAGGTGAGTCTGAACAAGGTATAAACCAGTTTTCTGGCATCTCTGACAAACAGTTTCAAATAGCCAGGAGGATTGGAGGGGGTGATGTACTTTTTAATCATCAGTGGTACCTCACACTGCACAGAATCGTAAGACCAGTAGGAGTTCATAGACTAATCAGCACACTCTTAGTTCAGGTTCAACACTGGGATGAAATGAGGTGCCTATGAACATTTAACAAAGGAGGAGGTTTACTTTGCACAGCAAGGATATGCAACATGAGTACAGTGATACTTAGCATCTCTGCATATGGCCATTCTCGTCTCCATCTAGAAACACACCTGGTTGATCAGTCAGTCATAGGGGTTATCAGGTTATAAGTAACTCACATGGTCTTGGGCACCCACCAAGTCTGAGAGGCAAAGAGCCCACATAGCTTGGGATTTTGATTGGTCTTAGATCAGGAAGCTGTTTTATGGGGTGAGGAAGCTTCACCAGAGAAGCAAGATGGGGCTGAAGCAAATTGTATGAGAGTCAGTCTGTATAGGGAGGCATATGTGTCAAGGTAAGGGAAGCAGGAAACAGCTATCTTACCACATACCACCTTGCTGGCAAAATCCTAATGAAATTCTAGAGGAACTTGCACACTTTAAATAACTAGACAGTGCTCATATCAAGAATAGTACTAAGAGGGGAAAAAGGAGGAAAGGGTAAAAAACCAAAAATGTAGAGGAATATGAAAGCCAGAATATATGTGAGTGTGTGTGTGTGTGTGTGTGTGTATGTGTGTATGATTGTTAATGCCACATCTCTTAAGTTCACAGTGGCTCTTTTAACGCAAAGTAATGATGCTAAACCAGAACACCACCAAGAACATGAGAAACAAAGCATAGATAATTTCTTCTCCTGATGTAAAGAGGTGATAAGGAATAGAAGTAGTTCCAGGAATACCAGGACCTTTGCAAGAACCCTTCGGACAGAGTCCTGCATCAAATCATCTCTAATAAAGTGGCTAAGAAATCATAAGACCCATGCATACAAACTGTCTTTGAATCTAAGTTGATACCGAGGCTCTGCCTGTACCACCACTCAGTCAATATTTCCTGATTCACCTGTCAAAATCTCTCTCATGATAGCTTCATCAGAGGGATGATACAAAATCTCTGAATCCTTACAGGCCTGTGAAGGGTTGTCCTTTCCTTGCTCAGTGGCTAATTAAAGGCTCTCCCTCATCTTCATCCAGTAACTCAGAACCACCACCAGCACTGTCTTTCTTCCAGGTAAATACATGCTTACCATAATTATATGACAACAATTTCACCTCTCCCAGCCTTTTAAAAAGATGTCTCCCAACTATACTATCCTTCTAGTAGTCTAGGTTGCACAGAGTGTTGGCCCTGCAGCCAAAAGTCCTGAGGTCAAATGCAGATTGATTTCATCAAGGCTCAATAGTAGAGACTCAAACTAGGTTACTTTAATGTTAATTCTTTCTAATAAACAAAGCAAGCTAACTTCAGGAAAAATCAACAGAATGATACCAGGTGACAGACTGAGGACTAATATCAAAGCATGAAAATTAGAAAAAATGTTCACAGTGCTACAAAATAATTCTCAGTAGCCCACAAGCTTGACCACCTTAACTTTAATTCAACTAAGGAAATGTGGAAAAAAAAGTGAAAAATGAATTGCTCATTTAATAGAGGAAATGGGAAACGGGAAAAGAAAATAAAAACTTTCCCTATAAAGCAAGACATATTTTGGACAGTAGAAGATAACTAGAAAATAGATTGCTACTGGAGAACAACAAAATTCAGTCCTATAAGGAACATGAGTATAAACCAGTTCAACTTCCTAGTTGGAAAAAAAAAAGGGAGAAAGTTAAGAATCAGAGACACTAAATAAAAGATCCAAGACTTACTGATTCTAATATCCATATTCTATCCAGTGCACTACGCTTATACTACTGGCCCCTTTCAAAGTACAACACCTAACAGTAATGCATTAATTCTCACAAATTTCCTGACAGGGTACATACATGGACATAGAAGCCAAGACACGGATTAAAATGAATCAGGAGGAAAAGAAAACAATCTCAATTTGTAATTAATTGTTCAGCTGCTCTATGGTCAAGTTAACAGTACACATTAAAGAGCATTTATTATGTTATAGAAGGGACAGTAAATGGGCTTCTGGTGTTTATGACTTGCCTACACTGATTCAGGAGCTAATGTAGATCATGATGAGGAACACAAGCATATGGAAGACACAATGTATGTGCCACAAAATAAGCAAAAGGAGTAAAAAAAAAGTACTTCGATGATATACAACTTAAAAGTAAGTCACAATTCACTAAGCAGGATAAAAGCAATACTTTATTTTAAATTTTTGATTAGCCTCTAAAATACAGGATATTAGCCAGGTGTTCTATTTGATAAAGCACTGAATGCTTTAGGATCCCCATCATTTGTCAACTTGTACAAAATTTCCAGGCCACAGTGGAGAATTAGTTCTTTTTGTAACTGAGCTAAAAAGAAAGACAGCTTGCTTTGAAAAATGGTTACCACCTGCTATTAATCTGAAACAGAAAACAAGCAGCGTAATGACATTTACCAGGTTGACACTCATAAATAAGTTGTCCTTTCCCCTCCCCCCCACTACTTCTTTTTTAAAGAACAGTAAGAATGACATTTTATGATCTTCTGCAAAATTTTTAAAAGTTAAGTTCTAAGGAATAGACTTACACTTTACTAGTAATACATAGTGTATGACATATGAGATTATTAAAACCAGACATTGTTCTCCTGCAGTGCGACAAGTCTGGTTTAAGCGCTGAAGGAATTCCCCCCAACCCCTCCTCTTTTTTCCTTTCTCCTTTTGTCTGGTGTCAGATGAATACAGTGGTAATGATGACATGATCAAGGAAGAAGTGACTAATGCTGAACATGTCTATAAAAAGACAGCCAAGCTGTCTTACCAACAAGGTCTCTTTTGTGCTACTGAAGCTTTTTATGACCCGAGGTAGCCTATATCCTCTAGAGATGAAATGGAACATAAAAATATTAATTGACCTATTCTGCAAATTGTTCCTGTAATACTTTAAAAAACTTTCCCCACTCTCCCTGCGAAGATACTCATCTTTACTTCTGCACTTAACCAAATACATAAACACTACAATGAAACTATACATACAGTTTAAAAATTCTACAAAAATCAAGCTTTTTTATTTTTAAAATGTGCCCCAGAACTGTAATGACACGAATAACATTCACACTGAAGCTCATTTTCTGTTCCCATGAACATACTAGCATGTTTTCATATACTTCTCTGTTAAAGCTGTAGTCACAGAAGCACGATTTAGAGTTGGCCACCTTGAGCTCAATTCTCTCACTTTACAAATGGGAAGATTGAAGCCCGAGAAGGCCAGTGCTAAGTCCAAGGTCATGTAAGTAGTATCAGATGTAAGATTTGTTTCCAGAGTCAGCATTTTTTCCAGTATATTCTGATGCCTCCATTTGACTTGCCCCACAAGTTCAAATTAAAGCATTCACTCTTTCAAATGGGTAAGTAAGCCCCTACTATGTGTAAGAATCTGTGCAAAGTCAAAACCACAACAGTCACTACCTTTAAGAGGCCCACCCTCTACTGTGGAGATACAATATGTACAAAAATAAGTACATACAAAGCAATATAGTAGAGAATGCTAATAGCTGAGAGGTTCAGAAATGACCTTACGGGAAAGATAGTATTTTGAGATAAATCTTCAAGAAACCAACAGCTTCACGAAGACCTACAAACAGAGAGCAGTTGAAGCATGGGGAATACTTTGTGTAAATTCATTGTAAGGAAATGTAATATGGCATATGGAGGAAGGCAGTTCCTTCACTTAACAAACATAGAACGTCTACTATAGGTAAGACATTATATATGTCCTATAGAGACTTCAAAGACGGGACTTCATAATCCCTGAATTCTAGGAGATGACAATATTGTGGGAGTGTTGCAGAATAGGTCGATAAATTAATTTGAAAATATATAAAGATATGTATAAAGGTAACTCAAGATATCTTATAGATGCTAATGAGAACAGCACAAACTACTATCTCCAGCTGAGTGGAAGGACAGGAAACTTCATGGAGGGAGTTAATAGGACTAATAGATACACCAATCCTCCCTCACCACTGTAGCTTTTCCAGAGCTTTTCTTCCCTCCTATTGGGCAGCTAGGTGGTGCTGTGGATAGAGCACCAGTGCAGGAGTCAAGAGGGCCTGAGTTCAAATCTCACCTCAGACAATTGACACTCACTAGCTGTGTGACCTTGGGCTAGTCACTTAACCCCAATGGCCTCATCCTGGGTCATCTTCAGTCATCCTGATAAATGTCTGGTCACTGGATTCAGATGGCTCTGAAGGAGAAGTGAGAGGCTGGTGACATGCGCAGCCCTCCCTCACTCAAAATAAAGTCAAGTGCAAGTCATGTCATCATTTCTCTGATGGCATGGTCTTCTTCGATAACGAAGGACGAACACACTACACTACACTATCTTCCCTCCTCAAACATCCTTTGGTTCTTTTCGCCTCCATTCTCTAAGTTGATAACCAAGACTCATTATTTCACTGAAAGAAAAAAAATGAGGCCATTTGCCTACAGCTCTTTTGTCCCATACTCATCTCACATCATTCAGAGGCCTTCTTAAATCATCTCCTCCCCTTACTCCCCTCTCATAGGAAAAAAAGGCCCTTCTTCTTACATATCTGTATCTCTCATCATTAGCAATAGGTATTTACAAAATGTTGACTGAATAACTTTTAATCAGACATAAAAATAATAAGATTACTGAGCTCTTATTATACATGATTTGCTGTATAATCTCAAAATCTTGACATGGTATAGCCAATAATATATTTGACTGGATCACTTTACTGGTGTCATCCATGAGTCATATTTAACTTTAAAACATGGGAAAGACCAGGAATGAGGTCATAGCCCACAATCAAATCTCAGAGAACTGAAATAATGCTTCATGAAATAGTATCAGTAGGTTAAGCGGTTCAATTAATTGGCCAGGAATAATGGACAGAAGACAGTCAAAGACAATGAAGTATAAATTTAAAATTATGAAGCAAAGCTGTTGATTACTGAGAAGAAACTGCAGCTCCTGCCATGAATCACAATAAAAAATTAAGTGGTTAGTTTCGAACAAAAGTATTAAGAAAAATACTCTTTAAAAGAACAGAGCTACAAAAAGCAAAAGACTAGAGATACTGTCCATAGGAGGCAAAATAATTAGAAAATAATCTTTACGTCAAGTACTATTTAAACTTCTGTTAATACTTCACTTATGTAAGCAATTTCAAATCTCCATAATGAAACTAAGACAGCAAAGAGCTGCTGTCATAAACCCAGGCACTTTATTCCACCAGAGAGGCTACAGTTAGGCCTTGAGGCCACAAAGTACAGACTTTGAATTTTGTGCAAATTAAGTTTACTGATTTAAGTGGACTTGATTATCAAGTTTTCCTTTCAGGTCTTTGAAAATTACAGCATATTAGGAAAGAGGGCTCCAAGAAAACAGACTAAGAAGTGACAGCTGACAACAAGAGTCACACAGAAATACTGCATTGGAGGGTGATACTGTCCAAATCCAAATAGCCCAGAATATATATCATGATCAGCCTGCTTTTTAATGAAGCAGAGATGTAACACATTGCAGGAAAACTGACACAAAACGATGATTAAAAAGCTTCAATACAATAAAAGGGATAAACTTCAGACATATAAAATGTGTTTATACTGAATTCTGTTTTGTTTATAGTGAATACCTGTTCTCTAATAAACAGTGTCACTGAAGATATGTTATGAGGGAAAAAAGGATAATTTTTCCATGAGTGGTTAAAATAATTGGGAAATTAGGAATCAAAGTTCAGCTTACATTTATTTGCTTAAAAGTCTTTTAAGAAAAATATTAAGTTAGCTTGGGCTTAACCCCCTACCTTCAGAAGGCCAGATTTGATGAAATCTCAATGATTGAGGGACACAACCACAAATATAATATAAAAGTTTTAGGACAAAGGCTTTTGACTGTGATGGCTTTCAAAATCCAAGCATTTCATTCTGCACAAGCCTGAAAACATGTTAGGAAAGGAAATGGGTTCGTAAATAAGAAATTGAGTTCAATTACTTAAATTTGGGCCAAGAGAAGTAAGAGAGGAAGAGGCAAAGGGAGAAAATAAAACAATGGGAAGAATAGCAAAGAAATAGACAGAAGATAGAGCATGATGCCTTCAAAAGAGCTTATTAAATAAATCCCAAAGTCTCCTGACACCATGCCTCACCCTAAGGCAACAAGAAAAGACTAAATTACATACACTGTGCCTTGTTTAGGGAGATAGCGGAGTCTAGACTACTTTTTTAAAAAAGTTATCCATCTAAAATACTTGTGTTCACCTCAGTCTTTTCCTGGTTGGCAGCTCTAGAAACAAGGGCCATTAGTCACAGTTAAACAAGGAATAGGATACTCTTTCTTTCCTAAGAATTTTGGCATAGTCCTTATTTAGAGTACAGTAAGGCTACAGGAGCTTCAAGTGAAAAGGGTTCCCCTTTATTTCATATTCAAATGATGAATTAAGTTGCTGCTTACCTCAGCTGGGAATAAGCCATCTCTTTCCAGAAAAACCTATAGGCCCTTATTCCAAATACTTTAAAAGAGTTCTAAACTGAATTCGTCAGTCCCACTTTTGGGAAACCATGAAGGATCTTTTTTTGTGAAAAAGTTTTAAAATAGGTCAGCTAATTATCTGACTAAAATGGGTTATCTGAAGTGTCTCCACAAGGCAGAAGAATGGATGGAGATGATTTTTCAAGTTTCTTCTGGCACTGCGTCCATGTATTTGACATTTACACATGGTCTCAGGTACATATTTTTCCTCTGAAAATGGTCAAGGGATGTGTTTCAGTATTGTCACATTTTACAGAGATTTTCTTAGATATCCTGGAACCTTATCATAAGTTTAACAATGATCATTCAACAATGCACTAAAAATTGTCCCCAAATGTGTGGGAAGTACAGGGTAATTTTACTTTTGCCCTTTTTAACATCCTGGTACGTAGCACACAGTGCCTGACAAAGAAAGCATTTAATAAATGCTTGTTGGTTTTATAAATGGTGCAAAACATTAAAACCAGCCAATTTTTAAAAACAATTTTGTATTATCTTTTATCTCAGAGACAAGGTCTAAGATGATTAAAGTTACTGGTATGTATAATATACCCACAAATCAATTGCCCAACAGCACAGTCAGATTTGTAGCACCTCTGAAATCTGTGTTTGCAATTTAGTGATTAAGGGTATAACTGACCAAATCATGGTTTCATTTACGTAACCAAAAGCATAAAAACAGAATACTCAAGAAGAGGGTGCAGTCAAATGCAACTTTGAAATCTGTCCCTTTTGTACAATAATTAAAGCAGAATTTCAAAAAAGATGCTTTAGGACAGCTTGGCTTTTTGGCTGAATGTTTATAGAAGGGTTAACTCTGCAAAGTTTATGCTTCTGTCCACTTAAATACGCTCACTGACTTGGGAAGAATGCATCTATGCATCTGATGTAGACTACTGAACATTTTGGGGTGAAACAGCTATAACTTGTAATCCTCCTCTGGGATAGCTGATGTAGAGGCTTTCAGCTATCATTTCAAGTTTTAACTAGTAAGAAATCATTTAAACAAGGCACACACAGTAGAAAATAAAGCATATAAGAGAAAAATTAATATAACTAAACTGAAAAAATATTTTAACTTTTATTTCTTTACAAGTCATCTCTAAGTAAATGTTAAGAGTATTTTTGTCTGCTTATAAACAGACAAAATCGAAATCATGGTGAGTTTCAACTGTCAAGCCAAATTTACAACTCTTTTCTAAAATACGTTAATAATTTGCATTTCTATGCATATTAAGTTGCATGATAAAAGCAAATATTAACCAAACCCAACATATCTTTGACACAGTTATCAACCTCATTTTATGAATTAATAAACTGAAGTTAAACTAAATAACTTCACTAAACTCAAATGAGAAAAATATTTGGCAAAAATAAGGAAAAAAAAGAAAATACAGTTCCTAAATTAAAAATGGGCTGTATGACTAAGAGTTCATTAATTTAAAATACTATTTAAGAACTTATTATTAATTTTCCTGAAAAAGAAACAATACATTCTAGTTCTCAGCTGCTTCACTTTTAAAGAAAAAGGAGCATGGGGAGAGATGTGTGAGACAACTAGATGTTCTCTAAAGACCTTTCTGAGATCTGATAATCAATGATTTTAATGTTACAAATGATGGATAGGTTCCTAGACTAGTCCATTTGTTGTTTCAAAAAGCAGAGAAAGAATTAACATGGATGGATGGATAGAGAGAGAGACAGAAAGAGGGAGAGAGAGAGACTACGAAAGTTGTTACTTTTGTGGAAAATCAGAATGTGATGTCTGATCATTTAAAATGGATTCATGCTGATGTCAATGGCTCATTTTATAATAATGTCATTTTAACTGAAAGTTTTTCTTTTCCATGACATAAATATCACTATGCTTATGTTGTTGAGCCATAATCAGGATCACTTTTTATACTGTGAGAAATTTTCCCAAGTTAATTGGGCAAGAGTTGGAAGAAAACTAAGGGGGAAAATTAAGGGTGAGTAAGGGAAGAGGGTACATAAAAAAAAGTTGTATATATGTGCGTATATGAGTAAGAGTTTCCATGAGGTAGGACTTGTTCAATCGTTTCAGTTGTGCTTGACTCTTCATGATTCCTTTTCGAGTTTTTTTGGCTGAGAAAGTGGAATGGTTCACTATTTCCTTTTCTAGCTCATTTTACAGATGAGAAATTGAAGTAAACATGACTTGCCCAAGTAAGAAAGCTAATGTCTGAAAGCACATTTAAATTCAGGTCTTTCAGACTCCTGGTCTAGAACTCTATCTACTAAGCTATTTAGCCACCCCTGAGATAGAGAGAAAAGACAAAGATAAGTAAAGCAGGATGCCCCTGAAGAAAAAAGAAAAGTACAAATGGAAAAGCCACTTAGCTTAACCTCCTACTTTCAGGATCTGGCACTCTGCCTGTGTCCAGCCTGCTCCCAGAGCACCAATGGCAATCACCCCTGCTCATTAACCAATTATCAGTCAACTTATCCACCTATTCCCTTCAACAAATTTTTTTTAAAAGAATGACATCAGCACATTCACAGAGGGGAGCACTCCTTTTTTACAAAGTGGCCTACCACTCTAGTTCTATAAACAAAACATCTGACCCTTATCTTATCTGTCAGCTCTATTTTCTTCTTTTGAAATAAGATCTCCAGTATTCTATACTATTCCACATCAATGTGAAGAATTTATCCACATTCAGTGTTTCAAATGCCATGGATGATTCATTCAATTTCCACGTCATTCAATTTTTGATTTAGTCTATGCACCCAGAGTTAGGGATGGTATGACATCTGCATGATATGTAGCCTGCTTTCACATTTTATTTAGATTTTATCTGAACAGGAACATGCTCCATCCATAACAGATTTAGATGTGGCCAATCTAAGATAAGTATGACTAATTAGGAATAAAAAAATTTTATTCTTGATCAAATAAGATTTAAATCCTCAAATCAAGTAGAGATATTCAATGACAGTATGGAGCCGATAGCAATTTCTGGCATACTAAAACTGAAACTTCTTAGAGTCTAAGTGTTCAGAAACACAGTTCAAAGTGGTAAATTTCACTTAAGATTACACTCCATCTTATTGTCAATTGATCAAGATGTACCTCTACCACCAGCACCATCCTGCAGAATTCTTCATGAAGACTGAGAACTATTGTTGGTATCAGGTATCTTGCCATAAAAGCTACCAATGAGAAAAAATGAGGACTGAGGATCACACTTCCAAAAAGTGTCCTTGGTGAGGAGAACTGGCAGTGATCTCCATTAACGTAGGACTTTCTCCCATGGTTGGGTAACTGCGATTCATGCTCTTAAGGAACAAGGTCAAGAGATTTTAAAAAATGCCTTGCCACTTTCTAGGTTATCAGGGAAAATGAAGTACACCTTTGTAAATGGAACAAGAGACTGATAGGTGAGAGGGAAGAAGGAGACAGAATATGATGAGGAAGATGAAAGGTGAGATATGAAACAGAGGAAAAAAGAAACAATACAGAACATTTGGAACTAAGTAAGAGATGTAAGGCTTTTCATATAGAGAAGGGAATTGGATACTGTGAGGAAAAAAAAAATCAACCCTTAGTCCTTCAATGTATTATAGACATACATACATAAAGACAGACAGACAGACACACACACACACACACAGAGTATCAGAAGGGAGACTATTCAGTAATTATCATAAAACTCACTAAGATGAATATGGGAGAAGCTTGCGCTCTTCTAGGTTAAGGTACCCAAAGTAAGCTTGATGACTACCTCTGCATCTAGTGATTGAGCAAATCATAGTATTTTAATAAAAACTGGCATATATACAATGACCTGACTAAGCTACTAAAGCAAGGAGAAAGGATGAATGAAGAGTAATGGAGAACAGCGTAACGTAGGAGGGTAAATCTACTCATAGAAACATACAATTTCAAGAAAGAAAATTTGATCTCTGCACATGACAAATCAGAGAGTGTCATAAGAGAGGGAAGAAGGGAAAGATAGGATAGTAGGGGTATTCATATGGATTCCTGAAATAAATATTAAAAAAATTAATGACTAGTAAATTTTTTTTCTGTAAAGACTATCAAAGAAATTGTGGCAGTTATCATGAAACATAGATTTTAAAAAAGAAGCTTACTTAGATGTCTTATCAACTGGGGAAGTGGTTTAGGATTAATGTAATGGATGACAATGTGGTAAGAAATGATAAATATGAAAAATAAAGGAAAACTTAAATTTAATATGAAATTTCATATGCTGAGAGAAATAAGTAGAACCAGGTAAACAATATGTGCAATGACAATATAAATGAAGAGAACAATAAAAAAATCCATAAAACTGAATGTATTGTGATTATAATGACCAAGAGGTTTGATTCTAGAAAAGAAGTGAAAATTGCATCTCTTCATTTTGCAATGTTAGGGGGGACTTAAAGGTATGGAACATTCCATACTCTGTCAGACTTCGTTGAAGTGTTTTCTTTTTCTTCTTTATTGAAATCTTTGTTATAAGGAACCACCTGCTGTATAGGGGAAGGAGGAAAAAATACACCAAAATGAAGGTGATGTAAAAAATAAATGGTATCATTTAGTCAAAAGAAGACTAAAAAAGAAAAACAAGCCTCATCAAATAACTGGGACACGAAGAAATGGGGAATGAGGTCAAGGAAAGAAATGACTTTAGACTGAGTTTAACCAAACTAAAATTCATTGACAATGCCCTTAAATTGATCCTAACTTAGAAGAGAGAGTAACAGGTCCACTGTGAGACAGCTGAAACCTGAACTCCTTGAGAGCAGGGCCTATCTTTTGTCTCTTTTTGTATACCAGTATTTAGCAGGACACATAGTAGACACTTAATAAATGTATTTTGGCTGACAGCAAATAAAGTGTCTGATGCTAAATATATTGTTAGAAGAAAAGGATGAGGGTATCTTGAATAAGTAATGAATAAGGTATGCAGTGGTTGGTGATTGGCACTTAATTAAAGCTTGTTGATTGACTTCAGAGAAACAGAAGGCCTGTTTTAAAAATAAAGGTTTCTATCAAAGATTAACAAGTAATCTCTACAAATTCCTGAGTTCTGATGACAGCAGAGCAGAGATCACACAAAGAGTAATGACAAATGTCATGCAGTGCTGCACTTTATGTCATAAAACTTAGATTCAAGTAAAGTCCAAGTTCTAGTTTCTTAGTTGGTAAATTATAAAATAATAATAAACAATATCAAAGTGGACAGTTCTTAAAAAAAGATCTGAATTTCATGTATAGTTCCTCTCTTTCAGTTCTACATATATGGAAATGCTCATTTTATTTGTTTCTTATTAATTTCAAGGTTTAAAAATACATAAATCAAAAAAATCATAAAAATATACAATGGGCCTTTCATGGGTAACTGCAAGGAAATTTCTCCAAACTAATAAATTATCCTCCCTGGTACAAACAACTGTGTCAATTCCCAGGAGAAAGGATAGTCACAACAATCATTTAAGAGACTAGAGAATCCTAGATGAAGAGAAAAAGAAGGAACTGTTGCTATGGCAGTTAATGCTCCAAGATTATAAAAAATGCATTAAGGCACCCAGGAAACACACTAGCTAGCTAGGTCTTTTTTTATTCTCAGTTTATACCTCACTTCAGACAGATAAAATGCGTATGTGCTGGGAAGCAGGGAGAGAGAGGAAGGGAAATAAGCAATTACATGGCTCCTACTATGAGCCAGGCACAATGCTAAGCACTTTATAAACACAGCATTTGACTCTCACAAAACCCTGGAGGTAGGTATAGTCCCAATACCCTTTTTACAGTAAACTTAGAGAAAGAGGTTGTGACTTGCCCAGGGTCATACATTAAGTGTCTGAGGCCATATCTGAATTCCCAGCATTCTATCCAGAGCCACCTAACTGCCTCACACTAGGTCTAGAAACCTTCTGAAGTCAGCAAGAAGAGGAAATGAGGATACTGTCACAACAAAGTTTCTTCTGAATTCTTGGAGGAAGGGGACATTTTTCAAAAAGAAAATGTGCTTTGTAGTTCTACTGCGCCTTCACTCAGCTGCCAAAGTGTTTGGTTTTTTCCAAAAGCATGGCTCTGGCCATGTTCACCTTTCCCTACTTCAGTAAGTTTTATTTATGATACCAACATCAAATTCCATTATTAATGAGGAAAAATGTATAATTGTTAATATAGTAATAATGCTACAATTATAATATATCCTTTAAAATAAATGCTTATTAATTTAAAGTAAAAGATTAAAAGATAAAAGGCCATTATTTCAAATACAACAGAATAAAAAATTAACACAATAACTGAAATATCTGCCAGCTCCATATATTAAATAATTAAACATTAAAGCTTAGAAAAATAGTTGTAGTGTTTGATCAATGAAATGGCTGGCATTAAGAGTAACTTCATCAAGTTAAATACTGTTAATGGTACAGGTGTGTGATATCACGGATGAAAACTGTGGGTACGGAAACTTGACCAAGGTTGGGTTAGAATGACAAATATGGAGGATGAGACTAAGACTAGAAAATAAAGGGTGAAGAAAGACAGAAAACCAAAGAACACCATTCTCGGTCTGGAAAACAAACTGTTCACCTAGCAATTTCGTATAGTGAACACTATCAGATCTAAACATTCAACAATTCAGCAACTATGGTATTGTCTACAATGAGCAGAATGTTTACTATGTGCATATTGTGTTGCTAACAGACATATCATGGGGAGAAAAACAGACCCTGTGGCTCAAAGTAATTTAATGACTGAAAATATCTAAGAAGAAATTGAAAGACGTGAAAAAGATAGTAAAACAAAACAAAAACCTGAGCAGTCTTCAATAAGTTTAAGTTTTTTTTCCTAAACTAACTATAAACCAATGTACTGAAGGATCTAGAGAGTGGATGGATGGATGGATGGATAGATGGGAGGAAGGGAGGGAGGAAGAAATTCTCCTTGCCCTCAAGAAGTTCATATTGAAAAGGAAGAGATTATATGTAAATAACCAGGTAAATATACAATATAGACAAAATACAAGGAAGACAATTTTTAAAGAGGCTCTAACAACTTGGGGTGGAAGAAGAAGTTGGCCTATGAAAAGCCTCTTGCAGAAAGTGCAGTCAAGAAAGCAAGCTCAATGACTAAGGTAAGAAAAAGTATTCTCAGAATGAAGGGCAGCTAGTAGTTAGACACACAGATACTGAGTGCTACGTGCAAGGGATAAGAAGCCCAGGTAAGCTGCATCATAAAGTGTAAAAGAAGTGTCCAGGTAATGAAGGGCTTTAGATATCAAGCAAAAGGATATGGGAATCTGGAGGTGACAGGGGTAGATCTATGCTTTAGAAAAAAACATTGTGGCAGCTGAAGGAAGGCAGCCCTGGAATTCGGAGAGACATGAGGCAGGGACATGAAGAAATGTCACAGCAATAGTTAAGTGGGGGTTCATGAGGCTCTTGGGAAGCAGCTGGGTGAAGAGATCACACATTCTAATTGGGGGGACAACAGGTCCACATTTAGTATTTTCAAATTAAGCACAAGGTATTTTAGGAAGGTGGGAGGGAGAAAAGGCAATTGCAGGGATTAAGAAGGGTCTCTGAGAAGGTGGTCACTGAGCTAAGCTTTGAAGGAAGCTAGGAATTCGAGGAGGAAGATGTGAGGTGGGAAGGAATGGAGTCTAGGGAGAAAGCCTGCTTAGGAGAAAGAAGGAAAAGGGAAGGCAAGGGAATAAGCATTCTCCAGCATCTATTTGCCAGATACTGTGTTTTGTCTCCACAACAACACTGTGAAGTAGGTGCTGTTATTATGCTCATTTTGTAGTTGAGGAAACTGAGGCAAAATGAGGTTAAGTCACAACACAATGTCTGTGGCAAAATTTGAACTCAGGTCTTCTTAACTCCAGGCCCAGTACTCTATCCAATGCTCTATCAGCTGCCTTTAGAAAATGAAAACCATGCGTATTTCACGGCAAAAGTGTCAATACAAAGGGAAATAATGTATATTAGCTCTGGAAAGGTAGGCTGGTATCAAGTTATGAAGAACTTTAAAGGCCAAACAGAAGAGTATGTATAGGATTTTAGCAGTAACAGAATGCCAGTGGAATTTATTGAGCAGGAGAATGATATGATGGGATTTCTGCCTTAGGAAAACCACTTTGGTAGCTGTAGGAAAGATGGATTAGAAAGAGAAGAGCCTGGAAGGAGGGGAATCAATCAGTAAACTATGCAACAGTATAAGAAATTAGTGATGGGAGCAAAAAAATGGAAAGAGAATAGTATGTGTAAGAGGTGGGGACTAAGGGGTACTACAGAGAGAAACAAGTTTGGCAACTGACCACATATATACAATGAGAAAGAGTTGAGGAGGCAAGAATTACTCAAATATTGTGAACTCGAGTGACTGGAAGGTTGGTGACATCCCTGAAAGAAATGGTCAAATTTAGAAAAGGAACAGATGTGGAGAGAAAGTTAATGAAGGTAATGGTAATATGTAACACAACACCTGGCACATAAAAGGTGCCTAATAAAGGCATGCTAATTGATAAAATGTGGAAAAGAGGATGGCGCAAAAGAAGTAGAATGAACAAAAAATGACAACTGGCAGGACATAGGGCAACAATCTCCGATGTAAAATGTCATATTACAAAAACGATATAGCGCAGAGGATAATCAAAAGTTTTAGTTTATTTAGGTACACTATTAGCTATTTAGGTACACTTCAACTTTTCTCATTTTAAATCTAAGAAAGAGCTGTCTTCACTATAATCTTTCAACAATGAGACAATGAAAACAACCAGGAATAAATAATTTAAAAGGCTAAAAGTTTTACTGAGTTTTGATTACAGCAGAGATTTGAAATTTATTTCAACTCTTAAAAATTTCTTGAAAAAAGGAGGGGAGTCATGGAATATAGTCAAAATTACTATATAATGAGAGTTCAAAATGTAAGGAGAATTTTTAAAGTACTTTACTTTTCAAGGACCTTACAACTTCATTTCAGTAGCATCTACAAATATTTCAATGTGAAAATAATCTTTTGAGATTTATATCAATAGAAAACATTTATGGGATATGAATCAAAAAGCCTGTAAAGACACAACTTCCATTTTACCCTGTCTCATCTCTAAAAAAATTAATAAATAAAAACCACCACAAAGCACTCAGTATCAATAATACTCAGCTATCTGGGTGCACATGCCCTGAAAGAGATCTAAGGAAGCAACAAATTAAACTAGATCCTAATTCTTTAAGGTCCACAAGTGAAAAGAATCTCTAAACACTGGTGGTGAAATTGTGTTCCTTTGATCTCTGTTGTAACAGAAAAGTAAAATGACATGTTCAAATGAAAATCATTTATAATGGATGAAAGAAGGTCTACAGCTTCTTTGAATTAGATCTATTTGGGAAGAAAGATGGCGAGAGGACTGGAGGAGAAAAAAACTAATCTTACAACTACAAAACAATTCTTGTAAAATTGTAATATCAGTAATAGGGGGTCAAGGAGTTGGAAATAGGAGAAAAGGATACAGAAAAAATAATTAAATGCACATATCACAACAAGGACACCTGTATACTTTCTAAAAATGAGAAAGGAGGTAATTTTGGTATAATAATTTTAACAAGCACTGCTCATTCTACTTTGAGGAACAAGAACAGGATGCTAATATTTCATCAATTATTTTGTATAACTATAAATTTTTGAGTTATTTCAAAATTACTAAATTCCACAAGATAGAAACGTTAAATATATCGTTCACAGAGTGCACATTTTCTAAGAAACCAGAAAATAGCAAGGTAGCAATGTTTCATATGCTTAAGAGGTTTTTGTTTTTCTTTTCTCTTTCTCTCCCCCAAGTTTCTACTATTTAGACAACTATCCATTCCTCCCTTCACCTCCTCACCTTACATATATTGTACAATCTCTGGAGTGAGCTTATTAATAACATTCTGTTTTACATATCATGCTCACAATATACCAATAGTTCATAAGATTTTAGCCATTTAACAAAACTAGTGATAATTTGTTTTAACGAGATTTTCCTCAAATTTTCTTAATCCAAGGCATAAAGGGCCCTATATTGTTATAGAATATGAAGTTATCACTGAATGATTATTTAAAACCCAGAAATATAGATCTTTTTGCACATCTAAGATAAAAATGTAAAAAACTATGTTTCCTCAAATACAGCTATTATCTACATAAGAGCCTAACATAATGCTACCACTACATGCATATCCTCCTCTTCTATTTCAGCAAACATGAATCATGATTACACTTTGTTTTTTCTATTTGTATCCCCAGTGCTTAGCACAGAGTTTGGCATGTTTTTTTTTCATTTAATTCATTCAAAACAAATGTTAGTCTTTGCAATTTCAACATTCAAAAGAAATTCCAATATAAAATTATAAATTTCCAATAAAATGTAGCAATTCTACACTCTTTATGAACTACCTTCATGAACCACACTAGGAAGATGAATATATCTTTGCTTTAAATTCACTCATAAAAACTAGGAAATCTTGCATTTGTTTCTCACTGATTTTGATGGGATTAAACTAGGTATTTATGTCTTGATCTTGGTTGCTAGACTGGAAGCATCATATATTACCCTGGAAGTGGATACTTAAGCGTAAGAAGATAATGTGAAAAAATATGCAGCAATTTACCCACTTGGAGACCTGCTAGATTTAATTTTAATGGTTTGTTACCTGTCTAAACCATTATTGTGTTTCCAAGAGGTATGACTTTGAATTTCCTAAGGACGGATTAAAAACGGCCTAAGCTCTAAAAGAAGTATTATTTTTGAAAATGAAGTGACTGTTAAAATAACTATTCAGTTTTTCAAAACTGACAATCTTGGATTTAGGTCTACTTTAGGAAATGAGAATCCACATCCCCTGAAATGAATTCAAGACTGATTTTTAGAACAACCAGCAATTAAAATAACCCCAAAGGTCATAAATGAATCATCAATGGAGAAACAAACAGCAAAACATTTTTCTTAAAAAAAAATATCAGAATATTTTCAAGATTTCATTCATCATAAAATATTTTGGTATAAAAAAGAGGTTCCCCAAAAAATATTTAGAGTAACTTCTTTTTATAGTGGCCAAGAATTAGAAATTATGGGGATGTTCATCAAATGGGGAATGGCCAAATAAGTTGAGTATATCATTATCACAGAACAACATTATGCTATAAGAAATGATAAGAAGGCTGATTTCAGAAAAACCTGGAAAGATTTCAATGAATTGAGACAAAGTGAAATGAGCAGAATCAGGAGATCATTGTACGTAGTAACAGCAATATTGTACGATGATCAACTCTGAATAACTTAGCTATCAGGAGTAATACAATCCAAGACAATGCCAAAAGACTCATTGATTAAAAAATGCTATCCACCTCCAGAGAAAGAAATGAAGGAGTCTGAATGCAGATCAAAGAATATTACTTTTCACTTTATTTTCGTGTGTGTGTCTCTCTCCCCTCTCCAAGTCTTCTTTCACAACATGGAAATATAATGTGGAAATAGGTTTTGCATTACTGTACATATACAAAATATAAAATTGTTTGCTGTCTCAAGGAGGGAGAAAAAATAAAATTTAGCACTCAAAATTTTAAAAAATGAATGTTATTGTCTTTACATGTAATTGGAAAAAATTATTTTTTCAAAAAAGAAAAATCTGAAACAAAAGGAAAAATTTGGACTTTGATTCTTTTGAATAATAAAGGGCTGTAGATGGTTTGATTTTGATAGCTGCTTCAAAAATAAAGAAATGTTTAAAAACTTTATAAAAATTGGTTCTCATCTCTTTTATCCTGCTAACTCAATTTGATTCCCAAGGGATGCTATTTTCTTCAAAGATATCCAAAAAGCACTCTACAAATATGTAAGAACCAAAAGTATTACTTTTCTGCAACAGACATCTTGCTATAAAAGTTTAGACTTTCCTACAGTGACTGGCCAAACTAGAAAAAATAAACTATTCTAATTTTCCTTATAAAAATTATATGTACTCATATTATCTCTAAGGAAATTACATAATTCCATTAGGCTAAAATGTAGGATTATTAAAAAGTTTGAATAATCCCTTAAAATATCTACTTTGTAATTACAGAATATATAAAATAATTGAGGATGAAAATAGGAATTACAGGAGGCAATGAGGTGGCATGGTTTCCTAAGAACCAAGGCAGTTACCTATGGGCCAGTATCTAATTTCTCTTAGCTTCAGTTTCCTCCTCTGTAAAATGTGGCTAATAGCACCTTCCCTTCAAAATGCTGTTATGAGGATCAAATCAGACTGCTGTAATCAATGAATAGTCCAAGAGGCAGAGTTTCTATGTAACTAATCATCAATTTATTAATTAGGCCAGCTAATAATTGATGACTAAACCATGATGATTCTTCAATGCTTAAATACCTTTAGGAAAGGAGTGCCCCCAGTAAAAATCAACTCTGATTTGTGAACAATTAATGAGGGGAGAACATATTAATGAGGAAGTGGACTAAAAGTCTTCAGCTTCTCCTGCTGAGAACATGACTTAATCATGAGACTCAGCTACCTACAGCAATTTGAAAAAAAGAAATTCATCTCTACCCAGACTACTCTAGTTGGTTTTCTCCTTCATAAACTGCATCACTCTAAATTCTAATGGAGAATTTCAAGGACAGGGACTAATTTCCTAAGGGCAAGAACTTGCCTAGACTGAATTCTGTTTATACTTTAAACAGAAGCAAGCTAGTTGGGGGGAGGAGTGGGGGGGAGAGACCTGTCTAAGATGGAAGATATTGTACCCAGAGGATTAGGCCAATTTCATCTATCAGCCCAGTCCAGTCCTTCAGAGACTGGCTAAATGACCTACAGAGATTGGCAACTGAATGAGGAAATGGAAAGGAAAAACATTAATCCTAATTTAATAATTGCTTATTAATATAATAGAATAACCACTTCTCTCACTATCGACAAAAAGTGCTTTTCAAATCTTAATGCGCTATATAAATGCAAGCTATTCTTTCAATAACTATTCTACATAGAAATGGAAATAGACAAAAATGGTCAATATTAATTGTTTATCAATAGGTCAACCCAATATAACAAAAATGGTAATAATACCTAAATTAATATATTTATGCATGCTATTCCAATCTAACTACCAAAGAATTACTTTACAAAACTAGGAAAAAAGAAGAATACATTTAATTTGGAGGAACAAAATGGCAAGAATCACAAAGAAAATAACAGAAAAAAGGGGGAAGGAAGGGGCAATACCTATACTACAATCTATACTACAGCTTAGGAATCATCAAAGCAAACTGATACTGATGAAAATTTAGAGAGATGAGCAAAACATTTTGTACATAACAAAGAAATTAATGATACCATTAGTCAGGAGTACATTCAACTGAAAAACTAGCTAACAGGTAAAGGACTCATTATCTGACAAAAACTATAGGAAAGACTAAATTCAGTATGGCAAAAATTAGATTTCGAATAATACTTCACACTAAGTTAAGTTTGAAATGGATATATGACTCAGATATAAAAGTCACAATGTCAATAATTTATAGGAGCAAGGAAGATTATCTTTCAGACTGATAGATGGAGGAGAGTTCATGACCAAATACAAGAGAAGATCACAGGGGATAAAATGGACAACTTTAATTACATAAAATTAAGTTTTTGCATTAACAAAACCAATGTAGTTAAGATTAATAGGGAAACAACTGAAAAAAGAAATCTTTGTAGCCAGATTCTTTGATAAAGGTCTCACTTCCAAGAAATATGTAGAAACTGACACAAATTTTATAAGAGACATTCTTCAAATGATAAATGATCAAAGGATATAAACAGGCAGCTTCCAAAGGAAGAAATCCAAGCTATCAATAGCAATGTGAAAAAATGCTCCAAATCTCTAACAATTAGAGAAATCTAAATTAAAGGAACTCTAAAGATTCAAGTTCTCAATCTGATTGGTAAAAATTTACAAAAAAAGAACAAATGTTGGAAGAGTTACAGCAAAAAAGGAGCACTAATGCACTGGGTGTTAGGGTTGTGAATTAGTCTGGCCATTCTGGAAAGCAATTTGGGACTACTTGCAAAAAGAGAATAAATTTTGCATACCATTTACCCAAGATAATCCAATGCTACTACTTATACTTTAAAGAGACAAGAAAGAAGAAAAGGACCCATACATACAAAAGATACTCAAGAGTTCTTTTTTGTAAGTGACATAACCAGAAATTAAAAGGATGCCTATCAATTAGAGAATAAAGAAATTACGTTATATGAATCTACGCAATATTTACTGTGCCATAAGAAATAACAAAAGAGAATGATTACAGAAAAGCCTTGAAATACTTTTATGAAATTATACAGAGTGAAGTGAGCAGAACTAGGAGAATATATAATAAAAACAACACCATAAAGACAGACAACACTGACAAACTTAAGTGTGATTGATGAAATGAACAATTGAGTCTGGGACCAAAGATTAAAAATGTTACCCATCTCCTGACAAAGAAATGATAGACTCAGATGCATAAAGAGACATATTTTTGGATAGAGACTATTTGGGTATTTGTTTTGCTTGAATGTATGCATGTATGTATGTATATATATATATGTATGTGCATGTATATTTGTTACACGGGTTTTCATTTCCTTTTTGTCCCCTTAGTGGAGTTGTGAGGGCAGCTACACGATGCAGTGAATAGAGTGCTGGGCCTGGAGAGAGCATCCTGAGTTCAAATCTGGTCTTATACACTCACCAGCTGTGTGACCCTTGGCAAGTCATTTAACCCTGTTTGTCTCGGTTTCCTCATCTATAAAATGAGCTAGAGAAGGAAATGGCAAACCCCTTTAGCATCTTTGCTAAGAATAACTCAAATGGAGTCCTGGGGAATCGGATACAACTGAAAATGAATAAATGACAATGAGGAGTGGAGTGGTAAATGGGAGGGGAGGAGAGAAAATAAATGTTCACTGATTCAAAACTAAAACTTAAAGCCACTAATTTTAGTACACTAACATTCTGACTAGAAACTAGATTATATTACATGATCCTAAGAGTTCATCAGGTTTAAATACAGTTAAAACATAGAAAGCTCGGGGGATAGGGTGGGGTGAGGGCTGTAAATTATGATTCACCTAATAAAAACGACTACAAATGGTGAAATTCTGAAAAAGGAGATGCTCAAAGAAAACACACAGAGGACTTGACTACCAATTTCTATATCTTTTCTGAAAAGGAGAGAGATACCACTGTGCAACAGCTGGTGTGAAATATAATTCAGCTTTATATTGTATTATGAAATCAAGAAAACAACCAGCTGTGAATTAGAAAGTACAAAGTTTTTAGTTTGAGAACCCAAGGGAACTTCAGGTAACAATGAAAAGTGTTACTTAATGCTGAATAGTAATTTTTATTTCTGACCCACTAGATGCACTATAGGGTATATTTAGCATTAAAATTTTTAGTTTCAGAATTCAAAAGCAATATACTTATTGGTCAGATGGAGGCTTGCCAGATGCAGCTCACTCTCTATCAATCAATCCTAGTCACCCAGGTTTCAACAGCAGCCTCTGACACCAATTAGGAAGCTGAAATAGCAAACTGCTGCTACTAGGTTACATTTGTGCCAATTAGAGCACAGCCTGGGTGAGATCTCCCAATGAAGACTAGAACTATGGGCCAGGAAATAAGAGGGGAAAAGAACCTCATGTAATGTGCCATGAAAAAAGAAAGATCGCAGGAGGGATACAGAAAAGCACCAACACAGTTCAAAATCAAAAGGTATGCTTTATTGTTCACTTGTCAAAGAGCAAGAGACACCAAGACAAGGAAAAATGAAAAACCAGGCAGCTAAGCACTGCTATCCCTGAAGGATGTTCCTGTTGGCCTGCACAACCCAAGAGCAGTAATGTTCATACATTAGCACTAAACCTGACGTTTCCAACTGTTATCTTTTTGTCAGAACTCACAAGTTAGCAGAATCAGACAGAGCCATAACTTGAAAGGGAGAGTATCTTTATAAATACAAATCTGAGCTCTCCAAGGAGTAATACTTCTTTTTTTATAAGTTTTATTGCAGTCTTTTAGGATATCATCAGTTTCCCCCCAGGAACCCTCCCAGGGAGCGTTCCCATGCAACAAACTATTTCAAGAAGTGATGTTTCAAATTAAGTTTCTCAGTTGTTCTTTGGACTGTTAAGCATCCTTTGTAGCAAGCTTCAGAAGGTTTTTATTAATTTCCTAATATGAGTTATTCTCTCATATATTTAATAGAGCCAGACGTGCATTTCACTATGTCTTTTCTCGTCACAAACTGCCCTATCCAACTCAGTTCTCTACAGAACATTCCCAGGTTTGAACTACACAGGAAATCTAATCTATCCCAGTCAAATATGTGATAACCCTGTTATTTTCTGCTTGAAAAAGCAAAATTTAAATGATAAGACAATATTTTATAAGATTTGGTCTAGATCACATTTTAATATCATTTTAATCATAATAATTTTGTGATCATATTTTGTAATCATATTAATCAACACTTAAGAGTGTAATAATGGTATAAAATTCACTGTTGTTTTTTAAAGATACAATGACTTATTTATTCATCAAATGACATCTGTAAAGGCCTTTATAGCACCACGGATATTAACTATACTGCCCCCAGTTCTGTCCACACTATTCTTAGTTCCACTCTTGTTTCACTGGCCTATAGTATTCCACTAATTGAGAAAACAAAACTAATTTTAATGGTAGAATCAACATCTTCTATATTTCTGCACAGAGTTATTATATTTCAATGGGTAATTGATGCATAACTGCCAATCGATATTTTATGGTTTTCAAAATACTTTGATATTCTATAATTTTGGAAGTAAAGCAAGGTAGTTTTCTTTTAATAAACATATGCTTCTTTGGACATTACAAAAAGGGTGAAATTAGAGATAAGTATCTCACATGACCCATTTATGTTCCAAATGATGATTAAAATTAAGATATAAATAGTGGTCATAAATGGGAGGAAAGAAATTACCTTCTGGCTCTTTGGATAAGGGAAAGATTAATGAACAAACTAAAGATGAAGAGTAACAAAAAATACATAAATGAATAATTATGAAAACAAATTTTGAAAGCATTTGTACCCACTCACCCCCACATCCATTTCAGTTAAAATTAGAAGAGAAATAGCAAACTGGGAGGAAGAGAATCTTTGAAAGTTTCTCTGACCATAATATGAAAGACAATAATTAAAAACTGTAGGAACAAAAGTTATTCCCCAATAGATAAAGGAAGGAAGGAAGGAAGGAAGGAAGGAAGGAAGGAAGGAGACAAATGTTAGAGGGGCTACATACCAATGTACTGTTATTAAGCTATGAAGTGGTCCAGCCATTCTGAAAATTTGAAACTATGATTAAAAAAAAAAGTAACTAAACTGTGCAAAGCCTTTGATATAGTGATGCCACCAACATATCAAAAAAACACTCAAAACTCTTGTAGAGTGAGCAGAGCTAAGGGAACAGTTTTTATAATAATAACATTACAAAGAAAAACAACTTTGGAAAGATTTACTTCTGCTCAAAGCAATGACTGGTCACAACTCTAGAGGACTGATGACAGATACAGCCCAGGACTCTGAACAGTGAGTTTTGGGAAGAGTAGTATTCCCCAATAAGATGTATTTCCGGCACAGATCCTATAGCTGTCACTGAGGGGAGAAATAGTATGGGGAAGGGGTGCATAATCCTCATCACCACTAGCAACAACAGCTGACCAATTGCCACCAATAGGCAGAAGAACACAAGAGGCCCAGGAGGGGCAATATCCCTCAGACCACCAGCCTGCTTGTAGAGCTTCACAGTCATCAAATGGAGAGGCAACTCTGGTAGAGAAAGCACCAGCCATCCTCATCAGCTGCCCAACTAGCTGCTCGCCATAGTGCAGACAAAACACCTGAAGCAAGAAGGCACCCTGAGGGAAAAATAGGAGGTGGCATGTGCCAAGCAATTCAAGCTACCACCACCTTAACCACCATCTTCCCTCACACCCTGAATGTGTCTAATAACCTGAACCATCTTAGAAAAAGCAGTGATTCTACTTCAGTGCTGAAAGACAATCCCTAGGAGCAACCACTGTGTAGACGCAGTCTGGTAACTGTTCCCACAGAAACTACAGCTCTATCTTTTGAAGACTCAGAAAAAAAACCATTCCTGCTGCCAAGTTTCTGGACACTGTCAAATAGTACAATATCATAAATGGATGTCATTTTACCAATGGAATTGACATTGTAGAAAAGGCATTATCCTCTACTCTACTATACCCTAAAGAGCATGGGACTATTCCAACTTAGTTACAGCTGAAACTTTCCACATGTGCTATCTTCCCCCAGTAGAATGGGACCTTCTCAAGAGCAGAGACAATTTTACTTTTCTATTTTAATCCTTGTACATAGTAATAACTTAATAAATGCTTCATTCATTCATGACAAAGTATAGGTACGGCTTCCACATCACAACTTTCCTCTTTGCAGTTTCAATATATCATGAAGCTGGCATAAGAAATAAAATGGGAATTTGTGGGGAGTTTTGCAAAAGCCATAGACAATATACAAAGGCCAGGAGACAACACAGAAAAAGTTTAGAAACTCAGAAATGCATAAAATATATGTATAGTATTGTATAATATTAACCCAAATTTTATAGGAACGTACTGTAAATTAGAAAAATAAAAAATTCTGATTTCTTTTCTGATACAAAGAGTAGGCCAAAAAATTTTACACTGATTTTCCAGATAGTGGGGATACCATTCCCCCAAGCCTCACAATGTAGAAGGGATAACTTATAGTAACCAATTCTCAGCAGGTAATATAATCAAAATGTGGAATAAAGACACGATTTTAGACTTGTACAATATTGGAATTTCTTTCTTAACTTGTTCTCTTTTCCTTAAATATTTGCTGCAAGAGCTGTCTTCCTTTTTTTCCACCTCAATATAAGAAAGGATAAGAAAGAAAGGGAAGTAGGGAATAAGGTAGTCAAAAAAAAACAAAAAAAAAGGGTCATTGAACAATCTCTTTTTTTAAAGCAGAACATCTTTGACAGTAAAATGTTGAATTTCTTACGGTTCAATAATATTCCATTAAATTTCATTAAAAATCACAAAAATCATCCCCCAATATGAGGATAGCTCCCTTAGTTTCCAGTTTGGGGCTCCCATGAAAAGAGATGCTATAAATATTTTTGAACATACAGATCCTTTTCCTCGTTCTCTCTTTAGGTTACAGGTCTAGTAACAGTATTGTTGGATCAAAGGGTACATACAATTTGGTAACTTGCTGAGCATAGTTCCAAACTGCTTTCCAGAATAGCTGTATCAATTTACAGCTCCACCAACAGTGTAGCAGTGTATCTGCTTTCCCACAGCCCCCTAACCTTTGCCATTTTCCTCTTTAGTCATTTTTGCCAAGCTGATGGATAGGAAGTAGATCCATTAAGAGTTCCTTTAATTTGCATTTCTCTACTTATTCATAATTTTAAAGAATTTTTTTGTGTGACTGTTGATAGCTTAGATTTCTTCCTTTAAATACTCTCTGTTTATATCCTTTGACCACTTCTTTTCTTGAGGGGTTAAGTTACTCTAGCCATAGATTTTAAAAACCAATTTGGTGACCTTACAAAAATGACATGCTTGAAGCTCCTATTGCTTTCTATTAAACTAACATTTTATATTAGGCTAAACACAGTTTGGTAGCCATTGTCAAGAAAATTGGAGTTGCTCAGGCATGGCAGCAGTTTCTGATGTTATTTGTTTGGAAGTCTTGTGATTCAGTGAAATCACTAGCAATTGTTAAGCGAGTAATTAAACCATAAAGCCAAGACCTGTGATTTTCTCTCTTTTGAAAGCAATAATCACCAAAATTCCAAGTACCATTTAACTGATTCCCTTCTAAGCATGTTGGCAATATTTATGTTGTTGTCACTCATCCAGTTACATACTTTATAAAAAGAGATTATGGGCTTTATATGAAGTATACACTGCTCAACTATTTTTACTATGAGAAGAAAAATGCAAAATATTTATGTTTAATGGCCATATTTTAATTTGAATTTTTGCTAATTTTGAAAAAACTCTAGGTTCACACAACAATTCTAAAACTCCTATTTTAAGGAGGACTGTAATACTAAAATAACTGGACTATTGTTCTTATAACCTTTTCCAAACATAAGAATGCATTATATAAATTTCACAATTCCCCTAAGTGCCTTTAAAATTACAAGCAATTTAGGCCATGATTCATGTACTGTATTTCAACTGCAGGAGATTTTTTTTTTTTACTTCACATCTCAATTATATTTTAATATTACGGGGGCTGAAATGCATTAAATAAATCACATTTCACAGACTCTTAGTAAAGCAATAATACTTACATGCATTTCAGAAGAAATTGGCCAGCATTATAAATGTATTCATAATGTCATTACCTTACTTTCCACATTGACTGAAATATTAGGCAGCAATGACTACTTCAAGCTACTGATGGAAGCTTTTAGCAAACCTTATGTTTATTCTGCTTCTGGCAATTAGCTGTGTTAGTTAATATAATACAACGTTTACAAACAACAATTTACCCAATATATAAACCAGCTCCTCTAATTAAGGAAACACTGTTATGGATTAAAATTTAATATGGTGGTTGGAGTTTCTGCAATGTAATACATGAAGGGACTGATCTTTCATTTGTCAAAGGACCATTCCTTTATAAAGAACTTTACTGATAAACTACAGTGAAGAACATGAACTTTTCAAAATTCATATTCCAGAAAAACAGAATTGTATGCATTGCACTAGGGTACTCTATAAAATAGTCATTACTAAAAATTCTAACAATTGCCTCCAAATATAGTAATATTTCGGATATTAAGAAAATACCTCTGAATATAATAATATTTTGGATGCTAATAAAATAACGTAACTATTATCCTTTTACTAACTAGATTCTTTTCAAAATGACATTTTGAAAATTACTTATAGCATTAATTTCCAAGTGAGTATTTTGAGCATTAACATAAGGAAGAAATATTAGCAATCCCCAACTACCAATAAGTTGCACTCCAGAAATTCATTTAAAAAGCACTAATTTTAACTGAATCTATCAACCATATCAACGCCGCCGTAATGAGTACTGTTACATATATAAGTCCACAAAAGCTTAAGATGTAACATGACTAAACCTAATTTTAAAATATTACTTTTTTATGGGAAACCACACTCATCTAATTTCCAGTTCTCCTATCCCATCTATATAGTCCCTAGAAACAACATTCCTCACACATATTCTGAAGTAAGAATTCTCAAGAACATACAGTGAAAGAAGGGAGAGAAATCTATTGACTTTTATGGGATAAAGAGTGTGGGAGAGCAAGATTCAGTAGCTTAGGGAAGGGAGGCAATAGAATAGGTAATAACTCTGGGGATGTCTTAAATACTTTTTCCCCCATCCTGTTGGTGGTGGTGTCATTGTGGGGAGGGGTGTGCCAAAGACTGCTGAGTGGACAGAAGAGATGATGAAAGCAGTGATTTTTTTTAAATGTATCTACAAATTAATCATAAAGTGTTGGCAAATAAGGAGACTGCCTGTCCATGATTTTAATTACCAAGAACATTTCATAAAAAAATCAAAATATTCAAGTAGGTCCAAGAATTCTCTTCAAAAAGTGAGGGCAGTTTAAGGAAAGAAATGAAGAGATTTTAACTACTCAGATACTTATGCACTAAAACAAAACAAATCTCAATGAGATAAGAAATTTTTAAAAAAGGAAAAAAGTCAGAATTATATAACATAGAGGAATCAATGAATGACAAAAATTTATGAATTAACAAAATGATACATAGTAACTACCATCACAATTTCTACAAAGGTTCATTTGATTAATTCAAAGTCCTTTCCCCTAGTGTGTCTCAACTAATAATAGTGAGTGCCTGGAGCCATATTCTCATCTTAAGGGTATAAGCAAAACAATTAAATACATAGCAACATAAATATATTACATGGAAATTACCTCCTCTATGGAAGTAATACCTAAAAGATGTAGTGCAATTACATAATACATGTATGACTCCCATTAGCAATATTTATGCTAATGAGAAAAGCAAGGATGTAAACAGAATGTACCTTTTAATTTTGATGTGCTACAGATAAAGACTGGATTAGTCACAGATTCTTGCATAAAATTTTAGCACTTAACACTCAATATCACAAGAAGTAATACTTAGAGTAGATGCAGTACAAATTCAGATATTTAATTAAAGTTTTCAAGCCAATTAACACTTCTCAGTATTTTAGAGAATCTATATATGTATGCATATTTGTAAGCAAGGTCCCTTTCAAATTTCTAAATGTGCCTCAATTATCCAGCATCTCTGGGAATTTCATACTAATAAAATTTCCAGATAAGAAACTTATCCTTCTAATTAACAAAACTTCTGCGTATTCTAACCATTACTTTATGGAACTTTCTAAAATACATGATACATTTTCCTGATACTTAAAGACCCAACTCTTACTTTTTCCTGATGACCAAAGGTCAAAATTAGGAACATTCTGAATTTTTATATTTATACTAAGTGCTAATATAGATTACTACCTCCTAATTATTCCGTTTTATCCCCTTTCTGGCTGTCAGGTGTGACTTCTATTGCCAAGATGCCAGTCTGTTACATGAAAGTCAATATGCCTTCGAGTGAGGGCCTGTATAAAATACAGTCCAACTGTTGCTTTACTCTCTGTGTAAAGACTCTCTGTGACTACTATCTCTAAGGCCTAATTACCTCAATTTTATTTACATTACTTCCAGACTGAGGCTGTACTTCAGAGCTGAGAATGGTGGGAGTCTGGCTTCCTAACAGGAAGGGTGTTGATGAATCCACATCATTCTTTTCCCCCATACGGAAAAGCCTGAAAAAAGCTGAAAATCATCACTCTAAATGTGGGAGCCAGGGTCCTAAATTGCTAAGAGAAAAGTTTCCAGTTCATCATTAAGTGAAAATCAAAATCATCCTAGACAACAGTAACTACACTCTTCTACAATCCTCAATTTCAGAAAGCTTTAAGCCACAAATTTTTATCCTTTATTTAAAAAAAAAATGTTACTTATGCATGCATTATCATCTGAGTTCAAATATAAGTGCAAAACAAGATCAAGTAGTCTATTCCACAAGCACACAAGAAGTTTTCAATCTGACAGACACTATCTGAAATTCATCCTATCCGCTGCCCTGCTTGGGTTTGCTCCACCATGATCTTCTTTCTTTCCCCACATCTCCTCACCCTGACAAGCTCTTCCAACCAGGATACTCATTGTCACAAAAATTGCTTTTAGTTTTAGTTTAGTTCTACCTATGGTACCCAAACTTCAAGATCCTAAGTTGCCACTGCCCCTGTGAATGAAGACCAAAAACCACCTTCCAAAGCCCCATTAAGGACTCAGAAGCCTCATTTCCCACCAGATGCACTGGTTGGTTTAATCTCCATCATCTTCATGGGCCCCCTCCCTGAGTTCCTTTTCCCTTTCCCTCTGATTTTCAACTTCATTTTGTGTATTATTTTACCCCATTAGACTGTAAGCTCAGTGAGAGCAAAGACTGTCTTTTTCTTATTTGTATTTCTAGCACCCAGCACAGGGCCTGGCATGCAGTAGATACATAATAAATGTACAGGGTTATCAGTATGGCATGGCAGGGCATTGTAGCATATGTACCATAGTGCTTCTTTGGCTCAATGAAGCTTTTAGTTTTAAAAACAAACAAAAGAAATGACCAATTTGTTATAACAGACTTATTTATTAAGTTAACTTATGATTTGTTTTGTTACCCAGTTATCTTTAGCTGTGCTACAGACATCACAACTTACATGTTCTCCTGGGATTTTTCTCACTTCAGCCCACTATGGGTGAACTGTTCTCATAACAACTCCTCTGCTGCTATATGTTCTTCTCTACGTCCACATATACACTGTGCTGTAGTACACACTGGTTCATTAAGTTGAACTGACTACTTTCTGGGACTTTTACTGGTGACGTTCTATTATCTAACAATTAATAAGGTTTAAAAATAGCATTGATGGCTCAATGAATTACAAGAAAAGTTTTTTGGTGGGAACAGGTATCACTTCTATAAAGATGATTAAAACTTGCTACTGCTTTATATAACTTTAATATGGAATTGTGAAAGTCATGGCAGGTCTTAAATGTGAAAGCTGAAATACAGGAATCCTTCAAAGTACAGCTGGGGATATTGTGCCTGATTCCTGGCAAAATTCTAGAAAAGTGTTTTTAAAGGACAGTTTATAAATACTGATAAATTAAATAGTTGTTTAAATTAATCATTTAAATTATAAATAAGAGAATGCTGCCTCATTAAAACCACCACCCAAGTCACAGATCCATGAGGATTTTTCTTAGTAGTGAGGAAATGGCAATCATTATATGAGTCAGCAGGAAATCATTAGGGTTAATCCATGCCCGATTAAACTCACTTCCTTTCTTGTCAGGGTTACTGGACTAGATCAGTAGAATGGAACAGACATAATATATCCAGATTTCAGTAAAGCACTTGACATATTCTCATATAATATTCTTGTGACCAAGTTGGTGCTTTGGATGGATTACGTTGTATAGGTAGATTAATTCAAAACGAACTAAAAAGAGTAATGGGGCTAACAAACCTTAATTAAATGGTCCCTATTACCCTAGAGATAAGTTTCTAGTAGACTGCTTTTTCCATCTGTCCTTGACCTTCTCACAGTCAACTACATTATTCTGACTCGTATGAAAGTATAAATAGCATGACTAAGAAATTCACAGAAAATACAAAGTGAAGATTAGCTATTATATAAATGTAGATAACAGATCAAGATGGATAAAATAACCTTGACAGGCTGAGAACAATGGGTCAAACTTAAGAAGGACAAATATCAAAGTTCAACACAGGTTCAAAAGACCAATTGTACAAGGACAGGTGAGGAAAGGCTTGGCTAGAAAATATTTTCTACGAAAAAGACCAAGAGGTTTTAGTAAAGTGACTGTGGCTCAAATGATAAGGAAACAATGTCATGTGATAACCAAAATATCCATTTAATCTTATTCTCAAATCACTCTGTGATGTCACTCATCTTGATTGTCTCTCCAATAACACTGGTTCCAAACCATCCATATCAGTCAATTCTATGGGTCTCTTGTTTAATATCCTAACAGGGAAACAACCCAATATACTTGGGGCCAGGAGGAAGGGGAAAAAGAGAAAGTCTCCTCATTTTGTCACTTTTGAGTGAGGCTGAAGATTCCAAAACGTAGTACAAGGAAGGACAGAGCACCACATGACAAGACAGCACAAGGAGTCCGAAAAAAAAATAAAGAAAGCTAGATTTGTAGAAAAGAAATAAAATTAGAAGCATTCAGGGAGAATGGACATACATCAAATCCCACTGGCATTCCAACTGGGAGGAGTACAAAGACAGTCATTGTAGGGGATAGGGTCCAGTGGGTTCTTGCATGGGTCAGGAATGGATGGGGGTGTAGTAGAGACAGGGAAAACTGGACCGAGTGTGCTGATTAAAGTTCAGGGACTCATGCTGACACATGCTGGGGTGGAGGGTAAAGGAGAACCCTGGAAATTGGTAAGTAATTGTTATTCAAAGTTCTCTGCTGGCAGAAAAAGGGACTTTTGGCTCTTAGCAGCCTGTTCATGCCTACCATAAACCACTGTCTATTGGATAATTCTTAGTTATTTCCAGACTAGTGTTTGATTACATACAGCCATACAAAACCTAATTTAGGCATCATCTGCATTCATATATTGTCTAAAAAGAAAGGATGTAATATTTCCATTGCTTCTTGATCTGCTCAAATCACAATTGATATGATGTGTTTAGTTGTAGCTGCCACATTTTAGTAAAGACTTGATAAGTTGAAGGATACTACAAGACCAACTAGATTGGTGAGGAAACCAAATGAAGTAATTTAAATACAAGGTGGCCCTAAAATTTCAACACAGTTTTAAGTTGTAAGAGCAAAGATTTTTGGTAAACTGTATAAGGACTAGTTTAAGGTTCTAGGGATTTTTTCACTATGGAACATAAGATTTATGGGAGGCAGGAAAGAATGTACATGATTATAATCTGCAAATATTTTAGGGAAGTCATGAAAGAGGGATCAGATTCTTTCTGCTTGGTTGTCCTCAAAGACAAAAGACACAGAATGAATAAAAAGAAGTTATAGGGAAGTGGATTTTGGCATTGATGTGAAGAAACACTTCCTCTAACAATGAGGGCTGTCAAAAAAGCGGAATGGAATTTCTCTAGAGACAGTGACTGCCCTGCCACTGGAAAAGGATGAATTACTACTTGGGATATTATAGAAAGAGTCACAGTACAGTTATGGATTGGACTCAGTGCCCTCTGATGTCTCTTGAAATCTAAAATTCCATGGTTTTGTCACATTAGCACCCTTCTCCATCAGAACATCATTCTGGCCTTATTGATTTGGTTCCCTCACTTCTTTGTCCATCACTACATCAGTAGGCAGAAAGCTGCCTAAGTAGCAGAATTCAGTGACAGGTTTTAGCTGCGTTTTTAAATGAAAATCTAAGGGTTTATGGGTCCCTGGTTCATACCCTGCTACAAATCTGATAACACAGGTATAACCCTGCCTCTCTCATATAGAATGGCAGCATTACCGACAAGCTACTTCCATTACAGTGTGATGTTGACTCTGAAACAATGTGATCATCATCCATGATTTTTCTAAAAGTAAAGGAATTTGCATGTAGCAATTCTTGAACGTTTCTTAACTAGATAGCCTGTGAAACTGAAAGAGGCCATGTGCTCAAAAGTACATTGTGACAGCAGTTCCTAGATTCTGTGCTGTATTTTCAAGCATAATTACAGGGAAAAATTGGGGAAAGAAAATATCTTAGACTACTCTGCTTCATTTAACTGTTAACAGGGAAACAAAGCATAATCTACCATGAGATGACAAAGTATGTTACCATGGTGGTAACCATAGGAAATCTCTTCTTATAGATTCCTGACAAACTGTCATGTGATCTACATTTGAAGACTTCTAATCATAGGAAATCTACAACATCCATATATGAGCCTGAAATGTTGTTGAGGCATGTGATAATCTGAATACAAAGCTTGAATAGGCGCAACCTGCAAAATGTTAAGATTGGACTCAACTGCCCTCCCAAGTCCCTTCCATTCTAAAAACCTAAGGATACTTTAATGGAAAACAGAAGAGTTCGAGACCTAGGGGTAGATGTGGTCTGCCTCAAGAAGTAAAAATTCAAGATGGGATTTGCCACTTATATGGTACATGACATAACTTCACATGCCATAGCAAATCTGACAGGAATGCCTGGTTTTGACAACTGATCTAGACCACTATTTCTTCACTAGAAATAATCACAAATTGCTCAGCTCCTCTTTATAAAGAACAGGATTTGGTATGAAGTGTATGTCTCTGCAAGAACACATGGGACTGGGGGGAGAGGGGAGTAAAATGGGCACAAGGTAGAGGAAAGGGGGAATACCATTATATTCATTAAAATACTCTTTAAATGACAAGTTTATCACCCTTGATACAGACAAGTACAAGACTAGGCATAAATAATTTACGATGTGTAACAGTTTAATGGAGTATAAAATGGATTCCTTTTCTTTCACTATTAGTAAAAGTTGTGGGGTTCTTTATGTTGTCATATCTAGACTGAGCAGTGTACCCTAATCATCCACACTTTTGACAGATGCATCAATTTTCTAAATTGTTATCTAATAAGTACAAGTTAAGGAAGAAAATTATTTACAATGTCAGGTAATTGTTATTCTATGAAGACATCAAAGAACATTGAGTAGCTTCACGTCACTGAATCCTATGGCTTTATGTTTAAGAAAAAAGCAAGTCTTTTCTTCTTGTATGATTTTATATTGTAAGAGTGAACCCCCAGCCAAACATATGCTGAAAATAACAACAATGATATCTGGCAGTGCCATTATAGGCTCTATAATGCTACAATGGCAACATCTATAAAAACTAAAGAAATAAAGTAGAAAATGTGACCTTCCGTCTAAAAGAATATTCAAGTTTTAAGTTTTCCCTTTCATTCTCAACAAAAAGGGATGCGACAACTTAAATAACTGAACTTCACAGGAAGATTAGTTTCTGATAAAACAAATACACAAGTCTAAACATCACAGCAATTACTTATTGCAGAGTATCTTTCTGGCAACAAGTAGGCATCATGTATCAATCAAACAGCTCTACCTGGTATTTTATTCATAAAGCACTTGTTGCCCAGTGATGCACACATATGCACGGTTAGGGCACAAAAAGGAGAACGAGAACAAGGAGGGGAAAGCACAGAGAAAGGTGGAGAAGGAGACTGCAAAAGATTCCTTTAAATAGCGACCTCTCCCTGGACACTCAAATAACATCTGGTTCTCAGAATACTGATTTACACACGCATTCCCTTTCAGATACTGTATAAAGCTTATCTCAATTCATAAGGGATCAACTACTGACTCCAATATTATAATGCTTTAGACCACCTCAAATGAGGAATTTTATGCAACACTGCATAAATCTAAAATTTTCAGTCAAACAACTAGTGAAAAGGAGAAAATGTTCCCAAGACTGCATCTATTCAAGTGTTGTATAATATTCCAAAGCTTTATATATGGTAATTTAATATTTAAAATGCATTCAGATTATCACATGTCAAAATAACATTTCAAGCTCATATAAAAGTTAATTATTCAAGGGTGTGAATGACCCAAGTTTGAGTTCTGTGTGGATTTTTAAAAGGCAATACATATGTGGATACCTTTAGCTATACATGTAAGTGTATTTATATATACATGTACATATTCCATAATTATAGAAAAGAAAATAAGTAAAATGTAAAGAGTACAGGAATCACATTTTAGAAATGAGGAATTTTGAATTCCACTGAAATCCTACCAAAATTTAACATATTAAGATTGTTTATTAAAGGAAAATGGTAAACTACAAGGCAGAAATATGTACTATGGTAGAAGGCATAAAGTACTTGTAAAATGCAGCAAGTCAAACTCATAGATCAAAATGAAGTAAAATAAAAAGTACTAAACTAGCTTATTTATTATGTATGTATAAGCATGCTTGATAAAAACAAGACACATCAAGAAATCATTGGCAGAAGTAATTTTCAAATATATACAGCCTGATCATCAACTTATTTGAACAAACAATACCAATATAAGTATAGGCAATTACCACTCCAAAATAACTTATTGATTATAAAAATTCAGAAATAGGTTGAACAATATACAAGGACCCAAACAACCAGTACTTCCCAAGGAAGAGTGGCTAATTATAAACTGCCATAACAAGGAATCCAAAGAAACCTAGAAACTGCATTAGTCAAAAAAAGAAAGAAAAAAGAAGGGAAAAAAAAAGGACTTGCTCTCCTTGGGAAACAGAGAACCAGAGCCAGCAAAGACACCATTGGTTTAAAATATAAAATGACTTGCAAAATTTTATGAAGAATTTTTTTTTTTAAGAGGTCGAAATTTATGGATGGGAAATATGCCCTCAAATACTATGAGGCAACACGGTGGTGAAGTACACAGAGTGCTGGACAACTGAAAGGGAATCCTTACTCATATACTTGCTATATGATCTTACCAAGTCACCTCACCTCCTCCATAAAATGGAAATAAGTACAGCACCTACCTTACACGGTTGTTATAAGGATTAAAGAAGATAATATTTGTAAAGTACTTTGTCAACTGACAAATATTATATAAGTGCTAGTTATTCTCATTATTAAATACCTATTTTAAAATGCTTACTGCATTTTTTTCAAAAAAAAAATTTGTTATAAGATATTCCTATGGATAATAGGGACATATTTGAAAATGAAGGTAATAGAAAACAAAAGTTAGCAATATTTTTTGAGATCTGGAATATAGTGATAGAATATTACATGTATTATCATCTAATAAAACAATGGAAAACCAGTACAGGGCAAAATGGATTAGCAGAAAACTTAAGGAGAGAACAAATAAAATCAGATCATTGCAACAGCACTTACGAATAAACCTGTAATAGAAAGAGAGAGAGAGAGAGAGAGAGAGAGAATCGGAAAATGGTAACGTTTTTCGTAACACTTGCTTCTGAAATTAATGGCATGAGAGGGCATGGGTGGAAAGGGTAAGAAAACCAGAGGCTCAAATTCTGTATCTACTATCTTACATGTATAACTTAGACTTTATATGGCTCAATTTCATCACTGATTTCTTCCACCTCTAAATCCCTAATCCTATCAGAGTAGAGTCAAAAGAGGAAGTCAGAGTCTGAATTGGAATGGATCTGAGCGCCTTCATGGAGGTGAGATGGAACTTAAATACAGAAAAAGATTAAGGGAAGAATCCAGGTGTCACCAAGTAGTCTGGGGATCTAGGGATGGTCTTGACAGGGGAGGTCAGCCTGGAATGTAGATCAAACCCAGGGAGGATCCTGATGGGAGTGGCCCATAGTCCAGATAATCCACAATCTGGGCTGGGCGACTGGGACCTCAACAGAATTCAAAGTAGTGGCCAGTAACATGATCAAATCGAGGAAAATCAAAAGAATGCTAAATCAAATAAGGGGACTCCAAGGAGCCCCCAAGGCTAGGCTTTCCAGGGTCCTTCAGACAAATGGGACCAAAACCCTCCCAGTTCAAGGGACAAAGGTCTCAGCTTGGGCTTGTACCCCAGCATTGCTCCTACAGTGATGTTGCAAGGCTGCACGTTATAAAATACTACAGTCTCTGAATAACTGAAGCAAAAGATCACTCATAGGACAAGAAGCATTCATGATGTGAGCAAGCTACAGTACACAAGGGGAATTATGCAAAAGTAGCAGAGAAAATTGCACAGGATTAGAGGATCATAGATTGAAAAGTGAAAAGAACTTACATGATTCCAAACCAGCCCCCACATTTTACTGATGAGGTGATTATCCAATGTGACACAGGAAGTAAGTAGCAGAGGCAAAATCTGTACCCAGGTCTTTGATTCTGAGAAGATTAAGACTGATCCTTTATCATTTATTTATTGACTTTATTTGCAACTAATTGATCTTGTGTCACAACTATTTTGGCCTTGTAACTGTTGAAGTCATGGTTCTTTGTCTCTGAACTTAGTTCAGAGTTGGCCTGCAATGGGTTAAGGATAAAAATTAAGCTCTTCTTTGCCTCAAGGAATTTAACTGATCTTGGGGAATATGCGTGAAAATAAGGGAATCAAGTCTGATATCTTTATGTCACCAAGCTATCCTTTAAGGATGTCTGGTTCACAGTTCAGAAACAGCTGGTCTTTGCCACCTGAACTCGAATAACGAGCACTTCTTGGTCTCATGAGAGAAGGGGGCTTGCCAGTCCCACATTACCAAACTTCCAACCTCAGCTCTATGAACAATCATGTTGCCCTCAATTCCATGATGTCATCTATCTTACTCTACTCTTTGCTCTGTATTCCCCAAAATTTATATAAGAAGAACTCTCAGGTTGCTCAGGGTGTTTGACAGGCAATATGCCCCTGCTAATAAATATAATCTTGCTTGGAGCTTCGCCTAAGTTTACCCTTTCATCAAATTTTGATTGAGATAATTCCAAATCCAGAGTTCTTTCCACTACACCATGTTGGATCTATATCACTGGAAACATGTATGAATGAAAAGTAATGATGGGCCAGGCATGAAAAGGAAAGACAATCAATGAGCAGCCTATATAATCTACTACATCCCTGCAGTGCAAAGAAAATTTAAGAAATGCCTCTGCATGTTAGCTGAATTCTTTGTGGTAAATTTATGGAAGCAAACAGACAAGAGCTGTACAAGATAAGCAGACAAAGATGGGTTGCAGATGCACTGCTGGAGGGAATGCTCACATTGAAGAGATGAACAATTCACTCAGAAATGAAGTCTATGCTGATGAGGAAGGAACAACTTTAAACAAGAAATGGTCCTCGTATCATGACACTTACAGTCTACTGGAGGGAGAGAACAAACATTACGCACATGAATATAAAAACTACATGACAAATGTATTAAAGAATTGTAAAAAGAAGTAAGTACTATGCAAAGTAGAGGAAGAAAGTCAAAATCTGCCAAGAGATCAGGGAAACCTTTGTATAGTTTTGTGGAGTAAGAAGAAGATAAAAGACAAGGGGAAAAAAGTAGTAGTCTTAAAACTAACTACACAGTACTACTACATAACAACCTAGTGGCAAGCAATATAATGAAAGGCTGGGAATACACATACACACACACACACACACACACACACACACACACACACATGAATAATAAAGTACTGAACCATGTAATATAAGCCCATTTATATGGAAGAGGGGAAGTACAAGAAGTTTGTGGACTAATAACTTACCTCCTTGGCCAAATGAAAAGGAACATGTGTACAGCAAAGCGCAAACAACATGTCACCAAATAAAGGATTATAGAAAAAGGGACCAGGGGCCTTCTAGTCCACCCCACTCATCCTAGAGATAAGGAGGGCAATCAATGAGCTCATTTCATCAACGATTCCCTATCTCAGAAGGCCCAGGAAGAAGGTCTCTGGGAGAGAAAATATCAAAATGAGGAAACGCACAGAGCTGGCCAATGTGGGTAGAAAGGGTCTAAGTTTTCTAGGAACATACACTGAAGCTTCCACCCACAGTATGACGGAGTATTAGGTGATTTCTGGATAGAAATATGGGACAAGCCATAATCCCGAATAGTCATGTGACCTAGATCCTACTTTCAGATCGTTGGTTATGTGCACAACAGAACACTTCGGGGGTTTAGTCTAGTTACCTATGAAATGAAAGGGTTAGACAGAGGATTGCTCAAGTCCCTTTGTGCTCTAAAATTCTGATTCTAGAATATAATTCATTAAACCTCTAAGCATGAAATAGGAGCAGCCAGGGGGCACAGTGGATATGGTGCCATGGCTACAACAACAACAGGAAGGCTCCTCTCTTCCTCAGTTCAAATCCAGCCTCTGACACTAGCTGTGTAATCCTGAGCTAGTCACTTAACCCTGTCTGACTCAGTTTCCTCATTTGTCAAATGAGTCAGAGAAGGATATGGTAAACCACTCTAGCACATCTACCAAAAAAACCCTAAATGGGGTCATGAAGAATGTACATGACACAAAAACGACTGAACAACAACAAAAACAAGAAATATGTGCAAAGCAGTGCTACAAGATACAACACTGCAATCAATCACTGGGGAGTTATACCATTTGGAAAGTTAATGACCCAGTATTATTTTTACTAATCCAATGTAAATTGGTACCTATTTTAGAAAGATAGGTAAATGGATATTTGCAAGGCTGAATGCACCATGAAATTATTAAACAATTCAACGAAGTATCGTTTTTATCAAAAGCAAAAAATGTCTATTTAAAATAGAAAATAAATGTGTAATTTAGGCCAGCAAACTCAAACTGTCAGGGATCTTAAGAAAACAAAGGGGCATTATAATTCTATAGGGTATGAAAATAGGCACTTAATTACTACAGTTAATAGATGTTTTAGATAACCTTTTTATTTTTACAACTTTGCTCTCAGGCGAACTAATGAAAAGGATTTAATTATATTAATGCAAAACAGAAAATAGAAATGATGCCCTAGAAAGTATCAGAAGAAAAAGATACTAAGTCCAAGGTTATATCTATAAGATCAGTTTAAAAAAGAACACAAATTCATTCAAATTCTTTTAATTTTTAATTTTTCAGAGAAAATAGAAAAAGAAATGACTATAATTATACAAAACATAATCCTTAAGAAAATAAGAATGTTAAATTGTGTCATTAAACAAAGTAAAGGACTGCACAAGTTTCAAAAGGAATATAGAACAAAGGCAACCTTTTTTATGTTTAAATAGTCTCTTCAAATAAATATCACATTTCAGGGATATTGAAAAGAACTACTTTTAGTGTAGTCAATAGCCAACTCTATTTTTTAAATTGTATTCTTGAAGTAATAAAAATTTTATAAGTACACCAAATACAGAAGTAGCTAGTATTATAAGTATAGGAATATTTTATTTAAAGTAGCTATTAAAATATGCTGTCAATATTCTAGTGTCATTCAGCCATTATATTTCAGAAAAATACAATATCTAGTCAAATTAGATCATTAAACATTCAGCAAAGCCTGACTTCCACTTTCCAATGTGTAAAACTCTAATTAAAGTATTTATAAAATTATATAGCTGTTACTAAATATGATTTCCAAGATGAGAAAGTTAAAATCCTAGATAACTATGACTTGATTCAATTTAACAAAGGTAGGATAGCAAGGGACCAACAAAAGTTTTGTGTCTAGAAGACAAAAAAAAAAAATACACAAAACAAATTCTTGATTCAAGGAGCTCACACAGTGTAGATGCAATGATAAATCATTTAAATATGAGTATAAAAGAAATTAAACTAATGAGAGATTTTTTTAAAAGGCAAAAAGTGCTATAAGAGTGCAGGGGGGAAAGGGGTAAGATGGAGTAGGGAGAACATATCACGACTAGGTGAGGCAATCAGAGAAAATGGCATCCAGTGAGGAATTGGCAGAATTCAAATATGATGGAGAGATAAATATTGCAGACAAAAATCAGTAAAAAAAAAAAAATACCAAACCCCAAAGTACAGAGTAAAATATAAAAATTTAAAAGTACTATACAAATGTCAAGGGGGAAAAGTTGATGGCTTTAAAACAGCAAAAATAGGAGATAACTGCAGTCAGTGGGACTTTTAAAGTAATTAGACTGGTTTTCTATTTTGTTATTGATATTTATAAACAATCCAGTATCCAAATGAACACTACCTTTCAAAGAAGTCCAGGGGAGTAGTTATTCATTTATTCTGGAAATGCTGCCCCTGCTCAAAACATTTTTGGATCACGACTTTTGGAACTGCATTTAGAACATGTTTCCAAGTCACATGGGAAAACTGATCTCCTTATGTTTTAATTGCCTGTTCTTTCCTAATCATTAGAATATAAGTTCCTTGCAATATGAGCCTTTATTTCATTTTTTGTTCTTGTATCCCCAAAACCGCACAGTGCCTGACATATATCAGATGCTCTGACTGATCAGTTTAACTATTAAACTTAGTGTCTCACATTATAATCACTCATGACATTTCTAGTTATGTTTAAAGAAAACCCCAAAAACTCATTCACAAGGGTTTCTTTCTTTGGATAATATTCCAAAGAAATGGCCTGTAATCTGCAAGAGGTAATTAAGGAAACTCAAAAAAGTGTTTCCAGCAATAGCAACTCTATTGGAATAGCAGATAACCTTCCAAATGGAAAAGTAGAGAGAAAACACTAATTTGTTTATATACAACCTACTTAATTTGTTTACTAAAGAAATAACTTGTTAAATTACAAATTACCTTGAATTAGGCAACAATGAGCAGGAATAAGGATTTACCCTTTTAGAAATGTATAATCAGTATTTTTATCTTCACTGCATTCACAGGAACAACTCTAACAACCAAATTTTGGAAAAAAACTGCTAGAGGAAACTAATTAGTAATATCCAAATACACCATGCCTAATTAACTTTATACATATATGGGCATATATATGGATTTGTATAAATAGATACATACTTATATGTAACTCACTTTTTGCTCTAATATATTTCCTGTTACATGACTGCCCAAAATAGTGCACAGAAAAGTTCTCTCTGGAGCCAAAACTTTAATTCACAAAGCAGATTTGGAATATTTACTGTAATTAAAACAGCTGCTCATTTGCTAAGAGAATTTTTAAAACATAGTTGCTCTTTTCACTTTTTTCTTGTAAAGTAATAATGTAAGAGCAATGTGTTGAAAACCAATCACTGTTTTCTGCCTCATCACATTTCTGAGAAAGCTTATTTTCTAAAGTTTCACTGACAACTTTTTAGTACTATAAAATATTAGAATGAAAAGTATTAGTTAAGAAAAGAATATGAGTGGTGTTCCCCAAAAAGCTGCTATCAACTATACTTATGTAAATCCTTAAGTAATCTCTGCAAAATGGGTTTTTGTGTTAAAAATTGTATCTTGTTCAGATCCCCCTGCCCACTTCCCCCCCTTTACTCAGTATAAGTTTATAAGTAGACAGTATAAAGTAACAATAGCAAGAAGTAAAATTGCAAAGGGGAACCTATTAGTACAGATTGTGCCAAAGATCAAAAGTGTGTAATTTGAAAATTATCACATATCACCCATCCTTAGACTATGTGCTAATCAGAGGAAGCCATTTAAACCCTTGCTGTCATGAACTTTTCATCCCAGAACATGTAAATCTTAGATAAGTTTCAGATAACAATGGTATGTATGTATGTATCTGTCTATTCATCCTCAGACAAGCAGTTACAACAAATATTACTGAAAACTTTAAGATTATGTGGATATATTAATGAACTAATCCCAAGGCGGCACAGATAAGAATTAGTCTGTTCCTCCCCAAACCTCTATGAGACTAAGAAAATTGTCCTGAAGCATTAGAACATGGGGGAGTAAGGAAGTAGGAATAGAAAAAAAAATCTATCAATCACCACTTGAAAGAGATCCTATGAGGAAAACTCACAGAGATATTATAGTCAAATTCAGAAACCCCCAACTCAAGGATAAAATATTAAGAGCAACAAGAAAAAATGCCATAATTAGAAATCACACAAGACCTAGTAACAGAGACACTAAAAGACCACAGGTTTTGGAATACTATATATCGAAGAGTAAAAGGAACTGGGGTGCTGGTCAAAAAATATCATACCCAAAAAAGTTAAGCATAATACTGAATGGAAAAAAATGGGACATTCTGATCAACTGTAAGATTTTACAGACTTCGTTTAAAAAAAAAAACAAACACACCCTAAACTTAATAGAAGATTTCACATATAAGAGCCAATGAAACATAAGGTGCAAAGACTGATTACAAAGGATTCAGTAAAGACAGACCATTTACCTTTTACGTATATAAAATGTAAAATGTATGTCTAAGACTGTCATTAGTAACTGGGCTGTTCATAAGACTGGGTCAGACCAGAGCATGATATGACTAAAAAGTAAAACCATTTAGGAATAGCTGAAAGGACTAATTATTTTATACAAATGAGGTCCAAGAAGAAGACACAGAGGAATTAAATGAGGGAGGAGGGGTAGTGGTTCTGGTAACCTACTTTCACCAGGAATGGGTTAAAGAGGGAACAAAACATACATACATACATATATGTCTTCTAAATTCAGAAGAAATAAAATGGTAAGGGGACAGTGAGGGGAGAGAGGATAAAGGAGGGGTCTCTAGAGAGGAGGGTGAGGGGATAGATTACAGGGGGTTACAGATGGGCACTTAGATTTATGGGAATGGAAGGATACGGGAGAAATCCTGGTGTGGGTGGTGTAGGCCGCCTAATAGGAAGGCAAGGTAGCAGGGTAGACATAAAGTGGAGGAGTCAGGAGGGACAGGAAATAATCGATATGCACAAACATAAAAACAAAGATCAGGAGTAGAATATATTAGGGAAAGTATATTTCTATATATGTGTGTGTAAAAAAAAAAGCTGTAGATACATATGTATATCTGTCTATCTATCTATCTATTGTACTTAATTGTAGTGATGGGGAAAGAACAAAGTAAAAGTATATAGCATAGAACAAAAGAAAACTTAAAAGGAAGCAAAGGAAAGGTGGACAGTTTTCAACAAAATGTGGTATTTATAATAAAGGCTTTCTTGAAATGAAAATTTATTGCCACATATTTTGAATCCTCAATTATGTTCTGCTGTGCACATGACATGCTTTTTTTCTTTGTATTTAAGTTTCAATATTTAAGTTTATGATGTTTCTTTTTTTTCTATTCTGTATTTAAGTTCTAGTGTTTGAGTCTAAAATTAAAAAAAAAAAACCTCTGAGATGGCAAACTTCTACTCCCAGCAATCTTCTAGTACATGCTGTCTCAATCAAGAAATGACTCTCCCTCCCCATTCTCTTCCCTACACCACCTGCCCTCCACTAAAATCTTATCCCTGTCCACACTAGTAGGCCTCTGAATCCCTCTCCCATTTCTGCCACTTTCTTTACTTCCTGTGCCTTTCACCCCTACACTGGCTGTCCCTTATTAAAGTGTGATTACAGTCTCATTTCCCACTGTCATCATGGTCTGACCCCAGTGACTACCTAAAGAACCAGGCAAGCTTTTGCCATTTCATAATTCCACAAATTAATGAAGAAATGAGATATCACCATAAAAACAAAGTTCAATTTTGGGTACCATGCAAATAATATCAATACCAAATTTACTAAATATTCCTTCAAGAAGAAAACCTAAAGGAGATGTTCCTTCCCTAAACCCCCACAATTTCTGCCACTATCTGGTTGATATCTTGGATATAATCTGCAAAGTAAATCACATAAATGGCACCTAATGATGTCTAATGCATCCTAATTCGCTTTCACAAAAGCTTATGAAGGCTTCAGAGTCAAAGGGTCAAAAAGCGTCCCTGCAATAAGAAAATTTTACTTTACTCATGATAAAAATGTTATTCCTCTGCCCAAAACAAAAAAATTAAAATATCCAAACGGAGCAACAAAGATTTCCAAGCACTATAAAAATAAAAAAATTTCTCATTAGTTGCTTTTAAAACTCTAAGTATGTCTGTAGCAAGAGGAATAGTGTTTGGTGAGGATGAGATGAATTTCTAAAAACAACAAGCCATACAAATTTAAAGACTTTTCATTCTTAATGCCATCACAAAGAGACCCAAAACTAATATACATCCACAAGAATGTGAAGATTTTTCAAAATTTTGCCACATTCTACAACAATGATCAGACAACAAACACTGATTGAGCTTCAAGCTTTAGGTTAAACGGGGAGATTACAAAGAAAGGCAGAACATCAGCCCTCACACTCGAGAGGGGAACAGCAGGTAAAAAATTAGATACATACAAGAAACATGCTGCTAGGGAGATAATCTCAGGAAAGGGAGTCAAGTGACTGGGAAACCTCTGTTTAACATTCAAAGACCCTCCCAACCTACTCTTTCTGTCCCAGTTATTATACTCTTATACTCATATGACACCATGAACTTTTCAATTCACTGACACTGGCCTCCTTGCTATCCTTCTAGACGCTGAGCACTTCCAATGGTTTTCCCTCACTCCTGTAATGCTCTCCCTCCTTACCTATACCTCCAGGATTCTTCAAATCCCAGCTAAGATCTCACCTTTCCTGATCCTCTTAATTCTATTGCCTCTTCTCTATGTATTCTGCACATAACTTGTATATAATTTTATTCACAGTGACTTGCCCACTCTCTTCCTGCATTACATTGTGAGCTCTTCAAGGCCAAGGGCTATTACTTTTCTTTGTGCCCCCAGTGCTTATTAGCACAACCCCTGGTACATAACAGGTACTCAATATATGTTTACCAACTCACTCATTCGCTCTATCAATGCAGGTCATTATCTTCTCAGAAAGTCTTAAGAGGATTGCCTATTAAGTTGCCTATTATTTGAAGAGGATGACATCACCACTAAGTATCAGAGTCTGGACTTAGAACAAAGGTCCTTCTGGTTTTGAGGCTAGCTCTCTACTCATTTAAGAACATCACCTCTCTTCCATCTATCTATCCATCTGTCTGTCTGTCACTCTTGGATGTACTATTTGAAGTGTTATAATTTTGCTAGAGGATGATTTAGAAGGGATAAGTTACTTTTAGAAATGTATTTGCCCTTATACAATTCATTGATTCGGAATGCACCACCCCTGAACCACCCCTCCCAAAAAAACCCCTACCATCCACTTTCTTTTTCAATAGGGCATAAAGGAAGAAGTTTAAACCAAGGTTGGAGAACCCACGGTCACAAGGCTTCACATGGCCCTCTTAGGTCCTCAAGTGTGGACCTCTGGCTGTATCCAAACTTCACAGAACAATCCCTTAATAAAAATATTTGTTCTGCAAAACTTGGGACTCAATTAAAAGGCCACACCCAAGGACCTAGAAGGCTAGATGTAGCCTCAAGGCTGAAGATTCCCCACCCCTGGGTTAAACAAATTTTCTCTATAGTTCAGGTAAGGATTTGACTCATTTGTTCTACAATATAGACAATATTTATTTCTACTCTTAAAGCATTTCAGAAACAGAACTAATTAGATTTATTTCCTTGCAACTTTTCCCCCTCATAAGTAATTACATAACCAACCTAAAGTTGACCAGTTATACAGGCTTTCCCAAAAATTTTAATGCAGTTTTAAGTGATAGTATCTTCAAGTTTTATAAGTTTTATACAGTTAAACTGGTCTAAGACTTTTAGGACACACTGTATAAATGATACAAACCCTATCAATAACTATGAGGTGAAAAAGAAAGCTAATCAGTGTTTGACTATAAAAAGGATGGTGAAAGTCAGCCAGTAGTTATGTGTATGGGCCCCACATACTCTATAAGAAAAAGCCAAAATGTCTTCAGTATTTGAAGACACCCTACTACATGGCAATGAATTCATGTAAATATCAACTTTTCTGGAGTTTCTGAAAATAAATGGATTCAGTAGTTCACAGAAAATTAAATACTGTAAAGAAAGTAGTACATGATACAGTATGTTGTTATATGGTTTCTTACTTCCATCAAAATTATATATGATGGAAAGAAAAGCATTTGTCTGCATTTAGAATTTCCTTCTCCACAATTCATTATTTTTTCTTGATATAGTCTAAATGCCCTAGTAGAAATTATTCTGAAAAGAAATGATTAAAGGTATGCTAATAACTGAATTGTGACAGATGCTGTGGAAACAGGCCTGTTGGCTCAGGCACGGAACTATTACCTATCCATCATGAAGAGCTCTAGACTAGCCAGTTTATTACTGCTGTGTAGCTCAAGGCTGAGAAAAGATCAGTAAGAGTTTCTTTCTCCAAGGTAAAATCGTAGGTTCCTCACTTACCCTAATGTGATGATTCCTACTGTTATATATTTGTGTTTCCTACATGATAATTAGGAAAATCAAAAGTAGTGAAATATTGTTTTAACAATGTGTGACTAGAATTAAACTGTCTAAAAGGCCAATGAGGTAGGAAGTAGCTCAACATGCTAAGTTCAAAATCACAAGTTAATTACTGGGAACATCAGTCACAACAACCCAAGAATGAAACCACATGGATAACACTGGGCCTTCCCAGGCTCAAGGAATCAATTGGGCAAGTAGAAAGATTTTATAAGAAGACAGCTGAACCTTGTCAAGTTACCAACATTTGTTGAGCATTCACCATACAAAAGACAGGGTAGATGATAGAAGAGAAAAAAATTAAGAAGCAAAAAGAATGAAATGAACTGACTGTGATCTAGGAAACAGGTTCAGTGGAGAGAAAAGTTTCACAATTTCACTTTCCTAATGAAGATGTGAACTACTTAAGACAACATGCTTGGTCTCTGCAAATACTCCCTAATGACATGGATGACACATTCCAAGGAACAAAATACCACCCTATTGAGCCAGGCTGTAAATAAACATTAGCTGAGTATTTGTACTGTCAAGTTTTTAAACACTTTCTAATTAAATGACTAAAGAACCACTTGTAATTTCCTAACACTCCAGCAAAGCAACAGACATTAGGGCAGAAGCAAGTGAATGAGTATATGTTATTACATTTCCATTTGCATCAAAGGGGAGGAGAAAGTTGAGCTGAGAGAATAAGGGACAGCACTACTATCTAATAATTTTCCAGGATAAATATGGCTAACATTAAGTATAATAAAGAGATTCAACAATAAGAGCAAAAATTATGTCTTTGTAAAGGACAGCAGTATCAAGCCTGGAGAAGCTTGTTTTACATGTCATTAACATTACTCTGCTGTAGGCAGTAACTAAGGGGAAAATAGATGCTGGTATACATGTTTTTAATTAGTGCTTACCTTCAGAAAGTACAATCAATGTACTAGAAATGCTTACATTATACTAGTTTAAAATAAAGCAAGAAAATGCCTAAAATAACATAAATTTAGACAACAAACAACAGACAATAGATAGCATGGAAGAGGAAAATGAACGAGTACTATGAATTTGGGGAAATAACTCCCCAGATAAAAGCAACCTTTCAAGACAAGCAAACAAAATAACGGGTTTTTTACTTGACTTCCCTCCTTACTGGCAACAACAGGATGAAGAAGAATGATTCTATTTTGCATCATCTTAGAGATTTCCTGACAACACAGAGAATTCTGATAAGACTAACCACAGAGAAATGCATTTTCACTCAGCAATAACCCTGACTTTTACCAGCTCCCTGTGACAAAAGCTTGCACACTTGCCTCATGTCTTTTCTGCTGACTGTGTATTCTAAGTGAGTCCAAAAAGCTACAAAAATCCAATCTGTACCCTAAAAATCTGAAGCTGCTAGGGAGCAATCTTGGTGCACTAATAAATTTCTCAGTTGGACTCATTTTATTTAACTTCTACTTAAGTGGACCTTTTGGAGGGTAAGATTCTTCCTAGTCTCTTAAGGAATCCAGATGAGAAACTCCCTCACACAAGAGGAAGTTCACACATCAGTCAAAACGGCCAAGTTGAAAGTTTGTGCAAGTTATTTTTTAATCTGTTTGTTGTCAGTTTCCATCTACCTGGTCATCTGATTTAACTAGTTTAGAAACACTCTTTTACTGACAGTTTCAAATTTCAACATTGTCTTTTGCCCCATGATCAACTGTGACACAACAGGAGAGAGTTACCTAGAAAAGTCAGAAGTTAAACCTTGGTTTGTATAACTGGTCTCTAATTGGCCACTGTAGATGGAAATAAATGTTCCAGAAGATAAAAATGTTTTTATCCTGTTGCACTAGGATGACAGACCCTAAAAGAAATGTATTACAGAATTTGCAGCTGCATGGTTCAATTTCTAGTTATTTTTAATTATTGACTCAGTAACTCAAAATGATTTTATCACTTGCCAGATGAAAAAAAAAGCCAAATCCTCCTAATAGAAATCTTGATGATAAAAAAAAGGAAAACCGATAAATACAGCATGTCAAGAGATGATTATAATGAATTCAAAATTCTGAAAATCAAGTAAAAATTTATTGCCAAACTTAAGTGTTTGAGAAACTTGTAGTCTTGGCAGATGCTCTCACATTCAGTAACAAAATTTGTCAAAATTAGAACTGATGGTATCTTTAAAAAATATTTCTGTCAGGGAGGCATCTTAAGCCAATGTGAACAGGCATTTATACTGTATCACTCACAAGGTCAAAAGGTATTTCAAGAGTACACTTTTGTTATGTCATTTCAATAGAAATCTCCAAAGGCAGAAAAATTTTCAAGGAAAGAGAAGTGTGAGAAAAACATACTGAAACATACATGCTCAACATATGTACAACTATAGATATACCTTGGAGATAAAGATCTACAAGATGGAGATATACAGCAAAAATGTGCTAGGAATTCAAAAGAAAGATATTATTTAAGACTTGTTCTTTTTAATACTTTTAGGGTTAGACTAGACTCAGTCACTTTATAACATACTGAGTCCTCTCAGAAAAGAAAAGGAAAAGTCTGAAGAACCAATACATTTTCTCCCAAGCCATGCATGATGGAAGAATGGGGAACTGTGGGAAGACACCTTAGTGTGAGGTTAGAGATAAAATCCAAAAGGGAAAATGACCATCAAATAGCTCACAAATGGGCAAGACCAACGATTATACAGTAGGATTATTGAAAATGAGCATATTTTTCATTAAGGTAAAGGAAATACAGTCAAAGTGAGTTTCAAAAACTGGAGGTCATCTGCGTGAACTTGGAGAAAACAAAAGTGCTTAAGTTAACTTAATTTTAACTCATTAAACATTTTATCATTAGGCAGAAGCAGAAGTTTAAAGTATAGAATTGAGAGTGCTGGCTAGTTAGAAAGAAACAGGTTCAAAGCCCTCCTCTGACTCCAAGCAACCTGATCCTTCCTGATATCTGGCAAGTGCCCAGAACTGATGTATTAAGTCACAGGAAAGTATCTAAATCTTGAATGGTGGAGGGAATTTCCACACTAGGCATTCTCTATAACAAGAACCACAAATAGTAAATATAATAACTAATAACAGCTAGCATTTACTTAGTGCTTTGTATTTTGTAACGCACTTTGCAAATAAAATCCTTATGATATGTAGTAAAGGAAAGAAAAAGTAAGTTAATTTTAAAAAAAAGTCAAATGGAACCATTTGACTTCTTTTTAAAAGCTAAATGTATTTGAAACTTTATAAAAAAGACAAATTTTTATCATGCAATCTGTGGCCTAGATTTCAATTTCAAACCACAAGCACAAATTTCTGAAACACAATTTTATTTTTCAAAAAGGGAATACGGGGCGGAGCCAAGATGGGAGAGTAGAAAAACTCACATATGCTAGCTCTGAACCCACAGCCCATGTATTTCCTCTAAAAAGAACTCTCAACAAATTCTGGAACAATGGAAGCTGTGCAGCAACACAGTGAAGGAGATTTCCATTCCAGAGAGCCCTGAAAAACCGACCACAAAGGTCTATCATGCACAGGCCGGGAGCGGAGCACTGCCCTGCGGATCCCTGCCCCACCCTGGCCACGTGGCACTGAGAGAAGCTAGCAGATCCGAGCAGGCTTCAGGGACGGAATCTCCAGCAGCCACGATGGTCCCTCCATCCATAGACACACAGGTCAGTGAGAGAGACGTCTGTACAGGCTGAGAGGGGAGCAGGGTGTCTCCATGACATGGGCCCCCTCAGGAGGCAGCAGCAGAGGCAGCGGGAGGCCAGAGGCTCCCAGAGCAGGCAGGAGCTCAGCAGCAGCTCCATTACAGAAAGTCTCTGCATAAACCCCCTGAGGGAACTGAGCCTGGGAGGCAACCCTGCCCCCACCTGAGCACCAGAAATTAAGCTCCCATTGAATAGCAGCCAGGCCTGCTGCCAAAAGCCCTGAGGCTGGGGAGAAGCATTTGAACCTCAGACCCCAAGGACTAGCTAGGCAGATCTAGGCGCAGGGTGGAAAGGACTCTCAGAAGTCAAGTAAATGGCTGGGAAAATGCCCAGAAAAGGGAAAAAAAATAAGACCATAGAAGGTTATTTTCTTGGTGAACAAACGATTCCAACCTTCCTCTCTGACGAGGAAGAAAACTGCTTACCATTAGGTAAAGATATAAGAGTCAAGGCCTCTGTATCCCAAACGTCTGAAATAGATATCCAATGGGCTCAGGCCATTGGAAGAGCTCAAAAAGAAT